>VYXB01009286.1:66210-393155 GCA_013397135.1 Pachyramphus minor | reverse complement strand
CATTGAGTACAACCTATGACCAAACACCACCATGTCAACTAGATTATGGCAGTAAGTACCACATCCAGACTTACCATGAAAATCTCCAGGGACAGTGGCTCCACTGCCTACTTGGGCAGTCTATTCCAGTGTTTAATCACTCTTTCTGTGATGAAATTCTTTCTAATGTTCAACGTGTAAACCTCCCTTGGTCGAGCTGAAGACTGTCCTCTTGTCCTGTCACTGTTTGTCTGGGAGAAGAGTCCGACCCCCACCTGGCTACTCCCTCCTTTTGGGTAGCTGTAGAGAGTGATAAGGTCACCCCTGAGCCTCCTTTTCTCCAGACCAAACAACCCCAGCTCCCTCAGCCACTCATGGGATGTGTGCTCCAGACTTTTCACCAAGCTTTGTTGCCCCTCTCTGGACACATTCCAGCATGTGGTTGCTGTTCCTGAATTGAGGGCCCAGAACTGGACACAGTAGAAGTGGTGTAACACTGAAATGGGAGCCCAAGCCTGGACATTAATCAAAGCAGGGCTTTGTGCTGCGGGAAGGAACTCCACAGTGAGCGAGGGGCAGCTCTGCAGAGAGCTGGGGCTCAGGAAGGTGGCTGGGGGGGGGGCTGATGTGAGGCCCTGGGGGGGCGATAGCTGGGGTGAACTGGGATACCTCTGGCAAGCCCGTTGGGTCATATTTACTCACAATCCTGAAAAAGGGTGTATTTCTTTTTTTATTTTTAAACAACATTCCTATGGTTGGTTGGTTGGTTGGTTGATACTACCGTGTCATCTAGATCATGGCACAAAATGTCACTCCAGTCTTTCCTTAAATACTTCCAGGGATGGTGACTCCCACCTCGCTGGCAGTCCTTTCCAATGTCTAATCACCCTTTATGTGAAGAAATTCCTCCTATATATATATATGTCACTTATAAAAAAAACACTTGTGTGTTTAATTTACAGCTAATCCACACCGTATGTGTTACTCCCTTGCAACTTGCAAATCACCTTGGTGCCTGAGAGACCCTCTCCCGTGCCGGCTCCTGGAGCAGGCCCACTGCTGCGACAGCGCCTTCAATTGAATTTGGCTATAAAGGAACACAAAATGTTTATGACATCCACATGTGCAAGCAACTGTTGCCATGTTGCTATTTTTATAACCATTTTACTGCATAGCACAAGCTGAAGAATAGAAAAAGCCATTTCCAGTATGTGTGTATGCACGCACTCGTGCATGTAGGACAATAGAAAATGTTTGATCATGCAACAACAAAAATATGCCTGAAAACTTGGAGCTTTATTTAGAATTTAATTTACACAAAGTACTCAAGTTAGCAGAAATAGTCATTGTAAATTATATGCAACTGATACACAAAGAGCAAGAGCTGTGTGTGCAAATATATGAATAAGCTGTCCCTCATGGAATTAATTATGTGCATGCCTTTGCTTGTTCAGACCACTGAGGCTAGATGTAGTATGTATGATGGAGGAATGGAACTACAGTACAAGTATTATATTGCAAATATCTAATATTCTTGGGAAAATTATGTGGGCAGCTTCCATTTCAGCTAGGTAGCTTTAAACAAATACAAACCTCAAATAAGAAAAACTAGACATCATAAAGGGATAAAACTGACAACAGAGATGTCTTTAATAGCTTATTTTAGCTTCTAAAAATATCTCTAGGGTATTTCAAATCATGAAAAGAGGACATTAATGGAGAAGAAGAAACTGGTACAAAGATCCGTATTTTTTTCATTCTACATTCAAGTTCAGTGTTTTCAATCAACAACACAGATCTACCATTTTAGAATTGCAAAAGAAAAGATGGTTATTAATGAAAACTTTGATAATAGAAGTGACATATCAACTAGTCCAATTAACATGATAGGACAAGCAAAGTCAGTAATAAAATATACGGGGGGAGAGAGAGAGGGAGGGAACGTCTGGAAAGTATTTTGTGCATTCTGTCACAGAGGTGGGACATATAAGGGTTGAGGTTTGTTCAGATATGTTTTGGGGTTTTTAGGTGCTTATCTCTATTAACTGGTATCTACAAACTTAGTCTGGATGATTAAATGGAAACTTTAAAATTCAGTAAATTTAATATCTTTTTCTTTCTGCATCTGCAAATTGATACCTAAAATCCCCACTAAGTTTAAAGGAACTTGAGCAGAAAATGAGTATTTTTTTTTTGCTCAGACCGAACTATCGCCATATTTTACACTAGCTTGGTGTGTTTTCTTTTTTTCCAAAATACATAATCTGTTACCTATTTAGTCCTATTCCTGTATTGCTGTCCATAAATGATTAAATGAGATTAGCTTGGTTGGTTAGAGCATGGTGCTAATAACACCAAGGTCATGGGTTTGATCCCCTTATGGGCCATTTCCATTAGATTGGGACTTGATGATCCTTGTGGGTCCCTTCCAAATCAGAATATTCTGTGAAATTTCTGTGAAATGATCACGTGTCCTTCAGATTACTCACAATAATGACTGACTTGCTGTACATGTTTTTCCAAAAAGTTCTCATTATATTTATGTAGTAAAAATACTTAATGTGCTTATGCAATGATACACAATTGCAACAAGACTTGACCTTTCAGTATTTGGTAACAGAACATATAAATAGGGAAAAGCACAGATAGATCTGTTTTTACTGACATTGGGTATAGGGCAGAACAGGAAATTATTACTTTCGTGAACCACCAGGTTTACAAAAGGGATGCCTTAGGGAGTTCATCTGGCTCACAGTGACACCTTTTCTTCCCTACCTGGGAGGCCTCCTGGTATGTCCATGCTTCAAGAACACACCAAGGGTACAGGAGATTGTCATTGTATCACTTTAGAGACCTCATTATAGAAACATGGATTTGCTTTGGATAGTAACATTCAGATTAAACCTGGTTTAAAACATAACCTGTCTCATGATGCTCTCTCGTTCAGTCACCCACATTCTCCATCCTCTCTGGGGAAAATACATAAGAGGTTTATCACAGCCTAGGAAGTGAAACTTGGAGAATAATGTGCTAAATCCTTCTACTATTTTTTTACTTCTCAATGACTTGGACAGGGCTTTACTGAAAAACTGATAGCACAATAGCTGTTTGTAACTTAACCTGTTGTTCAGTGGCTTTGAAAGATGGAACACACTGAAACCAGTGTCTAAGATGTGATATTTTTAAATACCAAAGTTTATTCAGAATTCTGTTGGGTTTTTTGGCTATGATATTAGAACTGCTCTTTATTTTTCAGGGTTTATATTCAATTTCTGTTTTTCAAGTTCTGTACAATTTCTAAAAATTACCTTTTTGAAGGCCTCCATTTCTCAATATATTATACAAGTAGAGATTTTTGTTTCATGCAATGTCCCAAATATTTTAAGTAAAACCTGTTTTCATTTTCGTACAGAAAATTTAAACTACTTGCATATTAATCTCATCTTTGTAGTCTTTTTGACCTCAATTTAATGTTGACTGAGTTTCAGTGCATCTCCCTGACAAGACCTACATTTTTGGAGCACATTTATTTTTTGTAAAAAGAAAAATATTTAATAGTGAAAAATAAAGGAGTAAGATTGCACTCACCTCCCACCCTTTTTTATTTTTTTTAGAAATTGATATAATATACAACATTACAATAGGGTGATTGCACAGTCCTTTTATTATCTCCTGTGATTAAATACTTCTCATCAAAGGTACTGTACTGTATGGCTTTTTCACAGAGGATGTTTTTAAAAACTAGATCTTTATTTTATAAAACAACTAATTTATGTTGGAAGGGATTTCTGGAGGTCATCTAGTCCAACTCCCCAAAGAACGTAGATCCTACTACAGAATTATTTTTCACATGTTTGTGCAGTTCTGTGTGGTTAGAGAACATCCATCAAAAATGTATTATCTAGGACAAATTTAAAATTGCCCGTATTATACTAATGAGACATAGAAATTAGTACAATTAACTTGCTTTTGAGGTTGTTAAATACATTTCACTTGGAAAGTGAAATGAAAAATATTGTAGATAAATGCATATTTCCTTTTTTCTTCTTGTAAGCGGAAATATGTTATCAGTGTTTATCAAGTGAAACGCAGAAGCCTGAGGAAAGATCAGTAGGATATCCCACCTGCATTCCAGCTATTCCTGTAGAGGAGTGCAGTTCTCCTCTAGGTCCAGTAGCTGCAAGTCCTGTGCAGATGTTTCAAATACTCCACACTGTCTGAACCGTTCAGGAATTTGAATCACTTCTCTCGCTCATGCCATTAATCTTGGGGGTGGCACTGGCGACATCCCAGTGACCCTGTAACAGGTTCAGGAGCAGACTTTTGGGAGACTGCTTCTTTTCCAATAAATAATACAAACTTGATCCTATGTCTGAACAGTTGAGACTATTTTCAGTTTGAAGTTAGTGCTTGACTGGAATGGTTAGGCTCCTGCCTTGGAAACTTTATTTAGTTCTTCTAGTATTATGTGTAATATAAATTCGTACATTATACACAATGGTAAGTGTAAGGGAAGAAGTTGAAATAATCCAGATGCAACCTATGTCCAAATTCTCCCAGCAGACTGCATCATATGGATGAACTACCTTGTTCTAATCCAGCTTCACTCTGAGTTGACAACTGAATACTATCCTGGAGAATAAAGACCACCACCACCAGAAATGTGACAGGCCTGCTGGAGAGGAGTTCCAAGATACATATAAATACTGTCTTCTGTTTCTGTCAGCACAATTTGGACATATCTTTCATTTCAACACAGCCAACTCTTAACTTTGTTCTCTGGCCATTCTGCCTGCTGGAGTGTTCCTGAAGATTGACTTCCAAGCCTGATCGATCATCAGGGAGAAAAGAAATTATTGTCTGCTGCAGCTCTGTCATAGGTATGTAAACAACATTCTGTAAACAACATCATTATGTCAAATGATCCTGTTACTCTGGTCTCAGAAATTTACATCCTAATCTTTCAAAAGATTGTATGTGCACTTCCACAATGGTTTGTATCTGTCCTATGTGTGTGTGTGTGTGTATATATATATCCATGACTATGATCACATATGCTATCCAGAACATAATAACTGGAATTTTTGGTTCTCTGTAATGTGCAAGCTTGGAATGCCTGAGGCTTCGTGGGAAGATATTTTAATGGAGAAGTTACTATAGAAGTATCACTGTTAGTCACATAAGTGAATCTTCTGTATTCAATACTTGAAATCAAATTACTAACATTTCATAAAGACATATTGTGCATGTTTAAAACTTTTAATACTGTTTTCTCCTAACAAAGCTGACTACCTTAACCTGAAGTAATAACTGTTTTCTAAAAGAATAACATCTCCAGAGCTCTCTACAAGTAGAAGTCAATACTGTTCTTACCAGTGACTGATGGCAGTGTCCCTATTAATTCAGAGATATCTTTGTCACAGGGCTGCTTTCATATCATGCAGATACTGAGAAAAGCCATTTTCATTTTCATTTTCATTTCATTTTTTAATAGTGATGGCTGCCAAAGTAATTTTCAGATGTAAACTTCTGCTATTCGGTCTTAATATATTGGCAGTGGGGCTGTGTTTATATGGTGCAAGACTCTGCCACACAGGGATGTACAAAAGCAACTCTGAATGAATTCCCTTGGGGTTTGGAGGGCCTGTGTCCACTGCTGATCCCTGAACACTCCCTGTGGAACCAGAAGTGTTCAGGGAATGCGTTCAGAGAGCATAGGCGTTCCCAGTGACATCAGCAAGTGTAGCAACTTAATTGGTCAGTTAATGCTGTGAAGATTAACATGGCAAATGTATATCCTGTAGTGAATTCATACTGTAATATTAAAGAGATGCAAATGATTACATGCAATACAAAATAAAACTGAAGTCTGAAGAAGAGTTTGAATTGATACGTGTAAGAACTTGCATATACATTCATTCAAGGGAAAAGGAGTGCAATCTTAATACCAGTACTCTTCAAATTATTATCTGAATTATATAAAAAGTCTTTATTTGTATAATACTAATCACGCATTTTAATCTAAAAATGGGATACAGTATGTTTATGGGCTACCTGGCACTGAAATTGTTTCTTCATGCCTTCTGCCCTGGGAAAAACCCTGACTCATCTGCCTCACTGATTCGATATTTTGAGATCATGTAACTTTTGTTTAGTCTATCAAAGGTCTGCTGACCTAAGCTGTGTGAATGAATTACTTATACCCTACTTTACTGCTACTACTACTGTTCTTATTCTATAATTATTACCGTATACTCTGTTCTGTACCTAAGTTAAAGGTGCTAAAAAGTAGCTAAAGCTTGTAAAAGAGCTAGGATCAAATGACATCTGGACACTGTAACAGTGTATAAAAGGTAATTAATGGATTAATTCTCAGTGGCCTCTTTTTGTACATGGCAAAAGCCACCATTACAGTACTGTCCTGCACAGAAAATAGGCTTGAAGCTTGGAACAGACCTTCTGAATCAAGTCCACTGGTTTTCTCTTATGTTCACGTAATCACATTCATAAATTAGTTGTTATTGACATTTAGCAGCAGAGTGAAAACAGCATATTTATGTTTCACAACTGTTTCTGATTCTGTTTCTTCCTTCTTGCTGTCGTGTTGGAAAAGAAGGGAGCAGGTAACATTGAATGCTGGAAAGCAGAAGAAGATGCTTGAAGAGCAGCTTCATGAACTTCAAGATTCTCACAAACTACTAGTTGTTGCTGATACTTCAGAGGTTTTTCTACAGCTGGTAAGCATGATGATTTCACTGACAGTTAATAAATTTAGATTAAAGTTTTCTCATGCCCTTGTTCTCATTTTTCATAGTGTTTTCATGCAATGATATATAGAGTTATGGTATGTGTACTGATATGGATTGGCATTATTTAGGCCAATGACTAACAAAGATATGAGTTCAAGGTCACAAAATTGTACTGGGGAGAAAAATACTTGAGAATATATTTGTAAAAGTTGTAGAGAACTCAAACAAGTAACAGTCACTATAGTAGAGCACAATTTGAATCCAACATGGACTCTTTGAAACTGTCAAATGCAGAGGAATTGTTCAAACAATGTGGATTATGAAGAGAACTACTTGGACTTCTAAGTACACTGGTCCTTTGAGAATATGACTTTTTGTCAGGATGAGTTTGCAATTTCTTTTTAAAAAGATGCACTGTTACAAACTCACATATGGATAGAGCCCATTTCCATTTCTACAGAAAAACCCGTGGTTTTTTTTAAAGTGCTAGATGTGTATACCAGCAGACCTTAAAAGGAATTATAATCTTAGAGTACTGTTCTATCTGTATATAGTTTGATGTATAAACATAGCTATAATCCATAATACTGCTTTATCCTATTATTTCTTCCTCCTGTTACATTTGATAATTGCTCCAACCCCACAGTAAGCTAACTTTTAGTGAGTTCTAGGTGGGGTATTAGCAAAAAGTAATGTTTCATGATTGCACAGTCTGTAAGCACCAGATGAAGTATTTTCAATCCATTTACCATATTTATATTTCCTGAGGCTTCCACCAGTTGGATTCCTTCTTAGATGAATGTTTCCAATAGCTGCAGGTGTCAGAGCTACCTGATTGCTTGCCTTAAGGGAACAGCAGATTTGTTTAGTTAAAGCTTATTGATACAAGGAAGTCCATGTGCTTTGTGGATTCTTATTGCTAAGTAGGAAAAATTTTCAATTAACAAGCATTTGTCTAATGCAATAAAATTCTAGTCACATGCACATGCATAGCTTTTATTTATTTGAGCTCATTCAAAATGATAAGATTTTTACCTAAGAAATGTTTTTTTAAACAAAACATTTGTAAGAAGTTCTAGAGATCCAGGAAACTTATGTAATTTCAGAATGGAAAGAAGAATTGCAACAGTTGAACTTTTGGATTTCAACAATGATACTTTGAAACAAAGCATTTCATGTGTTTAAAATATTTTGCTCAACAAGGACAGGAATAAAATATTGCCTAGTCCACACTGGGATAGTTTTCTACAAGATTTCCTGTGTTTGTCAGTGTATTGTTGGGAATTTGCTGGAGTTGGATATGTATCTACAAGCTTTTTATACAGTACCATCTTAACTCTTAGAACAGGCTAAACAACATATTATTAGAACATTAATAACTGCCAGTAAAACATATGCTGTTTAGTGCTAATGCTACGTCACTAGTAAGCAGTGCTGAATATTTGACTTGAGAGTAGATGGGATTGTAGTTAAATACTGTTTTTTTTCCAAAATAATTGCCAGCAAAAACCCCACCACAAATAAGAACAAGCTGAACTGCCATTCATTGCAACTGGCTTTCTGGTTTGGGATTTTTGTTGGTTCCGCCCCCCTCCCCTATATTGCTGTGCTAACCACATACATAAACAACTGGCATACAATGTGTGTGCTAAAATTAAACAGTGCATCCTGACTAATTTTCTCTGATCTTCTCCTATACTGCTTAAAAGAACCAAAGGAGTCCGAATTAATGTTTTGGAAATAGCTTCAACAAAGGTAGAAAGCAGTTCTGCAGAATTGTCGCAGAACTTCAGAAGTGATACAAATAGTATTTGGAACTGGCACTTGAGACATCCCACAGTAAAATTCCAAAATGATGTTCCAGAACCTCAAAGCATCCTCATCCATCTCAGCAAGGCAGTCAGACCTCATGGCCCTCGCAGAACAGCCAGCATGAACAAGTGTCTTTGCAGCCTCCTGACAACATCATGGTGTGACACCTCAATCCTCAATGCTCTGGTGGCCTTCAGGATTTCACTGTTGGGCTTTAAAGCTCTTAATCATGCAGCTTCTCATTATAACCTGACTCTCAGCAGACTCATCTACATCAGTGATACGTTATCACTTATATTGTGTAGCCCACGTCATTTTGTATCACAAGAATAGTGAGGAAGAGTAGACAAGAAGCAAGAAAAAAAATTAAGTAATAAATAAGAGACATATAGATAAGGTCAAACCCACCAGAAAGAAGCACCCGTGTCTTAACAATCCCATTATGAAATGTAGTTGTGTGAAAATTACCTCGCTTCAATGGCACTCAGAGGGAAGATTGCCTTCTTTTTATCTAACACTCAAAAGCAGAAGACTTTTGTCTGCATTCAAAAGGGACACTGAGTCCATTGAGTCCAAAAACTTATTATTGCTGTGCCTGACTCCTGGAAATCCTCTCACTTACAGAAATTCATAATTGAACTTGCCATGCTGGAAAAATTAGCTGTCTAGAAGGGAATTAATTGAAATCAGTTTTCAGGGCAGATTGTAAACTGAGCTAGCCAACAGAAAATGCAATTTGCGACTGTGACATCTGTTAGGTACCCAAAGCAGACCAGTGCTCTTTTCCTCTGCCTCTAAAGAATGAAGAGAACATCCACAGGTAACTTTTGGGCAGGAGCACTGTACTCAAAGGGACTTCCCCTGTCACAAAGACTGTCCAGCACAACAAGCCAGTTCCATCAGTCTTTCGGTGTGTATTTTCTTCTGAGAAAATCTTCTATGCCCCAAATCCAGTGAGTACAGAGGACCCCAAATTGCTCCTCTGACAGATTTATGTCAGGAATTTCTATCCAAGTCTTCCATGAGCAAAATGTAACTGCTTGTTCACTGGATATACTGCAATGATGAACCTATTCTACTTAGGGGTTTTAGGTGTCAAATTTGTTCTAGGATATCTAGATACCTTAGAGCTTTTTTTTGTGAGCCCAACAACCAAAATTATTCTCATTGGTTTGTGTGGATAGATACTTTCATCAATAGATCCTGAAGCTTTATACTAAAGAATTTATTTTTATCAATGCAGAACTCAAAGCACAGAATTCTAAAAGCNCCATCAGTCTTTCGGTGTGTATTTGCTTCTGAGAAAATCTTCTACGCCCCAAATCCAGTGAGTACAGAACAGCAGGGATGGAAATAAAATTAAGATCTACTGACTCTCATCTTGAAGCCCAAATATCAGGGCTCTCTGCAATTGGACGGGGTGGGGGGGTAGGGGGAGGAGGAGAGTGGATTGAAAGATGCTTTAATAAAACAATTTTTTAAACTTTTAAAATACTGAAATGCATGCAGTGAAGTTTGAGCCTGAGAATAATTTTTTGAAATGCCTGAAAATTTGTATGTTAAAAATGATCCTGTGTTCGTGCTTGACTGGGACACTCATAGGATGTAGTGATTGTTTCCATGTTCCATCAGAAATATTTAAACAACTTTTTATTACAAATCTTGTCTGAAAAGCAGGACATTTTTCAGACATGAACATACTCTTCCCTCAGCCTGGGCTTTGTCAAAACGAATGTGGTCACTCTTCTTGAAAGATGTCTTCGTATTTAATACTAACTTTTGAAAGAATTTTTAAATGGAAACATTGTTTTGTTCTTTCAGCCTCACAAACTAAGAACTTCCTTAATGTCCCATTTTGTGAAAGCAGATAGCTTACTATAAGACCATATAAAAAAAACCTGGAGGTTGAATTGGATCCAAGTCCATACTGAGAATGAGAATGTATTTTCATCTTTATATGACAAAGACACAACTTACACAAATAAACAATTTTAATTGAAAAATGCTGTCTAAATCCTAGCTATTTGGGCTGGTTTTGATTTCAGACATAAAAGAGTCCTAATTTTATAGAAAAGACGTGATGAGACTATGTATTATTCAGGGTTCTCAATTGTCAATATAAATATTATGATCTTGTTCAACAGTGAGGGGATTGTATTCATTTTGGCAATATTCAAAATGCAATCAACCATAGATTATGAATGCCTTTAGACACTGTGCAATGGTGCATAAAACCAATCAATTATCCTTTTTGACTAGGCTTATCTGGCACTGAGACTGGAAACCTGTTTTATTGTGAATTGTATGCACCTCAAAAATACATACAAACTATTTTCTTGTTTCTCTTTGCTTAATTAGTATACATGACATTCCTAGTTGATCTGGGCCTGGGAATCTTTACTATCCAATTTTCACGTGTCCCACATCTATGAAATTTATTTAGGAATTAAATAAACCGAGTTTATCACTCCTTAAAATCTTGTTGTATGTCTCTTGTCTCAGTCTCATGAGATACCTCACCACATCATTAATCTACGTGTGCAGCATGGAACTCATGATTGTACAGCATACCATGAGATTTTTGCAGCATTTTGAACTCCAGACCTAAAGAACTAAATGTGTTTGCACTACAATTCCCTGAATAATTACTTGAATTATTCCACCAGTATAGGTCGGTTTGGATCTTTGCCATCACTGGTATTTGTAATTAAGATCAGATATAGACAATTGTGCCAAACTGCATCAAATGTGCTCATATGAAACAGCAGCACCATCAAGGAATTTTCTTGAATGCTATGAAGTTCCCTCCCACAGAGGAACAAAGGTGCCAGAGAAAGATACCATATTGTCTGAGCTTCCTGCACATCACTCTGCTTTATTCAAAATGCAGCCCCCCTCTCTTTTTGGCTAAATAAGCCATTTGTTTAAGACTAGATTCCAATCAGTATTCCACTTCACCTTTATATTAAAAATGCACTTCCCATTTTATCACAGCTGTAAGACATGGAAGTTTTCTCCACATTCCTCAGTATATGTTGCATTTAGAGGATGCTCTCTTCAGTCATACTATTACTGCCTTGACAGTTTAGTCATTGTTATTCATGAGGCCTTCTTGATGTTTATCTGCAAGTTGTTCAAAGAAGATCACACAGCGATGACCTGAAAATGAGAATGAATGAGGCCTTTGTGTTCTATAAATCACTAACAGTCAGCACAATGCGTGTATTTTTCTCCTGGGAGAAAAAAAGATAGCTACCTGTGGCCATAGGCTTCTGTGCTTGTACATAATACCTGTTACTAATGCAAAATTAAATCTCTAACAGACAAGGTGCTAAAAACCAGCAATCAAATGAAAGCAACAAGGAAAGTTTTCAACACCTGTGTTCAGCCTAAGTTGCTAGAGCAGAAGAAATACGGATTGTGAGAGAAGGCAACAAATATACATAATTCAGAGCCTCTGAGCAACACTTTAAAGACATTCCAGGAGAGCCTAACATAATTAAAAGAGCTGTAGATATAGATAAATGCATTAAAGTTAAAAACAAATAGCATATTGGAGGAAAGTGTAAGTATTATTATCTGAAGCACAGATAAATATATTAGCCTGATATGGCAAAAATTAAGTACTTTTCAAAATATTTCATTTTAAGTTAATGAATACTTCTGTATAAAATAGTAGGTTGAATTGAGTAAGGAGGAAAATCAAACTATATTCTCCAGAAGTAATTTTTTTTTTTAACCTCTATGAATAAACAATAGGGAATTTACCTGTCATAGTAGAAAAGTAACTATCAGATCAGTAATATGAAAAGCTTCAGTTTTCTTTTCACCAGTATGGCAGTTGAATGCCGAAGTTGCTGAGAAACTCTCAAAAAAATTTAAAAATGCCTTGGCATTCTGGGTAAAGCTCTAAGGGGAACTTAAATGATTATGCAATTGAGCAGCTACCTTATGTGGAGAGACAAAAAAGTTTGAGAGTCTTCAACAATGAAAGGAGAAGGCTGGGAAGAAAAGTGATGAAGGGTTACGAAGTCATGAAAATCATGGATGAGAAAGAGGCAGAACTTCAGTTCACTCTGTCCTATAATATGAGCCCTGGAAAATAATAGAACATCAGCTTAAAACAGATCTAAAAAGCATTTAATTAAACCCAAAGAAGTGGACTTCTGACACTTGCTATCACATGGAATTTCAGGGAGAAACTGTGTCAGCAGGTTCCAAAAAGGATTAGACAAATAGATGGACAATATCAGGATAGGGTGAGGATGTACCTACCTCTTGCCACCTGGACACAACAGTGGGGTATTGCAGGAAGAGAAAGAGGAATGGACCTCTGAGAACAGCTCAGTTTGTCAGTCTCTGAATAGCTTCTCCTATTGCTGCTGCTGGAGACAAAAAACTTGCCTGGATAGGCCATTGGTCTGACCCAGTAAAACCTGTCCTATATTCTTAAAATGAAATGAAGAGCTTTATGTAAATGCAGGCATCTATGTGATAGGCATTATTAATACTAAAAATGAATGTAAAGCTTAAATAGTTCAATTTATTGTTAAAATAACTTCGGAAATTCATGTTACTTATCTGGACCTCATAAAAGTCAAAATTGGGTGTGCCTAATAAAAGTAATTTCTGTAAATGAGGTCCTTTCTTTACAGGAATACTGTTGTTTTCTGAATTGTAAGAATTTGTGGTTACTTTGCTTTAAATATACAGCTTGTGTATTTTAAGATTCTTTATTGTATCGTATAAGGGGAAAGTACTACATGGATGCATGTGCTTACAAATTTACAGCCAAGCTTAACCTAGAAAGCAGCATACAGAAATGTATTATAGCTCATTAGAAACACAGTGGTGCTGCCAAAGTTTCCTAACACACCGCTTTATTTTACATATATGATGTGGAAAAGTCCAGGCTATTAAACTCATTTGTTGCCACAAAAAGAGGATGATTGTGTGAGGTTTTGCTGAGGATGAGCTCACAACAGATCTGCAAATTTTCAGCTGTAATTATACACAGATGCGATTCTGTCTCCATTTTTTTTTTTAATTTAAAAAAAGACACCCTATCTCTCTGATTGTGTGCTTAATGAGAAATATAAACAGAGCAGACAAAATATATTTTTCAGGCAAATGTATAGCATACATTATCAATAATGCTGTCTTCAAAATTCTTCTTCAGAATTCTTTGGTTGCTGCTAGGAAATTCAGTAGAATATCCTGCTTCTAGGGAAATCTCTCAAAACATTCATCCTATCACACTAAGGGTTAAATAAAAAGCATATTCTGGAAATTATTTGTTCTGGACTCTGACTAAGGAGAAAAGTTTTGATCCAGGGCTTTTTACTTTACATTGCATACCTGAGGTACGTGCAACAAATCCTCAAGCATAGAGAAACCTGCTCCAGTTTTGTTTCCATTTTGTAGTTCACTTTGCTGGATGGAAATTTCCAGTCAGCTTTGCAAAACCCATCAAAGTAGTCTCTGCTCTGTAAGTAGGTTCAGATGATCCACATGAACGATGTCTACATTAGTAGGTAGTACAGGCTAAAGTAAAAGGATTTGTGCCATGAAAAGGTTAGTGCTGAGAACTTAACATCCACATTGCACGTTTCAGGAAGGTGTTTCTAGCCTGGTCCTATGGCTGGAGAACATAAGGTGTGCTTTTGGAGCATATCTTCTAGTTTAATCTCATTCAAAAGCTACCTGGTTCATATGCTTTGAGATTGCTTTGTTATGTGAATAAAAGCATGGTAAACACTGAAGAGGCACTGGCTAAAATGTCAGTCGTTAAATGCTGCCATAGATATCAACAACATTCAAAATTAGTTACATTTCAGTACTTTATTCACAGAGGTCTTTAATGGTCTGGGTTACTTGGAGGCTGTGCTTGTGAAGGATTTTGATTAGAATAGTACTTCTAACTTTCCTTTAGCATGAGAATGGATAAGCTTAGGGAAACTGTAAAATATCTAGGCAAAAATTAATTTTATAGAGAAGAACTTGTTTGGAAATGTAAGCATATGCTTTCACTACATTTATCCTCCATATGGTGGTCTGCGACATAGCCCTTTGGACCCACCTGAATGAATGAGGAAGGGTTGTACATCTGTTTCTCAAATACTGGCACCAGAGTTTTGAAACTCACTGACATTTTTTTGATACTTGAATGCTCAAGGAAAAAATTTACATTTTATCAAACTGCCGTGTCTGGAAAAAAAAGTAATTTATTGCTGAATTACATTTTGCCCATTTTTATCTTTCAGTGAGCAATGGATGCAGGAAACTCTCAAGTGTTCATATTTTATTGGAACTGTAGAAAATCTGCATGGTTTAGAGAATATTGACACTAAATTAATTAATTCAAGCTGGTTTAAGAAAAGATCAGGCTTATATAAACAGAAAATTTTCAACAGTCTACTCAATGACAAAATTTTGAAAAAGGGAGGCCACTAAAAAGTGGAAAAATAGATCCTTTTGATTAATGACTCAATAGTGGAAGAATGTTGCCCATACCCATCTGTGTCCCAGACAGAGTGAAGGAGATGGTTTATCTCCTGCCAGAACAAAAGCCAGCACAAAAGGAAGATATTACAATGGAACATTCTGGTGAATCTTCACTTATGGTACCCCATGGAGTCTGTAGTAACAATAGGGAAAGGAAATGTGACAGACTAAAAAAAATCTCACAGAAATCCAGAAGATGAGAATTTAAGCTTTTGTACTGAATGTGGCTATAGGTGTGTATTTGAGTGCAATCTGGTTCTGTGTTTATGAAAGAATACAGTATCACTTTAAATTCTCTACTAGTAAAATAGTAAGATAGGAAAAAACAAATAGAAATAAAAATAGAATGTGTGATTCCTCTTGTGTGTTGTTCATTGTGTGTCAACTAAACTGAAGGAGTTCATTGCAATAGGCTGCACAAACTGCTTCATAAATTCTTGATATTTAAGCCAACACTTCCAATACTTTTTCAAAGCAAGGACTCTAAAGCTGGGTCTTAAATCAGCGACCAGATTCTCAGTTGTACCATGTGCCTAACCATATCTGCTGAGTCAGCAAGAACCACAGTGCTCAACATTGTGATATAACTTACACAGGGTTTCAAACTTTTCCCCTCACCTTTGCTACTGCTCTCACCAAGATACTCTCCTTTGCTGTTTCCTCTTTGCAGAAGGAGAACTGCTGCTAAAGGGCAATTCCTCTGTTGGACAAGAAGATACATGGTCACAGGTACAGAAGGGTTGACTACATACCATGTAGATCTCACACTCACATTTGTGGTTGACCTCATTAACTGTGAAGAGTGTCTATGTTTCTTTTCCTGGTGTGCCTTTCCATCTGTTTTGGATAAGGAGGTAGGTTCTAGAGCTAGAATTTCATGGTTCCATGGCTCCCTCTGCTTCTGCCCTGTGCATATTAGTCCTTTTCCCAGCAGACATTTCCTCAGCACAGCTCTGTGTCTTGGCCTCATTCATCTTTTAGCCAGTGTGATTTGTGGTGAGTGACCTCCTATGTAGAGAAGTGGCCTAGAATGACAATAAATAACAGTTACACAAAGACAAAAACCCCAAACCAATAAACTCAAGAACTCGGGCTTCTTTTGCCTTTAAGTCATAGATTTTTATGAAATGGTTGATGTAGAGCTCATAATTTGATATAAAAGTGATTAATGATGATATGATGACATTTAGCACCTTATTTAATACTATGCTCCATCTTTTTATTCACTGTATTCCATCTCTGATTTTCTGATTATTTTTCAATCTTTGTGTTTAATCCTTGTTTATTAATAAAAAATTTGGTGTTTTTTACTTCTCAGTGACTTCTACAGCACTTACAAAACATGAGGAGCAGCTATATGTACCTGTCAGTGGTTTAAAATGTCTGCATTCACTGCCTTTATTCCTTGGTATGCACCTGGACTGTAGCACTCTGCTGCTAAGTGGTGCATCAATGTAATTGCTAGGGCTTTCTGCAGATTCATGAGTTTGCCCTGACAAAATACAAAAGAAATAGACATCTAGGGGATGGAAATTTTGGTGTGAAATCACAGTACTCTCCTCAAGACATAACAACCTTGCTCCCAGTTCACATCAAATGGCACCAACTTTCATCTCGCAAGTTCTAGGAACATGTTTGTTTTATGCCTCTGAGAGCACCAACTTCCCATTTGTGTACAGCTTTAGAACCAAAGGCAATGTTCTTATTCATAAACCAGTACGTTTCAATGAGATCAGTCTAATGAATCTGGAATTTCTACTTTGAGATGTTTCTAGAGAGAATGCATAAATGGGCTGTGCATATATTACCAGTATATATGCCTGAAACAGACCTACTTCTTGTTATAAGAGGCAAGGGGAGTCCACCTTAACTAATTAATTTTCTAGAGGTATCTATTTGCATGGTGAAGCAAAGCTTTTAAAAGGTAGGCACAGATATAACTGTTCTTACCAAGGTATTCTTCACTCTGACACTGCTGAGAATTTGACAGCACTGTTCTTAGATTTTTTCGTGAGTGCCTTGATGTTTTGTACTCTGTGTATAGCAGTCCTCATGCCGTATTCTTAGAGACAAAAATAACTCCTTTGTGTTCAGCTGAGTAGCTTGGTACTATCTGAGAGACTGAATAGTGATAAATGAGAGAGAAATAAAAGAATAATTCAGAGGTCACTGAAACCTAGTGGGTCTGTACCTTTACAAGGGAAAGTGCTGGGTAGTATAATAGCTGAGAAGATTTTTTTTTTTGTGGCCAGAAAATGAAAGCCCAAACCATCAGGCTACAGATAAGATGTATATTCCTAATTGCAAGGGTGAATGTCCAAATTAGCAAAAGAGATGGATTTTGCATCGGCCGAAGTCTTCCTTCACATTTCAGAGTCTTTCTGAAACACATTCTTTAGTCAAATACAGGCAATGAAGTTCAGGACAAAAGAACTTGGATGTATTGTATAAAATCACCTAGCAATCTGCCCTGGCCTTCCAATCTTAAAAAAAAAAGCTTTGGGAAATGAAGCAAAATCAGAGCCACAATCTGTTTGGTCTTCCAATTAAAAAAGAGTAAAAATAACATTTGAATACTTTTCTTGTGTATGTCAAGTATCTGTAATCTTTAAAGTTAATAATTTGCTTCAATTTTTGTGGCTTTCATAGTCTCAGATTCTTGGGCTCTTAGGAAAATAGTGCCTTGCTTTAATGACTATCTTTTTCAGATAAATGTCCAGCTGATAGAAAAAACCATCATCCTTGTGAACCAACTAAAGTGAACAGCTGGTTTCCCTTGGCTCTTTTTAAGACTTCATCCACAATCAGTTTTCCTTATTTTATGTTTCTCCTACAAACTCAGAAACAAGAAAAATTTGCATTCCATATACTTAAAAAGAGAGTATTTTTCTCCTGTTTTTCTAAAGAGTTATACATGCAACACAGAAATACTGTATAAAGACTTTATAGTTTGTGGCACAGAACTACACACATAACTTGGCCAGTAGACCATGTGTGGAAAACTGAAAAACAGTTTTAATGAATAATAGGTCCCAAGAAGCAACATCAATTGCTATCATTACTTTCTTTTAAAATGAAATTGGTCCAATTTTAAGAGAATTCTTCCAAAAGCTGATTAAAAAAAAAAAAGAAGGATAAAGAAAGGAAAGATTTTAGTTTACAATTTGAAAGGGAAGAAGCAAATATACATTTTAAAATGTTTTATATACACATTTATTATCTGTACCATATGAGTTGTGTTTTGTCCATAAGTATTCTATTGATAATTTACATAAAATGCTTGGATAAACACTGGCCCTTTGGCAGGAGTGAGGTGGCATGGAGTACCTAAACCAAGAATCAGTATAATCTCTTTCTTCTGGTGAAATAAATTTTTATTTTGTTCAGACTTTTGACTCAATATACAAAAATACACTTTCAATTTGATTTGGAATTTCTAATGCCATGTACTAAGTCTTTTACTTTTCCAGTCTTAACTAACAGCATTTCAGTGAATGGTGCAGCTACTCTACAGGAAGCCTAATCCTGCCTCACTTATGCACAATTGCAGCTGAACTGCACAAGAGTTCCTGCTTCTAAAGAAGTGTACACTTTGGTCCTAACTTGTGTCGAGCATTTTTGGGCTAAAATACAATCTTATATGACAGTTCTGTAAGCTAACAAAAAGAGCACTCAATATATCCTCCGTTTTATTTCCACTGTAACAAAAAAGCTCATGATTTTAACATATACATTCACCTGACACTATTACTTGTATTAGTTGCTTGCATGCAGTACATGACAATTAGTGCTATGTTTAGTATTTTCTTTTTAGTAGAGCATATCAATCTGGCAAATGATTGCTAGTAACATGCAGTTCATCACTCTTCTGTAGGAAAGTTCTTTTGCTTGTCTGCAGCCTCATTAAAGCTTTGTACCTGGCAACTGTATCATCTGCATGCAATACGTAGGAACTAATATCCACATATATCTGTCAAGGAAAGCCTAACACTGTGAGCATTAGCTTCAAGACACACAGACTGCTACTATTCCAGTCCCAATCAAATAATTTCACGGCTTCTACCTTCCCAGGTATTTACTGGAGTGCTAAAGTTTACAATTAACTGAGTATTTTGAAAAATCCAGGGTCCCAGACATTTCATGTAAATAAAAAAAATGTATTATTCTTTCAATAGTGGTAGAATTTTAGTCTAGTGTTCTTGGCCAAAACTTCTGTGGTCCAAGATATGTGTTGTGCCTCCATGTCTGGTTGTTGCTCCCTATGCAGTTTAGTCACATTTAGGTGATTTTGATTGAATGCAGTTTGCAAAGTCTGTTGGGACTTTTCAGGATGAAAAGCACTTTATAAATGTAAAATATTTTATTATTACAGCTGCCTTCAAGAGAGGAGCTGTGTTTAGATGAACATTCGGAAAGAAAATTTACAGAAATTTATCAGAAACTTTAATTTTGTTTCCAAACCACAGTCACTAGAGATTCAAACTATTTATCTTGAATAGTACCTGATGAATTTGGATGACAAGAAATTCCCCCCTCCCTATTTAAAAGAGTGGGGTTGACCACAGTCATACTGCAGACATTAAAGTAACCTGCATTATTAGGTTTTCTCCACATTCCAACCTATCTGCCTTAGGGTATTTAAATTCTACTTTCATCTCTGTGAGGTTCAGTATTTCCAAATCCAAGCCATAAGGCCATGTCTAGACTACAAACTGAAAAGTGGGTTTGACTGCACACATGCTCACCCTAAGCCACATGTCCCACAAACTTTCCATCTCTACTTTTGTACGTAGCCCACTCACAGCTTGACTTTAAATAATTTACACTGTTATAAAGAAAACCAACCTCCCAGTATTAGCTGATGAACCATTACTATGATTGATATTGCCTGGGTGCAGGCCAGGCAGGCTGCCTGAACAAAAGCTTGGCCCACACAAAGCCACTGTGTATAATCAGTGTTTCTGAGTGTAGCGAGAGTTTTTCCACCTCCTGGCACTCATGCTAAAATGACACCTTGGTATTAGTTTAAGGGTTTGTGGTGTGAATTATGGGAGAGTTAGGTCTTGAGAATATTCTAAGATTCCCACATGCTTGACAGTAGAGATGCAAATCCTAGACATAAAAAGCATTGTAATAGCCCCAAAATCATGAGATTAGATTAACGAGATATTTTGAAGTACACCATCAACTTTTGATGCTGGAGCCCAAACCAATTAGGACTCAGGACACAGCCTGAACTTTTACCATGCAAAGATTATGTGTGCCACAAAGTTGAAGGCTAGATTTGGAGAGCAAACTCAGTGTTCTTGCTCCTCAGATGTTTTGCTGAAGTTAGTAGACAAACAATGAGCAACTTTAATACTCTGCAACATCCCTAGCCAAAAAGGACCTTAACAGCCAAGAGTAACCCTGAAGTAAGATTACAATTAAGCAGCGTCTATATTCTTGGGACTGTCTTCCTTCTTTTAATCTTTTTGTGTGGGATAATTAAGATCCTTTGAATATTTTTAGGTATTGCAGTTTCACAAAGTGGTGTTAAGTCTTATGTGGTGACATGGTATTAAGTCACTACTGCATTACGTACTGTAACAAAACAAAGAACAGTTAGTGATACAAAAAGGACTCAAATGGAAATGGAAAGATTCCCAAGCCTCCCTTTCAAGGAAAATCACAGATTTCTTATAGTGTTGTTACTGCATGTGGCATGAGGTTGAAATTGGCGTCTCAGTGCTGAAAGTCCATAGGACTTTAATGCATATTGGGAAGGAAGGGGCTTCTAGGGTATGAAGCATTCACTAATGACCTCAAAGAACACTAGACTTCTGTCAGGAAGAATGAGACCAAGTCGTCCTCCAGATGTTTGGAACAAGTATTTGGGAAGGACTGCCATCACATAATTAGCACAAGTGTGCTAACATTAGTAATAAATATTAAGTAATGGAAACACTGAAAAAATGTAAACCATTTTAACAAGCTGGATAAATCAAAAATTTTATAACCACTCTATACATAAATATATTGTTTCTTTTAAACATGGAAATGTGAATCTAATAATGCTAATTAAAAGAAAGCTAATAAAAAACTACACTGGTTGCTGCCTATAGACAGTTGAAGTTCCAATTGGCCTTTTAGACCAAACTGGTTAAATACCAGTTTCCTGGGCTGGTGGTGACATGCCATTGCTGTATTTATGTTTTAGACTATGAGATCTCATGTGCCACCTGCTGGAAAAATGCTTTGGGTTATTTTAATGTGCACACTCTGAACACAGGTTATCGGGGCTCGTCCAGCTACTCCCTTGGTGAGTGTTTTACTGCATGGAGGCTTTAAACCCAACTCACTGTAAGACAGTTGAAGGATTTCTATTGACTTCAGCAAGATTCAAATTGCATTGAACCTTAATGCATAGATTTTTCTTCTGACAGTTTATAAAACAAATGATTTATCTTAAACAGCTTATTTTTGACAGTGTTTTCTAGAATGTAAAATAAAGTGCATTTCATGGCTACATATACCTTGTCCTTAATAACCATCATGTCCCTTCATTTTTGTTTATACTTGTTGACTGAATTAATAGAAGTGAAATAACAATTTTCCTCACTTAAGAACAGAGAAAGTCATTAAACAGTAAATTGGCTCCAGCATTTCAGTTTTAGTTCTTTCTTTAACAGACCTTATACTGATACGGAATGCTGACAAGAATTATGTATTGAGTTGCCCAGAACAAAATATGTTTTTCTACATAAGAGATACTTTTTTATGTTGTCTATATAATTTTTTAGAAGGAGCACAAAATATCTATTCTATGCACAATTTGTAACAGACTACATATGTAAATGTGGTACAGTTCAAGTAAAAAGCAGTTGTAAAACTGGTTATAGCCTAGAGTCGGCAAAATCTAGAAGTTCATGTAGACATTTGAGATATATTACCATTTACTACACATCCTCTACATCTATAAAACAGAAATTATGCTATAACTTTTTGTACATATAGAAGTAATTTTTAATTAATTTTCTTTTATGTAATTTATTTAAAGGAACAGACCCTTAGATATGGTTCTTTACTATTGTAAGGAGCTCTACAGTAACAGGTACTTTGTCACTGAAACTACTAAAATTCTTTTCCACTAATTTTTGACGTAAATTAGTGCAAAATGCATTAGCACCTACCAGAATCCCATCAGAATACCTAGTTTATAAAATTTGTCCCCAAATCGCCCCTTGGACCTGCATGTTCTACTGGCTTTTTCTGACATTTTGCAAGTATGCAGCCTTCATGAGCATCTCCAGTGCTTTTTCTCTCTTCAGCTGCACAGAAAATTCTCTGGAGACATACCTTGCCTGCACAGTGGAATCAGGTGGACAGACAGGGAGATGGCTTGCAGTCGTTATCACACCCCTTATGCTCCAACAGCTTGCCAGAGTTTGCAATGGAAAAAGAGAAGGAGGGATTCAGCATGGGGTGCTAATTCCATTCATCTATACAAGAGGTAGATGGAAGTGAGCTTCTATAATGCAAAACTCTGAAGGGAAGCTGGAAGACAGAATTTCATGATCCTACCCTCCTTAGAAGCAGCAAAGGTAGCAAGTAACGAGAAAAACAAGAATTAAGCAAAACACCATCTCTTACTGGCTGTGTATACCAAAGTGGCTGGATACATCCAACCTTATGAAGCAAATATGCACCTCCTAGACTTGCAGGAGGCCAGTCTAGGTACCATCAGGGAAGAATCGGGCGAAGGATTTTCACCTGCATGATTTTCCATTTACAGTAAAAATTGTTTTGTTATTTAAATCAGGCAAGCATGAATGTGTGAGATGAGAGCTACATTTCAGATGAAAACTCCCAGAAGGCAGGACACTACTCTGTTTTTCCTCAGTGTGAAAACTTATTGGAAATATTCCTCCTGAAAAACAAACTCAGATGTTGACAGTTATGAAAGCTTTATTTGTCTAACATTTCCATGTTAGGATACATTTTAGAAAAGCAACCCGGTGAAAAGCTTTGAAGACTTGCATAAAGGCCAAGTGAACAAACAGAATGTTCTGACATTTCCTTTCTTGAATACTGTTTATATGTCATCTAAACCAGTTTGTAATTCCGAATAGACTGAAGACTGAAGTCCCAAAAGAAGTGTCACTCACAACAACCATGCTTTGCATTGGAAAAAGAACGTCTTTGTTGCCTAAGGTTACAGGCATAAATAGTGGCAAGGTTTTGAATATAGGGTAACACACATTTGTTGTGAAGCCTATTTAATTCCTGGACAGTGATGTGAGGTCAACAATGACAAGAGCTACTGTTATAGCCAGTTTTTAACAGTGTGGACTAAATTTAATCTTTGGAGAAGCAGTAATTTAAAAATAATCAGTACTGATTATCTCTGCTAACAGCGACGTCATTGTCGTTTTGTAACCATATTACTTTAACTATATTTTAACTCAAAATGCTAATTTGTTGTGATCATATAGATATATAAGCATTAGACGAAGACTGAAATCCCACTGTATTTCAGACTAGAAGATAGTTTTGCTTAAAACTCTGTGATCAAACAAGTACAGCTTTACTTATTACTATGAAGGTACACTGAGAGACTTCTAAGCTTAGATAAGATAAATAATCCTTTAAAACCTAATACCATGCTTAAGGCGGGGATTATCCTGCTGCTGTTGAACTACCACTATTACAAGTCAATATTAATCAAAGAAAAAAATAAAAATAATAACATTTGGTTAGATTTTTTTTCTTTATCTGAAATTTCTTCAGTAAAGAATCTTTGAATGTGAGGATTTTTTCTGACTCAGATTGAAGAAAAGATTTTGAAATCTTGACATCCAGTGCTGCAAAGAATTGCTTTTCTTGTTCTTCCCTAAAGTGTTTTGATATTAAATTTTACATAGAACATGGAGAATGGTAGAACATACTGAATATTTATTCCCACTTCTCAACTTCATGGCAATAGCAATTTTCACACTCTTCACCCACCTAACTGTACATATGTTTCTACGTATTATATTTGTGAGTGACATGAGTCAAGAGCAACAACAAAATGTTCTCACTGTAAAAATGCCTAGAAAACTATTAGGCACTTAGAACTAAGATTTTAGAAACTCAACTCTTCGTGTGCATATTGCCATTTTATTAGTTAAGGTTCTACTGTAGTCATAGTAAGTTTCATTGAGCTTTACTTTTGTAAAAATGTAATTTTATGTTTTGAAAGAGATTCCAGAGCATTCCACTGAGGAGATTTTCAATCAGCAGGGATCTATCAGCTCTTTCTGTTACATTTTCTTTTACATGTGAATTCAAGATAATTAAAATTGCTAGAAAGGAAGTCTGGAGTCGGCTGTAGTGTCTGTGTAGTCAGGTGATACTTGGTTCTGTGTCTTAATTTCATTCAGGCTGACTCATTCATTTATTGCATGAAACACTTTGGGTCTTAAAAGAGACGTAGGTGACTGAAACTAACTTCAGGTAGTGAGGAAATATGCTCAGTAGCTAAAAATAAAACCGATACATCAAGATAGATCCTTGAAGAAAGAGACAGGTTTCCGTCTGGGAACCAACCAGGTTCCCAGTGTTTAAAACTGTGTCTGGGGTGATAATGTGGAAACACTTGCTGGTTTATAGCAGATCCCATGTGTGGAAATAAGAGATTCTCAGTACTGTACCAATGCACCATTATATTGGATGTATAATATATCCATAATATATATATTTTGCTAAAAGCAAAACCCTGATACTGAGTGCATGGCAAGTCTGTGAATTTGTTGTGCAGAACAAGCCATTTCTGTCTCTTGGCAGGGAAAGGATTACACAGTATTACAATTATTAAAATTCTCATTTGGGCCAAGGTTTTGCCCTCAGGTACTTCCTTAATTTCAGCAGGGAGTTGTGCATGTTTATCTGATTGAAGAATTTGGACATTCTTGGCAAAGGTAACTTTCTTTTCTTTAACAAGAATGTGCACGAGTCAAATCTAAAACCTGAACGTAGCAGGGATAGGTTTCCTACTAGGAGACAAATGTCAGTAACTGCTCTGTTTTGTTAAGGTAAAGTGATTCCCTTGTAAGGGAGTGGGAGATGGTGCAGAAGGAAGGAAAGAGCAATCTTCTTCTAGATACCTTGTAGGCTTGTTTTTAAATTACGACTTTGGATCTAACAACAGGTTTGGCAAGTGTTTGCCTAGGAAATCCTGACGCTGTGCCAGATTCTCTTAGCTGGTTTGTTGTAGAGTGTGCATTTTTTAAATACACTGTAATCATTTCAGACCACATAATTAGAAACACAAAGCAGTTTACTGAAACATAGTGATATATTAAGAGTTCAGTTAATTACATGTAAAGAAACAAGTCAGACTTCAAAACTCTTACTCAGTTTCTATTTTATTTGCAACTAGGGCATGTTGATGGGACTTTGCCTGTTTAACACTGAGTAGGAGTTTCAGAATTTTAACCTGAGGGTAAAATTTTCAAAAGCATTTAAGTGACTAGCTCACTGAAAATCAATAGGACTTTCACTCCTTAGGGCAACACTTTAGAAAGTATGTAGATACTGAAGTCCAGTTGACTTCAGTGTCTATGTGTACTAAAAAACCCCCACGTCCATATTTACTGCCCTAAATCTCTTTAAAATATGTGTTACATTTCAGTGTCATTTAAGAGTATCCAAAATTTTATCCTAAGTGGACAAGATGTTTTTCTCATTTATTTTTTTTTTTCATTTGTAAAACATATTTGGTTTTTCTTCTTCAACACGGAATGCAGAGATCATAAAACATGTTTTGGATGATGAGCCACATTGTCTTCAATCTTGTGTTAAAATCTTACTGCAAATGCTTAAGAAGAGGTGGTAATTATAATTAGCACAGACAGTTCTTCATTCTACTGTACATTTTCCTAGAATTTTTTTGAAAATTAGATATTCCCCCTTTTCAGTGTCTTTTTTGGTAAAAGTGATAAATTACCTGCTTTGAAGCCACAGCCTGACCTAAATTATTCTGTCTACATTATGTATAAGAGCAACTAGAGAAAAAATAAAATTGTAATATGGCATCTTAGGGAGATGAAGAAGACATAAATCAGAACTAATTAGTCATTCCTCCTAACAAGAATATATGTTATGTTTTCCATTTAATCTCTCAAATGTAATTTCATTAGAAATTAAAAAGTGTCTGTATATAAAAACCTCTGTCTTTTTAGAAAAAAGTATTCACAAAATCTTTGGTTTTAGAATTTGCGGCATGGGGGCATATCTTTGTTCTCTAACATGTTTTCTGTATGAGCTTTAAAATTATGCTAACTTGTTGCACAACAGCTTACAAGTTCTCAACAGTTGCACTTATTACAATTTTACCTCACTTTCAGACAAGTTCTCTTATCATCCTCCAAATCACATTTTATGCTGCTTTGAAGTACATTACTAATATGCTTATTGCTTAACAGAAAATAGCCTGACAGTCATTTCTGTTTTAAGGTGCAAAGTAATAAATGTCAGTTTCTTTTTCGCAGTCATTTATCTGAGCCTATACTTACTCTCAAAGTATCTGCCTTTGAAAACAAGTCAGAAGTGCAGTGCTCTAATGGTCTTCTCTTTGGCATTGAAAACAAAAAAATAAAACCAAATTGTGAACCTTTATTTCCATGGTGCCTTCATTCTAATTCTGGCCTTTTCCTGTCATTATTAAAACAGGACAGACTTAAGTTTATGAAAAATTGAAGATTCCTTCTTATTTTGTGCATGTGCAGTGATCATGTGGTTTGCAAAGACAAGGCTCTGTGACAGTCATTTGTACTTGTCAGTACATACCCTTCTATTCCCTGTGGCTGTTTTGTGCTGCTAGACAGGTGTGTGCACTCTGCACAAAACTTTGCCCTTTGGACATCATTATAGTGTCTAAGAAACATGGAGGATGGGATCCTGACAGACTTATAAATGACCATAAAGAAGGGAATTCTCTTCTGGGATCTTTACGGAATGTATGCCTAATTCCACATCCATTGAGAGAAATGTGTTTTTTCCATCACAGAAAATGGAAAAGGCAAGAGTTAAGGTGTGGATAACTCTGGATACCATTCTCTCTGAACCATGGTGGATGGGTTTACCACTATGTTTAGGTTCACTCAGAAGCAAGGCTGTTAAGATAGGAGGAGCAGTTACGTTGAAAAAAGTGTGTAGTTAAATGTAGCACTTTATTTCTGGGTATATGAACAAACATTTAAATTAATCTGGTTAACAGGTTTCTGCCCTGTGCCTTCCCCCAGTCACCTTTCAAGCACCTGACTAAACAATTGCCTTTACACCATGCCAAATAGCTGAACAAAGCTCTCTTGGATCCTTAGGAGCAGTGAAATCCAGTCTCCTGGACCTTTCATGCTGAGCATTCAACCTCTCCAGATGCTCAGGTACAGTCAGTATGCCCTGGCTGATCTTGAGCATCATAATGGAAGATAAAGGAGATAGAATTTATTGCCTAGGACTCAAAGCATATAGGGTTTTATAGATCAATAAGAACATCCTGAGTTATGCCCAGAGGCAAAAAGGAAGCCAGTAGAGACTTCAAAGGCCTTGTGTAATATATTCCTTATGGCCAATATTACAGATTAAGCAGAGCAATCTTCTAAACAAACCATTGGATCTGACTAGAATGAGGGCAGACTATACATTGTGTAAGTCTGTTTTGGAGGCTACAATGGTAACTTACACCCTTCACCTTTGTGAACTTATCACAACATCTAACTAATGATAGCAAAAAATATGTTAAGTCTGGGAACTCGTCCTGAGCTAAGCAACAAGAAACACCTTTTTGATTCTGAAGTTCACTCAGGAAGAATAACAAATTTGACTGACCAGAATCCCTTCTTCTCAAGCAACTTCTAATCTCTCTCAGGGAGACTCAGAAAAAGTGAAAGACTGCAAGCTCTAGGTTTGATTAAGAAAGTATAAATCAAATTAACTGACAAACTCCTCAGAAGCCTGCTTACCTCGCAAAGCATGGAGGCTGACAGTACTGACCAAGGAACTGAAATAATGATATTTTCATACAATGTTTTTAACAAGTGGAAAATACAAATAAAATTAAAATAATGTCTACTCTGTGTCTAGTGCACAGAAAAATGAGGTAAATCTGTATTCTCTTTCCTGTGGCAAATTCAGGGCCAAACTTTTCCTTTACAAAGGATGTGAGAGGCTTGTCTTGAGGTCTTCCTTCTCTAAGTGACAAGACCAAGAGATCTACGTGACAAACTTAATGGTTTCATGTAGACTAAATTTGAAAGGATGATCTTTAGCTTTTATTGAAAGCTGAAAAGGCTTAGCAAGCTCCTTGTAGACCCAGTTCTATAACCACTCCAAAGCCGCATTCATTTTCCCTGTGAGAAGATTACATGCTTTATTTCAAAGAAAACAGTTCTCAAGGAAACTTTTGACTTTCTTAAGTCTTGTCTAATGTGGGAAAATCTCTCTACTAGGAAGAGGTCCCCTAACTGGTATACACAGGTACTGTGGATAACTGGAAAATTGGTTCCATGCTTTTAATTATAGTGGCTCAGTTCAGCACAGAGACTATCCTTCAGGGAAGGTGAGATGTGTGAAGATCTGTATGATCTGTGAGTATGAGAAAAAATGAAGTAGGACTTGAACATCAACAAAATAGACCTTCAGTTCACTGGTATTGAAAAAAAAAAAAGCTCAAATATTAATGGTCTGTAATGTACATATCTTTTTTGATAATTTGCTTAAGAAAACTTTTTTTTCAAGGGAAGGTGAAATGCACATCTTTGCTTTTGTGGTTGAATTAGATGAGAGTTTCACGAGAGTCAGGGGATAGCAGTGATCCCATTCCTCCATACATTACTCTGTTGAAAGATCTCACTCTGCCTTGCAACATTCTTGTTATTCCAGAACTGGGTTGGGCTAGTCATAATACATGCAGGCAATCAACTCAACTTCCCCACACACAGCTCTGCCAGTAAAACTCACTTCACCTTGCAACACTCCTGCTTTTCCTGTGTCCTTTAAGCAAAGGCTATCAATTTGGCACTTACTGTGGATCTGTTCTTACTCCTGCTGAAATCCAGGATAACTTTCTCAGTGATGCAAGAGAGGAAAGTGTTGCTGATGCAGACAAAAGCCTGCTTCCGACTAGGATGAAACAATGTTGTCTTCTCTGAATGACTGAGATTTTGATTCTGGCAGTAGAAGTAACCTGTGTTCCACTTCTGCTTTTATTACAGCAATAAAATCCAGTGTGACTATAGACATCAACTTATTCAGAGTGTGTAAGTGAGATTCGAGTCTAACCTTTACACAATGTGGCCCTCTGCAAGGTTGTGGTTTTTCCCAAGAAAAGGTTCCATTTAATTAGAACACTTGAGCTTTCAGTGTTGATCACTATTGTTTTATTTATAGCAAAAATCACCAGGATATAGACAAGCATTGACCCACTGGCAGCATCTCAGTTTACACTAGTGTTTGGATTTGGGCCATGTAATTTTATGTAAAATCAAGTAAGAGTAAAACAGTGTGCCAAAGTAAAGATTATTCTTCTGAAAATTTGAAAGAGATTTGCATGTTTTCTCTTTGTTTCCTCTATCACATGAAATAATGCATTAAAAATATAACAATGCTCTAGGCAATGTACAAAACTAAAAAAGACTAGTTTGGTGAATGAGCATGGTGGGAGGCTATGAATATGGATATGTTTGTACTAAGAGCCTAGAGGAGATACTTTTTATGCGGCGATACAGAAATACATACTTGTAACTTTGCACACCAGGGAGAGAATATTCCTCTAAAATAAGCAATTTCTCTTTCATTGCTCCCTGTTGATCAAAGCTGCATAATTTAAATCATCTAGAGGCAGCTTTAAATTATTCACAATATTTTTTTTAAATGATCTTGGTATACTGCAGACAGTGTTTGTGTAACTAGCAGTTTTCTTTAAGTTCTATAAATTTTTGCATCCTTACAGAGCTCATCTCAGTTTGAGAAGACGGTATGAAACTTTGCATAACAGGAGCAGGAGAGACTCATTCTGACACCGCGTTAGTCACATCACACCAAAGTGCCAGGCGCACGGGGCTACAGGGAACAGCAGGGCAGAGCTGGCCGTCTCTAGGTCTCAGCCCGAATTCTGCTGTTTGGTGGTGCCTAAGAGTTTTCTGATACCCTCAAAAGCCCCAAATAGGAATCCTGCAATTAGTGCATCTAACTCCTCCTTTACTGCAGTCTTCTCTCCTATTGGTGAAAGGTCTTCGCAGCTCAAGTAGGGATCCCACCCCTTTTGTGGGTTTTCATTCTGAAGCTATCCACAACTTTACACCTGAATGAATGCCAAACCTCCCTGAATATATAAAGGAAATCTTCAAGAACAATTTCAGAGTTACCCAGAAGAAGCAGAAGGAAAAGATTTCATCCAGCTCTGATCCAGACTGAACCAACCATGCTTCTCCCTGCCATTCACTTCTATGGCTTTCTCCTGGCTTGCATCTTCACGAGAAGCTACTTAGCTTTCAAGAACGATGCCACAGAGATACTTTATTCACACGTTGTTAAACCCGCTGCAGCGAGCCCAAGCAGCAACAGCACGTTGAATCAAGCCCGGAACGGAGGCAGGCACTACACCAGCCCTGGATCCGACCGTAATAGTGAGTATCCCACCGGCGGGACTTCCACGGCGTCCCGCAGCCCCGGGCGGTAGCTGCACCCGTCCCGGCCCCGGGAGCGGGAGCAGAGCCCCCGTCCGGAGCCGCGCATCCCGCCCAGCGCCCCGTGCTCCCCCGGCCCGAGCGCAGAGCTCCAGGGAAGCGGCGCCTGCGGGGAGCCCGGGCGCAGGGAGATGCTGCTGGTTCCGGGCCGGAATCTGCCTCGCCAGGAGGCCCCCGAGCCAACAGCCCGCCCTCCCCGTGCTGGGGAGTCCTGTAGGACCGGCTCGCTCGGCCAGGTTACTTCCTGAGGGAGGTTCAGCCAGGAATGCCGCGTTCTGTGGGTTATCCAGCAGGGAAGCGAGATAAAGGAAGAGGAGTGAAAGGCATTTCCAGAGCGCTGGCTTTCTTATCTCACCTCCCACTGCGAGCAGGGAAGGTGTCTGAGCTACTTTTCAAATGCAATGAAATACTCTGAATTTCGTTCCCGCTGTTTGGTTTTACTTCCTGCTGTAGCTCTTAACCGCTTAACACCTCCAGCAAATGTAAACAAATCAGCTCATAATTTACCTATGATCTCTGCTCTAACTTGCCTTTTTATATCTAGTCTTTTCCTGCTGAGTTTTATGCATATATGTCAGATACGTGGGGATCTGGAAACCTGCTGACTTTATCTGTTTCCTCCCCTGCCCACCTCCTTAAAATGAAACAAATCCAAGCAGAGAAACACACACACACCAACCCACAACAATTCGATAAAAATAGTCATCCCTAGAAAGTGAAGGCAACAAGTGACACTGATACCTTTCAGCTAAGCCAGGTGTGTCAGCTTCTGTGAATGCTAAGGGTTTAAGTGCACAGGAAACATCTCATCATTATAAGATTACTGGAGCAGCCCAGTAGGTATTCATTGTCAATGAGCTGTCACTGGTGAAAAGCTGAGCCAGGGAAGGCACAAAAACAGGAGACAAACTTAGATCTGTGACCAGTTGCTTCCAGGTACATTCCTGAGTGCAGCTGCAGGAAGGCAAGCTTGAATCTTTTCTGCAAGGCAGTCAGGAGAGCAGACCTGTCACTAGTCCCTGGGGTCAGCCTGCAGATTTACAGTCCCTCTGCCTGCCCACCATGAGACACAGGGGACAGGGTGAAGTAATCTTAATGCCGTGTCTCTGTTCAGAACTTGCTTCCAAAAATCCAAGTAGAAACAGAAGCAGCCTGTAGCTGTGATATGTAGATGTACCTTCAAAGCCTTTTATGATTCACTCTGAAATGTTTCTAGTAATTACTTCTATTTTAAAAGCGTTAGTTAATTGCATTGTGTGTAGAATCCGCGCCGTAATTGTCCTTCAGAAAGAGGGAGAGCACAGCCAGTAAAGATTGCCTATTAAAATTAAGCGCACTGTGGGCGTTTGTTTCAAAGTGTAATTACTGAAATAAACAGTTGTGTTTATTGCAGGGAGTGCAGAGCCGCACATATAGACGGGTACAAACATGCCTGCCTGAGAAGCTCTGCATGTTGATTCTGTCAGTTGCCTGAGAGAATTTGCAGGATCCTCTATGTAACATATACAGACTACTACAGATACAAAGATGGTGTTATACTGAGGGCAAAATGACCCCTCTGAAATTGTTACTGCTAATAACTCAAATTTCATAGTTAGAACCCCATTCCCTGGTAACTTCTGCTGTTACCATTTCTGCAGTATCTGTGTTCAGAGCCACAGAGTTCATGGGAGACTCAGTCCACTGTAACTATGGAAAGAGAAGACACACACTGTTTGACATTAATTTAGAAGCGTATAAACCATTTCCAAAGCATTATTTCCCCCCTTGCTAATGATCCAACATAATTGTAAACATCACAGAGTAGATTCCCTAGATTGAGAACGAACAGGAAACATTTCTTCCCTTGGGGCATTTTTCTCTTCTAAAAGGTATGTCCCTGAGAAGAAGGATAGAGAATAAAATTGCCTCTTCTACCACAACTGCTAAAGTGCATATCATTAGGATTTCTTTATGCTCTGGTATTACACAGAGATACCATCAATGCTTGAGGCCCTTGTGTTGGGGGACACAACAGTAAAGAGATGTCCTGTAAAGATTACAGCTTACTTTAACTTCTGTAAAACATACCTGGTTAATGTGAAAATGACTGGCTGAGGAAATTGCTCCATTCTAAATTTCAGTGTTTGTGTTCTGTGCATTCTACAGATCGTGTTCAAGTTGGTTGTCGGGAACTGAGATCCACCAAGTACATTTCTGATGGCCAGTGCACCAGCATTAACCCCCTGAAGGAACTGGTGTGTGCTGGTGAATGCCTCCCTTTGCCACTGCTCCCCAACTGGATTGGAGGAGGTTACGGCACCAAGTACTGGAGCAGGCGGAGCTCACAAGAGTGGAGATGTGTCAACGACAAAACTCGCACTCAGAGGATCCAGCTTCAATGCCAGGATGGAAGTATAAGAACCTACAAAATAACTGTGGTCACAGCCTGCAAGTGCAAGAGATACACCAGGCAGCACAACGAGTCCAGTCACAACTTTGAGGGAACCTCTCAAGCAAAACCTATCCAGCACCACAAAGAGAGGAAAAGAGCCAGTAAATCCAGCAAACATAGTACAAGTTAGAAGTCAAACATTCTCCTCTCTCTCATCTCCCTCTCCTTGTGCCAAAACTGAACTCACCTGTAACCATTTGCTTTACCCTTCTGACTGCTTAAAGACAAGTCTGCCATTGCTGTGTTCTCAGTTGACACCACTTGCTTATTGCTTTGACCAAAATCAAAAGGGGCATTCTTAGCATCTGGACATTTTGGGTGATTTTCCAAATGCTCAAGATGGGGAATAACACAAGCCTTCCAAACCCATATTATAAACTTTTAATTTTCTCCACCCATGGGGGCAAAGAAAATTTGCCATGAGTCTTCACTGAAGTCTGTTTTGTAAAAAGATGCTTTGTCGTGTGTTTTCCTGAGAACAGTTATCACATCTATTGCCTTCTATGTCGTATTTTATGAACTTCTGACAACAGCTTAAAAATACAACACCTTGTATCTGCTTTCAGATTCATTCTAAAAAGATGCTTTGCATGCTCACCTTTCTCTTATCTCAGTATACCAAAAATTAAAATATGCATGGCAGCAATCAAACAGTAAAGCTGAACAAATTATTTATTTGTTGTTGTAATTATTTAATGAGCTTTTATGTGTGTTATTTCCCTTCAAAATTTCCTTATGTTTATAGCTTTTCATATGTATCAAAGTATTTTCCTATGATTTGTGGCTGGATTAGAACATAATTTTGTAGATAATGTAAAATAGACATTTTAGCATTCTTGGTATATATTTTTTAATTTTGAACATTCATAGACTTAGGTGTTATTTTGAAGTAGCAACATAAAAATTCAATTTTTCATTCTCCACCTTGTATTATTTTTGTTTAAAAAGTGTGCAATCAAAAGGCAGATATGACTTCTTTTCAAATTCATTGGTTTCTTTTTTTTTTTTTTTAGAAAAATAAACACTGCTAAAACCCTGTATTGTCTGGTTCTGTGTATAAAAATGCACACATTTTTATCAATCAAAACATTTAATCTTAAAAAAAGAGAGAATTTATTTGGTTTAACAAAATCTATCTGTGAAATTTAAAATTAAAACAATCTTTCTGGATGTAAAAATCTTATATGAGCATTCAACAGAGGGTGCTTATTAATGGTCCAAGCCAGGTTCTTATTTAACAGTTCTCAAGTTGTACATTTCAGAAGAAGTGTGTATTTGGGAAGTTTTACAAGCTAGTGAGACACTACCACTTTTTTTCTTTTCATTAGTGATGATCAACTCAAAGAGTATGGTTTAATCTTTTCCATAGAACCAGTAGAGTATATCACATTTATCCACAAATTCTTATAGAATCTATCAGAAAATATATAGTAATTAATTTACCTTTCAACACACAGTGCATGAATCACTTGTTCTCAATCTTTCAAATTATATTGAAACACTATGGGCAAGATTTCATCATGAGATTCTGCTGTTCTTAAATCATTAACTTTTACAATCCATTTGCACCCAAAGTAAAAATTACACAAGAGGATAATATTGAAAAGTATTGCCTGATAAGGTCTCACACAAGCTCTCTGACCTTCTTTTTATCTCATCCTGTTTTGCATTTTAATTCCAAAGGATTCATCATGAAGTTCTTGGCAGAGATCTTTCTTAGTCGTTAATGTAGTAGAACTGCTTGACTCACTGAATCCTTAATTTTATTGACAAAATTTAATGATTTTTCCTCAAAGTTACTTTCAAGAATTCTCTTTAAAATCTGCTATTTGTAAAAAAGTTATATACTTTTTATTCAATTTAAGTGATCCATGTGGTAGTACAGGTAAAAAACCCCCATTGCATTAATGACTTAGCTGTTTCAAATTTAGTTTTGTGACTGTGAAAATATCAAAATGATGAGACCAGAATCCATTTATACTTAAATTCCCTGATCTTAAAGGTGCTTCTTTTAAGTGTAAAAGGAGAGATGATGAATAAAGGAGTTAGCAGGGGGAGAAGTGACATGACATTGCTTCTAGGCAAATCAGTCCAGCAGACCTAGAGATGTATTATTGTTTAATTTTAACAGATATAGTTTCATTCAATCATTTCATGAGGGAAAATATTTTCCTAAATGCCAAACATCTATCCATTTTTAAATTGTTATTCAGCTACCTGTTCAAGATGATAAGCACAAAAGATTGAGATAATGGACCAAAATTTAACCAAAATTATTTTCAAAGCCATTAGTCACTAAAAATCTGTAAAGCTGGCCTACCTGTTCTGTTTGACTCCTCGAAAGTAGAATGGTGAAAAAACCCACACGTCTTGCTCATAACTCTTTTCCAGTCATTGAAATTTAACTGTAGGAACAATATGCATGTTTAATAAAGAGTTTACATTTAGAAATAGAGATAATAATTTCTTGTTTGTCTTTTCATGCAGAACTACCTGAGGGGGAATAATCTGACACAATTCTGCTAAAATGAGTTCAGGAAACTTTGCTGGTCATGCTACAGAAAGACCATGGGGCCCATCTCTAAGTCTGGCATATTTGAGGGAACATAAAGGAAGCCAGCAGGAGCATTGTCCATCAGCAGCAACTCAACTTTGAAGTGCCACCTGAATTAGCTATGGTCTCTTCTTTGGCCATGGCTTTGGCTCTTTGTGGGAGAGATCTGCAGGAAAGCAGTGTTAGAAATATGTTAATCTTGAATTTTCTGAAGGAATAATGTTACTCTTTGTGATGCAATTCCTAACTCTGAAGGCTTCAATCTGGCATATACAGCCTGCCTTCTGTTTCATCTTGTTACATGTGAACTCACAGGGATCTATCCAAGGATATATAAAAAAAAAAAAAAGGCATTTATTATACAAGTACATCTAACTAGTTCCTTTTCTGTATGGAGAATTTCCAACATGTAAAGTTGCAGTGAGGAGGAAATGGGCCACTGCTCTTGTGGAGGACAGTGGAGAATCGGGCCAAAGTTTACCACAAACTCGGTGAACAAAACAGTACTGCTTATGTTGAAATAATTTTAAATATGATACATCTTAAGTTTGCTTCAAAACTAAAAAGAAAAGACAAACATGCTAAAATTTTCTTAGTTTTCACCTAATATATTAAGCCAAACAGATACAAGAAGCAAGTAAATTTTTTGAAAGAGTACAGTGTAAAGGCAGATTAGGTAAGTTTTTACATAAATTAGACCACAAATAGTCTAGATTTTTTACACTAAGAATATATAGGAGTTGACTTTCTCAGTGATGTTTGATCATATGGGTAGATCACTAAGTCCAAGGGCTTTTTAAAAGGCATTTCAAAAATCTTAAAAAGAAGCTAATAATTTTACAAGTTCTCATACTTGCTTCTTTAGAAAACTAAAAGTGAATAAATTGGAAATAATCTGTTAATCTGACATCACTATTTCACTACTTTTGAGTTGATGAAATCTGCCCCCAGCTAAGTGGTAAATTGTTTTATAATGAGTGGAAATCAATTTTCCTTAGACATCACTAGAAACAAACTTAGCCAGATGCTGATTGTTTTGATAGCATGGTAGCACTCAGAGGCACACTTCGTAGTGGCAGTGGTAGATAGTATGTGTCATTAAGACATTTATCAACTGTGCAAGTCAGAAGGACCTGACATTTACAGTCTAGACTAGAAAGGCCCTTGAGAAGTTTATTTATTCAATTTTTTTAATAATAGTAACAAATCTGTTGCTCTCTCCTTTCCAGCAGCCTTGGAATCAAAACCACCCAAATCCAAGCTCGGTCATTTGTTTGGAAATAAGGCAGACATTTGAATAACACCCTTCAAAATATCTAACAGATTTCTGCTAGTAAATCACTTTAGTCCTTCCAACCTTGACCTTTATATCCTTCCTGAAGAAGTACAGCATTAATCAAGAAAGGGCTGTTCAATGCATTCCACTGTGAGAGTCTTGTTGCTACAGTATTAACCTGGAGGTGTTCAGTTGAAAATTATAAGGAATCCTTAGAGTTGGAAAGTATCCTATTCTCATGATGCATTTCCTTTCCCGTAGGCCAGGCAAGGGGCTTTGATTTTCAGTTCATTGACATGCACATAAACATCGCTCTAGGCTAAACCTAAAAATTCTCTAGAGATTTATGAGTTAAGCAGACATTCTGTCACTGGATTTGTTAATTTTGCCTGAACGTGGCCCCCACAACAAGAAGCCTGCCCATGCATCTTTCTGAAAGACATCCAGCCTTTCAGCTCACTCCTTGTCTGAGTTATGTGAACTGACACACTAGAAAAGTGTGATTTACAAGTGATATTGCTTACCACTGAGTAAATATTCAAACATCTACTTTTCTCAGTACTTCTATGATAAGAAAATACTCTTAATTTTTAATTAATGCTTATTGAACTGCGCACTATGAAAATAAGTAGTCTCTACTAATTGCTGAGAAAAATCTCTACAAATGCTGGACTGTAATTCCATTTTGGGAGTTTGCACTTTTTGGTTTGATGTGACAGTGACATTACCTAGCTGGAGTTCAGGCCTTCTTACTGCCTCTATACAATGACATAGAAATACAGAGGATGTCTTAATAGAAATGAAAATCAGAATGACTTCTTTAATAGGGCTGTTTGTGGAAAATGGTACTTAATGAATCTAACAGGAAAAAAAGGAAAAGGAAGCCAGCTGCCTGGAAAAGAGGCCTAAACCAGAATTCCCTGAAATAATAACATAGTTCTGTTTACTAAACCATAATGAAAACTTCTGTCAAAAGAGTGACCATTGCTACTATCTACTTAAAGAAAAAATACTAAACCACCTAAAAATGTTTTGTTGAACACTTTGTCTGTTTTCTGTCCCTTGCTCTAATTTAGTAGTTTTACAATAGTGTCTAATTGTCTCACTGTTTACAACCATAGCTGTTCTGAACCATATTATTACAGTACACTTGATTTTTGATACATAAATATTTTAAATCTCTTCTTAAAATGATTGGATGCATCATTTTTTAATTTTGACTACTGAGAGGAAAAGTCATGCTCTGACTTGGCCTGGGAATTTCACATTTGATTTGTTTTGTTAGCCCCAGTGAGAAACGACTTAGTGAGGAAATTGTAAAGAAATTTAGTAAAAACAGAAACTATTCTGTGAAGTCCAATGCTTTGGTGGGCTAAAGAAGAGCCAGCCAGGCACATTCATTAAAGTTCTTTTATATAAAACAGTAGAGAGTTGAGGGACAGGGCCTAAGGAGAAAAGTACTTGCTTAGCCCTACCACAAGAACAGCCACTGAGAAACGGAGGGACTATGAAAAGCTTTGAAACACTCTGTAGCACAAAGACTTTGTTTTAATTGCAGCTGAAACAAGTTTAAACATCTGTTGCTTGTTAGATTATTATTTTATTTATTTTCTTTTTTATTTATTCATTTAGTTTGGGATGGGTTGAAGAAAGCCATTTTAGAATCCCTGTGGCCATTAAGCTGGAATGGAGAACAGAGGTTTCTAAAATGTAAAGCTACAAAAATTTTGGTTTTAGCAAGGAACACTTGCTTTTGGTGTTTGTTTTTTTTCCCTCCCACTGAAAAAGCCTGCTGAAAATTTTGTTTTTCTGCATCTTTATTGCAATTTTTAGTACCCTAGCCAGAACAGCTTATAGCACCTGAGAACTGGCTGTATTGCTGCACTGCATCTTTTGTTTTCAGATATTGAAATGTCTGAATTTGGGTATGTCTAGAAGAGGAGAAAGAAGAGAAGATGGATCAAAAATATGGAACAAAATGACATGTGGAGGACAGCGTGTGCTGTGTGTCCTTCACTTTCTTCTGATTCTCATAACTTTTCATGACACTTCAAAAGACTTGTTCTGTCTGCAAAATGCCAAGCCAAACAGAAGCCCGTGAACATGCTACCCTTGGGATTTAGCAGACTGCCAAGTTTAAATACACATGGTAGATAACCATTTCTGAGTGTCTCTGTGTCTTCATTTCCCTTGCAAAGGGAATAATGTGCAGCACAGTGTGTCTGTACCATTTCACACTCAACCAGGGCAAGTCAGGGAGACTTTAGAATCTGCCATCTCCACATAAAAGCACATTTCACTGCACTGTTCATATCTTCTGGTGGGTGACCACGGCCTTCTCTCCCTGAGGAGAATGAATATTGCCTGAGCTGAAAACGTTCACATCCAGGTTTCTTAGAATGCTGTCAGTCTGTTACACACCTGGACTTCCTTATTGAATTTGGTTCAAAATCCTGCTTACAACCTACATAAAATATATATATTTATGATACATCATATACACCTGTAAAATTACAGTAATCTCATTTTGTGAACAAGACCACCAAGAATATAGCTAGTGAGTTATCCATAAAACCTCTTCTAGGTACTCTGCAACTATTGTTCCCATATTTTCTTTTATCTTTTTGTAATCAGTTGTGAATTTTGTGAATCTTTGCCTAAAGAAAATATTTGCAACAACCTTTACCAAGAATAAAGTAAATGTTAAGTAAATATTAAAAATTTCCATTTTTATTTCCTTAATTAAATACTTCTTTGCATAATTCCTTCATAAAAGCCCTCATTAGACAGACCATTCAATCCACTGTCTGAATCTTAAGAACATAGTACCTTGTGGTACTCTTTATCTACTCAAATACTGCAGCACCGTGCAAATCTATTTGCTTCTGCCCTTCACTTTGAAATTTCTGGCTATAGCCAAATCCAATTCCTCTTTCCCATGGTGTTTCAATGCCCAAACTCTTTTCTTTCCCGTAGTTAACTTACTTGATCCATAATTCTTTTCCAAAACACACATACACACACACACAGAAGGATGCATTACTTAATTACTTAATCCATTTTCTGAAGTGTTCAGTACTGAAGAAAACAATGTATGTAGAAACACAAGTGTACTGGCACAGGTGGATGCCAGTAAGACTTTTTAAAGTAGGGTGAGTTGGACTGCATTACTCAGAAAAACAGTAACAGGATACAGAGCATTTTTCATTAAGTAGTTGGTTTGCATCCAGCTAGATTAGTATGTTGGAAAATGGTTAACCTTTGATGGTTGCTCAGAGGTGTATGCTAAACAAGCTGAATCTCTATATAATTGCTGGATGACAGGTACCCACACATTGCTGCAGTTGAGCAAAATCTGTAACCTTGATCTTTCTCAAAATTTAACAGGATCAAAGGATTGACGCTTTCCAAACTGACATTTTTGTGCTATAACTGCATAAGCCAGGGAAGGATGAGGTAAAAGATTAGGACAAGACTACTGTTTTCAAGGACTATCATCCTGAATGTTTTGCTCACTATAAGGCAACTGTTTAGAAAGAGAAAAAAGATTCACAAACTTTACCACAAGACAGGCTGCATTTTAAGGCACTTCCCTTACAAATTGCCAAAAAGGTTAGAAAGTAACTCTAAAAAATCAAAAGAAGAGGGGGAAAATGAACTACCTCCAGATGATTGTTTTGTCTAATGTATGCCCTATTAATCCACAATGAAGGCAAAGTCCAGTTTTTGTGTTGTATAGTATCTTGTGTTGCTGGCTGCAATTTCAGTCCCTGATGGTATAGCTAGGACCAGTCTTCATTTAGTAAGTAAAAACTTACATGGATGGAATCCTTCCTGTATGAACTGTCAGACTGACTTTATCTATATTCTTCAAACATAGGACTAATGAATAACATTCCTGGCATTCTTAAAGTAAGGACTGTTATTAACATGACAAGAGATGCAGAAGCAATGCTTTCGGTGCAGTAATAAATAATAAAGCCTGTACTCCTATTCATACCAAATCTGCAAATTTTCATTGATGGTGTTTGATTCTCTCCATCACTTGCAGTTTGGTGAATTGTTTCATATTCCTTTACAAACATTCCCTGGAGATCACACAGAACATGGTAAAGCAATAAAACTTGGCATGATAATATGCACACACCAAAATTAAAACAAAGATTTAGAGCAGTGAAAATCCCAATTCTATTCCAAATCTAACTTAGCTCTTAAAGAATTTTCTAGTGCTTCACTGCATAATTCTATATCAGTGGTGTCTTGACATCTGTGGCTTAACACCACTTATTTAATGAGTTCATAGCCCATCTCTGCTTTGAATCATCTTGGGAAAAGGAAACTGCCATTAGTCTTTCCTCAGAGATAACTATTTCTCCAGTCATGACTCAACATCTGTCAAAAAAGAATAAATTAAACATTTCTTTTTTTACTGACATGATAGGGCGCTCTCCTAATGGCTGGTGCCTGCTGTTAAATCAGAGTGACAGTGGAAAACAGGGATTTCTGTCCCTGAACTTCCATGTCTTTGTTAGTGTCACCATCCGATGCACTCCAACAGTCGAAGACCCTAAAAGACAATTCCTGTTAATGTGCACAATACATGGGGATTGTGGAGCTCCACAAAGTGAAGCAAATAGACCTATCTAAACTTGGCACAATTTAACATCTGACCAACATACTTAGAATCTACAAAGACCCTTCCAGAGCCAGGACTAGTCAGCCATTTCTAATGAAAAATTACATGAGGCCTCCATCTTATAACCTACTTGCTAAAATAGTTGAAGTCCTTCAAGTCTTTAATCTTTCTGAATTTCACAAAAACTCCTGCAGTCACAGTCTCTCACTCTCATGAATCACTGAATAACATTCTATAGAGTAATTTTCTTATCTTTAAATTCTTTTACTTTGTGTACACAAAATACTCATTAGCTCTTGAACTAACCTTCCATACCTCAGAAAAATGGCCTAGAGGATTATCAGATAGACAATGGATAAACATTTCAGGGGGAATATAAGATGGTAGGGTGAAGATTTAAAATGTATGTCAAACATCAAATGCAATGTTTGTCATCCGTTTCTCTAGCAGTTGCACAGAACATAAACAAGATGCTTCCTCTGTGTATCAAGTATTCATTGGCTCCAAAAGAAATTTAGCTACCAGAACCATGCAAAACAATGCCAAAGGTGTGACACAAAACACACAGGATACAACAGGTGAAACTCAATGTATGTTTTTCAACACACCTACAATGATGTGCAAGTATGAAAACACTCTACTGTGTTCAAAGACCACATTTTCTCTACGTTTGTAGCATTCATAGTCTCTATTTATGCTTCAACTATTAAAAAAATATATTTTGAAGAACTTCCTGTGAAAGCAATAGCACTCAATTCCCCTTAGGCATCTGATCTATAGGTGATTCTATGCCACTGTGTATGGGGCATGTAAGGACTCTTTGATATTTGACAGTCAATTATTTAAATCATTTAAGTTATGCAAGTGCATAACTCCCTTACTGAATACATGCTGTTTTGATCTTGATTCCACATAGCAATAGGAGCAAATCAATAGCACAACACTTTATCTAAGTATTCCACACATCTATAGCATCTTTCATCAAACAATCTAAGAGCAAGAAAAAACCCTTTGCAGTCATATTTGTAAAAACACAAATATAAATATATGCTAATATGAAATCAGGTTTCCCTGAAGGTGTTAAATATGCTTCGGAGGGAAAATATTTTTGCCTTTTTCAGCACTCCCCTATCTACTATACTGCCTTGAGCTGTGTGTTCCCTATGACGTGGCATTGCTTTGGGAACCACTATCACCATGGAGCAAATACTCTGAGGCAGCTGCTGTGAACAAAGACTGGAATAGCAAGGATGTAAGTCACTCCAAAAGGACTACATGGAGTATTGATCAGTCTCAGGCAACAAGTAAAAGATTGTGAAGATCATAAAGTAAAACTGTCACAGGATTATTTTTGCTAGTGATCCATCAGAACTGAAATAAAATATCTGGAAACAATACTCGGAATATGGTTTCCAAGAAGCCCAAGATGTGAGATCTTGTGTAACGTGCTACAAATAGCAACAGACATGCAAGATAAAAACTGAAATTCTGTCTTTTGGAGGACTTCCTAATTTCTTTAGACATTCAAAGAACCTGTGTCTATTTCTGTAAACAGTGACTTCAACAATTAGAGACAGCTATTGGCAACTTCAAGAGAGCCAAGACTGCTATCCTACTTGAAGAGAAAAACTGCCTAAAGAGAACTGGCATTCCACTTGCTTCCTTACAGCTCTGGATTTTATGGCTTGCCACCACTGAAGAAATAACTTATATATCTGGATAAAATTAGTGAAATACAATCTTGCAAACACAAGGTTCAGGTTAAAAGCCTGCACCACTATTCAGAATGTTACAGATACCATGTTAGCTTGAAGAATGGCTCTCAGATTTAAAATACTTGTAGCTTTATGTTGTCTTTTATTGATCTTGTACTTCAATAGTAGGAAATATTTAAATTTTTTTGTAATTTCGCTTTTACAATTCACTTTAACTTGCGAAATGTTACTTGATTCACATCACTTCCCTCTAAAACATGTGAACCTTTCTGCTTGTCAGGAAAAGGCAAATTTATCTTATTTTGCCTGCATTAAAAATAAAACGCTTCAAGAGCTTAGAATTTACTTTGATAAAAGACGATTTCTCAGTTAATTTATACCACATCTATAGAAGCCTCAACTGAATTTTTAAATTAAGAAGTTTTACTCTTTTACTATTTTTTCACAAAAAAGTTTCAGAATGATTTCTACCACTCCAATAATTTAGCGTTCTCTAAAAACCCTACTATGAGTCAGTAATAAACAGATGATATTTTCCCCCAGCAGTCAAATTTTCAGGTGAATTTCACTACTGTAATTTGATTCTAATTTGTATAGATCTTCTTCAATTAAAAAAAAAAAACCACCAAAAAACCCCCCACTCTTCCTTTCAAACATATGATTGGCATATTTACTGCATAATTGCAAACTACTACTGTGGTTTCAGATGTTATACCCCTGCACAGAAATGATGGATTAACTTGCTCTTTACTTGCTTTGAGGTAAATGTTGCCTCAGCCCCTTTTTATTCAATTAAAAACTGTGCTAAATTGTTCTCCCAATATATGTGAATTTACACTCCACTTCAAATGTTTATATATGAGCAAAATATATATGCACAGCAGCCAAAATAGTTGATTGACTCAATACAAAATGCATAATGAAATGAAACTGAAGGCAAATTATATATTCACACAATGTCACTGCTTCACTGCCTGTTAGTAACAAATGAATATTAAAAATATGCAAACCCACAAATCCCAGTTTTCTTAACTCATGGTAAAACATAGCATAAATGGATAAGGATGTTAAATATGGTCTTCCTTCCACATCACTGTCTAAGAAAACAGAAAACAAAAGGAGAAATGGCAGTAAAAAGTTTAGTACAAACAAGACCCCAAGAGTTTATACTGAAGGGCCTCTGGAAAAACTAACAGGTGCTGTCAACACAAGACAAGAATCTTTTGACTCCATAGGAACTGTGAAAAACATGAAAAACTTCCAAAACATTTGACGTTCAAATGCAGCCAAAAGCAGCTTCAAAGTGCTTTTTGGCTGGATCATCAAATCTCACCATAAATATACAACAGATTTGATGACACTGAAGTCTGCATCCATCAAAGTCTATCCATCAAATATAATTTCTTCTGGACTGATCATGTCTCATCCCCTTAGCATAGTAAGGAAAATGGGCTTCAGAACAAGAAGGGAACCAAATTTAGCACATGGTTTTCTTTCCTCAATCTCTCTTGCCCTTTTGTCCTTCACAGGAGAAGTTAGTATTACTGGAAGAAATGAAGTGGGGAAATGCTGACTGGATAGGAGAGAAGGTACTAGGCACAACAGACTGTGGGTGTAGGTGAAAATATGTAAAACCACAGTATCAAGAAGGAAGGGGAAAACAGTTCTGAAAGTTGTGTTGGTGTTTGGGAATATCCTACTCACCTACCCCAAGAACTGATGTACAGTGGGAGGATCCATGGACACTTATTTTGCCCCTTATAGTAAGGTAAACAATAAAAAGGTCTGGAAAATCAGCTAGAGTTGACTAATGTTTGCGCTTTTTGTGAATGGATGCATGAAGACCTGAGACAGGAATTCAGAATGTTTGTTACACTAAAAAAAAAGAAAAAAAAAAGGAAAAAAGTGTAAGTGTTGGAGAACAAGCTGCCATGAACGTGTCTCTATAGAACTGCTTCAAGAAAAAATTAGAATCCAAGATGATCTTGGACATTGGAGGTGCCTACCTCAAGAAGAAAAATCCATTTTGGGCATCTGATAATAAAGAACTGAAGCTCTACCGATGGCAGTCTGCACAGGGGAGGCTCACACGTCAAACTTGAAAGTCTTGAAAAAAGAATATGTACAGTTAAACAGTTGCTGAACCAACAAATTATTGAAAAAAAACCCCACAACAAAAAGCCCTGAAAACAATGACATCCACACTTGTTAGGAGGCAGGCAGTTCAACTTCCAGCTAATCCCGTTCATTAACGTAAAGAGTCTCCATTCTGTAAGTTTTTCAGCAATCTGTGAAATTCACACATTTTCCTTTTTTTTTTTCTTTTTTTTAACATGCCCATGTCCTTCAATGCCCATAACACATTTGTTCCTTTCAGAAGCTTTAGAGACATCATTACCCGGAAGGCACATCCGTATGTTTCCGTTCAAAAGGTTTGGCATCACTTCCCCTCATGTTTCACTGCACAGTGAACAATCTGATGGGATTTCTGCTCATTGTCAGAACTGTCAAGATACCTCTGCATGTAAAGTGCCCGTGTTCTCTACTGCATTGTCCAGTGTTCCAGTACTTTCCTGCTATTGCAGGTAACAAGGATGTCTGTGAATTCCTGCCTTTGCTGGCCGGCATCACTTCACTCCTGTTGTATGACTCCTACTTATGATGCCTCTGCAAGCCCTTATGATCATTTTAGCCCAGTCCACAGCTGGCACAGCAAAGCAGCCCAGCTGGAACATAATAATCTTCCCTCCGTGATGCTTTTTTGATCAGATCTATTCCTCAGAAAGGTCTCTGTGTTCTATCTAGGTTCCTTTAAACACAGCGTACAGAAACATGAAAAGCTGTAAATGTCAACTTCTCAAAGATATACAGGATAGCTCAAAAAATCCTGCAGACTGTAAAGCCTCTGGTAATTTTGGGACAGCCTGCATATAAAACACTTATTTTTTCCTGAGAATAATGTCAAATAGGATGGTGTTAGGGCCCTAAGTGCACCCACCTTCAACATGTTTAGATGGCTGAGTTAAGGAGTCTAGCTTGTCAAATCCAAAGTTAGCTCTTCTGTTAATAAGAGCTGTTATGAAGGTAGCTAGAAGCAAGGTCCTGACTCTCCTTTCCTCTTCCTCCTCCTCCTTTTTAGCAGTCTTTACTGTTGTTCCCCTATGTCTGCACCTGGTTTGATGCCTTCCTGACCTTGAGCCACACTAACTGGCTTTGCATCCTGGCTTGCCCTGGGACCTGCCACCTCACTGAGGCCAGGTGATCTCTAGACTATGCCTGACACTGAGGTCCTGATCCTTACCCGGGCTCATCCTTAGTATCCTGACTTCTTATTGGTGAGGCTGCTGTTCTCACCTGCCTTGACAGCATACTCTGCTCCAGGCTCCCCTTCCCTTTTGGAGTAGCTGACCCTTGCTGTTTCCTGATAAGCAGCAACAAGCTCCCAGCAGTCCTTTCAGACTTGCAATGGCATTGTTACAGTGAGATACATAAAACTTTCAGATGAGGATAGACTGTAGCTATGGTATTTAAATATACTCAAGTTGGAGCCTGAGATGTACAGTGAAGCCAGACACATCAACCAGAGACCTATTTTCCTGTTTACAAATATGTGATGTCATGCTGATGTCATGCTTAGCAAACCCCCTCCTTCTTGGACTGTCTCCTCTGCCACTTAATCAGTATCACCTCTGGGAATTTTTCAATCAACCTGTCTCGACTACTGCCTACAGTAACACCATAAGATGAGCCAGAACACCCCAGCCTCTCCCAGTGTTTTACCTGGAGGTGTTGGTTGACAGTCAGCTGAACTTGAGCTGACATTGCGTCCAGGTAGCCAAGAAGGCCAGTTGCCTCCTGGCTTGTATCAGGAATAATGTGGCCAGCAGGACCAGAGCAATGACTGCCCCTCTGTATTTGGCACTGGTGAGCCCACACCTCGAGTGCTGTGTTCAGTTCTGGGCCACCCACTGAAAGAAAGACATTGAGGTGCAGAAGTGTGTCCAGAGAAGGGCAATGGAGCTGCTGAAGGGAGCAGAGCACAAATCCTATGAAGAGTGGCTGAGGGAGCTAGGATTGTCTAGCCTGGAGAAAAAAGGAGGCTCCAAGGTGACCTTATCATTCCCTATAGCTACCTGAAAGGAGGTTGTAGCCAGGTGGGGGTTGGACTTTTCTCTTAGGCAACCAGTGACAGGATGAGAGGACGTGGCCTCAAATTAACAGGGGAGGTTGAGATTGCATATCAAGAAAAATTTCTTCACTGAAAGGGCTGTTCAGGCATTGGAACAGGCTGCCCAGGGAAGTGGTGGAATCAAAAGGTGTGTGGATGGGACATTTCGGAATATGGTTTAACAGTCAACATGGCCGTGCTGGATTAACGGTTGGACTTGATGACTTGAGAGGCCTTTTCCAACCTTAACAATTCTATGATCTTATTCCATCTTATCCCTCCTAGGATGAAGGGCAATAATCCCCACAATTCGGCAAGTGTTCCCAGCCAGCCTGTGGGGCTCTCCGGAGGACACAGGCCCACAGTTGGGCCCGCGGTGAACCCGTCTTCTCGTCGGCGTCAAATGCGGTGTGTTTATTTCCTCACTGAAGCAGCACGTCCCACCCAGTTCCACGGGCCCAGCAGATCCGTCCGCTCCCGGCGGGAGACCGGGGCAAGGCGGGGCGCGGTTCGCACCGCCCCTCAGCGCGGCCCCGCCCCGCGCACCGGCCCTGCTCAACTGGAGTCACGAGCGCGCCGGGCATTTAAAGGGCCCATGGCCGCNGTGCGCCGTTCCTGCCGCGGGGGGTGCAGAGCGGAGTCGCCGCGGGACCCCGCGCAGATGGAGCCCGGCTTGGTGTCGGTGTCGGCCGTGCTGCCGGCGGGCGGGAGCGGGGAGCGCCTGGGAGGCTCCACTCCCAAGCAGTTCTGCGCTGTGCAGGGGAGACCGCTCGTCAGCTACGCGGTGCGGGCCATGGAGAGGTAACGAGGCGGCGCTGCCGAGCTCCCCGACCGCGCCCCGCCGGCCCAGGCCGGCCCTTGCCCTGCCTCGGTCCCCGGAGAGCCGCGGGCAGTCGCGCTGCCCTCGCCGCGGGCACTGAGCGGGTCTGGTTTGCGCTGCGGTGTCTCCCCGTCCTCCCCGCCCGGTCAGACCGTGCAGGGAGCGACAGCGGGGCAGGGAACGAGGTGTGACTGGCCCGGTCATCTGGGCACAGTTACCAGGCGGGACCTGGGCGCTTCCCCTAGCCTAGCCTGGCCCCCGGATCGCCATCCCGGGCGGCTCTGCTCTCCCTCCACAGCCCTGCCCGTGCCTCGAAGCTGTGGCACGTTCCATGGATGCCAGAGATCAGCGGTTTGAGGCCCCTTCAGCCTCGAAGCTCAAGGGTTCCTGTAGCTGCAGTGGCTGGTTTGGTGAGCTGCGNTGCTGGATTAACGGTTGGACTTGATAACTTGAGAGGCCTTTTCCAACCTTAACAATTCTATGATCTTATTCCATCTTATCCCTCCTAGGATGAAGGGCAATAATCCCCACAATTCGGCAAGTGTTCCCAGCCAGCCTGTGGGGCTCTCCGGAGGACACAGGCCCACAGTTGGGCCCGCGGTGAACCCGTCTTCTCGTCGGCGTCAAATGCGGTGTGTTTATTTCCTCACTGAAGCAGCACGTCCCCCCCAGTTCCACGGGCCCAGCAGATCCGTCCGCTCCCGGCGGGAGACCGGGGCAAGGCGGGGCGCGGTTCGCACCGCCCCTCAGCGCGGCCCCGCCCCGCGCACCGGCCCTGCTCAACTGGAGTCACGAGCGCGCCGGGCATTTAAAGGGCCCATGGCCGCTGTCTCCCGGTTGGCTCGCTGTGTGCCCGCTATCGTTCTGCCGCGGTGTCCCGGACGCTTCCCCCGCCGCGGTCTGGGCTCATCCCGCGGGGCTTCCCGCGCCCGGGGGAGCCTCTGTGGGGCCTCGCGTAGTGCGGGGTGGGCGAGGAGTAGGGCCCGGTGCGCGCTGGGGACAGGCGAACGGGCGGGCGCTGGATCCTTTGGATCGCGGACGTTGCGGGCGAATAAAACAGGCGGGCGGGNGTAACCAGGCGGGACCTGGGCGCTTCCCCTAGCCTAGCCTGGCCCCCGGATCGCCATCCCGGGCGGCTCTGCTCTCCCTCCACAGCCCTGCCCGTGCCTCGAAGCTGTGGCACGTTCCATGGATGCCAGAGATCAGCGGTTTGAGGCCCCTTCAGCCTCGAAGCTCAAGGGTTCCTGTAGCTGCAGTGGCTGGTTTGGTGAGCTGCGAGCCTACCGCAGTTGCCAGTGACAGTCATAATCTACTCATCAGCCTTGAGAAAAAAAATCTGTGCTGCCCCAGCCATTGGAGATGGTCTTTATAGTAGTATGCAGAGGCCTCTAAAAAAGATCCACTCCTCATAGTGAGGTGAATGCACTCAGTAGTGTATGGCACTGCATTGTGCTTTGCCGCTGGCCATGGTAAAACACCTTGCATCAGCAGGAGGCTTAAAGCAAAAAGTCATAGTTGCTGGACTGGAAGCATATGTAGCATGAAGCTGCACATGTAATTTTTCTATAGCTATGTTGTAGTGATAAGACAAAGGATAAGAGGTACAAATTGAGAGAGGGGAAATTTAGGTTAGATATTAGGAAGATATTTGTCATTTGCCATTTGTCATTTGTCATTTGCCATTCTGAGGGTGGTGAACAGGTTGTCCAGGTAGGTTGTGGATGCTCCAGCCCTGGTAGTGTTCAAGATGAGCTTGGATACGGCCTTGAGCCACCTGGCCTAGTGGGAGGTGTCCCTGGCCATGGCAGGGGGGTTGCACTAAATGATCGTTAAGGTCCCATCCAACCCTTAAGGTTTTGTGATTCTGTGTTGGAGCAAAGGATTCAAGTAATGGGATCTATTAGCAGCCAGGGTTTTTTCATAAGGCCATTGAGTTCTAGGCATGTGACTGACAGTTAATATATTATTGTCAAATGTTAACAATGTAAGACTTGCGTGTAGTAGGTAGGTAGGAGTGGATTCTGGCTGTGTTGCAGTAACTAGGAAAACAAACCTTTTACATTTTTGGAGAGGATAAATGGGGAGGAGTGGAGATTGGTTCAAGAAATGAAACTGCCAGCATCTCTCAAAGTTCTTAACTCATGGAAAATTGTACAACATCAAAATTGTGACTCTTTTTCCATTCCCACCCAGAGAGGCTTCCCTCAGGTCACTTGTTACTTTATGAAAGAAATATTACTTGTTTATTTAATTTTCAACAGCAGCCAGTCACAAAACTAAGCACATCAGTAAGCAAAACCTCCAATCCAAAGCTTGCCACAGCTGTAATTTCTGCCAAAGTGTCGTGGGAATCTATAGAGAAGAATAATAATATCCTCACTCACTGTATTGGAGACCTAGAAATGAGAACAGAGTGAGGTTTGGGAAGGAAATGATATTCATAGGAAAATAAAGCATTATTCATCTAAAAAACCCCTCTATTTTTACTGCCAGTAAGCTCTGAGAAAATAACCGTACTTTGAGCAACAGAATTATATTTATGTCCTAAAGCTGCAAAAAATTAGAAGATTGAATTCTAATTGTAGGGTCCAACCAAGCTGATTGTGAGAGTAAACAACTTGGTGCTTTTGCTTAGTAGTGCAGTAACTGCTGCCAGGGCTCTGACAGGCAGATCTTTCTGCCATCTCTACTGAACTGGAGTGTTCAGCAGAAAGGATGTACCTTGGTCTTTACTTTCTGAGACTGTAAGAGTAAAAATGTGATACTGAGGAGCTGCACTTTGTCACATGATGTGTCACCCAGAAGTGACAGGTTTTGTGTTTAGCTTGATACTATCTTCTGATGTCTGTTATTGACCTGGTATAATTGAATGAATCATTGACCCATTAGCCTGTAATAATTTCTGTTGAACTGATTGCCTCGGCTACTGCGGCTATTTTTTGAGCTTTTTAAAATCTGGAATAAAGGTAGCAATATATGGACAAATACATGAGCAGTTCAAGGATGTGCAGCTGCTTTGCACGTGGCTTTTAAAGGTTAGTAGAAAAAGATCTTTATACTGTTCAGCTAAAAGTAGTGAGAATCTTAAACATCAGTGTGGGAAAATGGGCAGATGAGACAAGAGCAGACATGAATGAATAAGCAGTGCATCCTGTTGCATGGAATGACAGCATGTAGAACGCTGGCCTGCCAATAATAATCCAGATGATGCTCTGAGAGAGGAGGTGAGCAAAACTAGTTCTTTTTGTCCAGTTATCATTAGCTTATTCTTGAAATAGCTTATGAGCTGAATATAATAATAGCAAAATTTATGAATGTATCATTGTTCTCTTGTCTGACTCATAAGGAGCATTTTATTTCTGGAAAAAATTAATGGCTTCTGTACATGAGATCCTCTGAACTTCATTAATATACCAAGCTTGAAAGCTTCCTGCTTCCACTTTTGTACTGTAAAAGATACAGTTTCTTATGTATCAATAAAGTAATAACAAACCTGCTATGGAGTAAAAGGAAACTATGCTTGCATTCTGCAAATGCACGTTGTTCTTGATAGTTCTTTTTCTAATTTGGTGTTTGAATAATAAGATCAGCAGAAGTGATATAATGATTTATCTTGCACCTCTGAAGAGTTTCTGTGGCAGTGGAAGATCCTGTGTAACACTGCTAAAGCCATCTCAGCAGTGGCTGTCTGGTTCTGGCCTTGTTTTGCTGATTTTGCTGTATTGTATTGAATAGTTTGTTACTGGCAGAATGAGAGTTGCAAGAGATTGAGTGTGAGCATTTAAGTCTGATGTCAGATTTCAGGCTTCAGCAGTGGTTTGTATGTAAGTGAACTGATGGAGGGTTAGGTTAAACCTCAGTCACATTGGTACCTCAGCATGCAATTTAGGTGATAAAGTTTCAAAGTGGTTTTGTTTAATTTCTTCTGCAGCTTGTGTTGTGAAGTCATGTAATTATTTAATCTGTTACGGAGTTAATGAGCTCCTTTACTTTGAATTCTAGCTGGACTAATATAAATGTTTGTACTCTTCTTCTGAAACTTAACGGAATAATACTATTTTCCACCAGGCAGTAGGTCTGTTTGTAGGTGATGAAAAGAAGAATAGTTGAAGGAAACAAACATATAGTGTTTTTCTGCCTCATTGTTTTCCTTCTGCTAGTATTAAGGCAGTTGTAAAGTGATTATAACTAGGGTTGTTATGTTTCATCTGGTCAGACCTGATTTTCCACTTCAGAACTACAGCCTATGTTGTATGGAAGCATTAGAGTTCTGTATTGTTTAAGCAGATTTAGGTACAGTATTATGATCTTTTTCATGCATTGTATTGATTGTTGCTGAAACTTGTGTTATCTTGATCTGATATTACAGTTATAAAATTGAAATGGTGTTTTTAAATTGGATTTGAGCAGGTCCTGAGCTGCTTATTATTTTACTGTGAAATCTTTCTGAAAAAAATGATGTGACATTCAAAAAAAAAATGGAGGGAAAATGAAATGATGTTTCTGAAAAAAAAACGGAGGGAGGGAAAAAAGATTCATTTACTGATAGATTGAGTGTATACTGATAACTTTCTATTTCATTAAAATATTTTACAACAGTTCCATAAGCAGATCTTTAAAAGAGCAAGCACCTGTGTGGTGCACTGTCCTTATTCGTTGAAATTTGTAGCATACTGTGCTGGATTAGTACTTTTCATGAGTTTTGGTGTGACAAAACCTAAGCTGTTCTGGTATGTAATCAGTCTAGAGGATGACTTTATACTCTCATATGAATAGGTTACATCCTGAAATCCCAGCTCTACTTGTAGAACATGAGTCTGGAATGAATTTAAGGAGGACATACTCAAGTTTAATCAAGTTTACAAATGTGTTTATGCAGACACAGGGTGGAGCTGTGACCGCATCCTGTCACTTTTTGGTATATTGTACCCCACTGGAGGCCTTGAGCCATTCCACCGACCCTGTGCAGAGAGTTATCGTACTCTGGCCAGTACTTGTGCTCTCGTCCCTTCTTCTCTGTGTGCTACGCACTTGCCTCATAATCTGTTTCATTTAACTCCAGAAAGGGAAATGTCACTGCTTTTGTTATGCAGAGCTAGTGAATGTGCAGAATGTCCACTGTTTCTGGGAACTGTGAAAGGCTACAGTCATTCTGCGAATAGAAGTGTAGAGCTCTTGTTCTCATTCAGTGTGAAATAGCTCTTCTTGAATTTTGCTTTATTTAAATGACTGACTCTCCATATTCAAAAGATCTGAGATGAATCCAGTTACTTTGCCCTAGTTCTAAGTTTAAGTCATGTGGAGATGCTAAATTTTGTGGCTAAATGTAAGACTATGCCACAACTAATTTCAGAGGTTTTAAAACCTTTTGATGAACCTGTGGTGAGTGACAAGTTGAAATGAAACTTGAAACCATATGGTTTCAGATTTTACATTTGAGCAACTTCAATACTTTAAAAGTGCTGAGAATATGTTGGTTTGGCTGTATTTTCTGCCTTTGTTAATAATAAAATGAACACAAGGACAAATATTTTTCTTTTGAAGAATGCTAATAGCACTTCCATTTATTTTATTTTTAATAGTTATTTTAAAATTAATTGAAATAGTTTTCCATGGTGTTTTATTAATTGGAAAACAAACAAACAAACAAAAAACCCAGCCCATACGTAAGGTGGGAGATGCTCTGTTGTTTCTCATAGTTCTGGAGGACTTGTTTGTATCACGGATGACTTTTCTTTTGGACTAAGGATAGTTTTTAGGCAATGCATTCTCATGTGTTATTGTAGGAAACTGATATCTTCAGCCTGTGTAGTTCTGAACTGTAAATTTCTTACACTTATTTTTCTAACTGGAAATATGTAGTACCTTTATTCTTGTTTTGTCTGCAAAATTAGTTTCAATAGCTTCACTAGGTTTACTCGAGAGACTATACAATGTCTCTGTCTGGTTGGATATGTAGGTTATACATAGGTAATTTTAACATAGTAAGGTTTCTTTTTAATCATTGCTCATCTGATGAGTTTCTTGTCTGACACGCTAAGAAACTCTTCTGCCATCTGTGGAGACACTTTTTAAAATGTTCTCTACATAAGATTTAGAAAATAGGACACTAAAATGGGTTTGAATTGCGGTGTTTCCATTTTTTTTGAAGTACAGTATGCCACGTGTGACTTGAATTTGTATTCCTAGATCCTTTGACACAAGTATGACTTTAGCCTTGCTTCAGTTATGAGTGGTTTTAGTCTTGTGGTTTGTGGGTCATTGTCCCCCCACACGCTCCCTCTGTTATAGACCTAGACAGATAGCAACAGTAACAGCTTGAAATTCTCTCAAAAATATGCTTTTGATGTTATTGTAATCTTACCTAGTGCAACTATGTTTTTACATTTTTCTGGCTTCCTAGAGCACTAGAGCAGAAATGTGTGTATATTTTTTTTTCAAACTACCACTATAATATTTACTGTCCATGTTCGAGTGTTACAGTATCATTAATTCATTAGGAATCTGTCAGTTACTGCTCATGACTGTCTTTATGGTGATCTTTGTTTCAGAAATTTTCTTGATCCTCTTATTTTTTTGTACGCAGTGTACTTCTTTGGAACATGGAGTATTCCAAGTCCCCAAGGGTTTACCAATTTATTGGAAACTGATTAACAAACTTTAACTGATAGTCTTAGAAATTCTGTTTGAAGCTAGGAATGAGGCTGGAGTAAGAAATGCTTTGAAGGCTTTTGGAAGGGTTATCAGAAGGTGCCCCTCTGCAAAGTGGCTGTTGGAAGCAAGTTCCTTCCCAGAACTCCAGTTTTATTGGTTGGTATCCATGTATTGGTAGAAATCCTCTGTAATATTTCTCCTTTTAAGACTGGAGTACAAAAGCATAGACTTGAGTATACTGAGAGATGCTTTATTTAGCCATCTTGAATTTTTGTTATGTTATGTAATTTTTCCTTGTTTCACATATTTAGGCATTCATATCTCCTTTCTGTGGTTTCGTACTATTTTTTCTAGGATAAGTTGGATATCTGACATTATTGTGGTGGTCTCTCCTGAAAATATTGAAACAATGAAGACTATTGTTGAAAAATATGGCCACAAAAGAGTTACAGTAGTAGAAGGTGGAATAACTCGTCATCGGTCAATTTTCAATGGACTGAAAGTATTTGCAGAGAAGGAATTTTCCAGCCATCTTCTCCAGAAACCAGAAGTGGTGATTATCCATGATGCTGTGAGGCCGTTTGTAGAAGAAGATATTCTTTCAAAAGTGGTTATGGCTGCTAAAGAACATGGGGTATGTATTATACAGCAATGCTACACTGCAATGTGCTTTATACATGTAAAACCATAAAATCATGACTGATAAATGAGGAATTTTCTAGCAATTGTATTAATGTGTGGTGATGTTTTTTTAAGGAGAGCAGATCCATAATCCCTGCTAAGAAGAGAGGTCAGGTGGAGGAGGTTGACATTTTTAATTGCCGCAGGCGTTATTTGCTACAGGGAATAATTACTGCCATAGAGACTGTCAGTAAGAGATTGAATTAATCAGCAATTTATTAGTTGAAAGGGAGGTTGCATAATGATAGTTTATCTTTTTTTCCATACAGAATTATCACCTAGTGCAGAGCAGTTCTGTTAGTGATATCTAATGATAGCCAAAGAGTATATGTACTGCACTGGCTGACTCTCAGACTTTGTGTTTTCATCTCAAACTTATGTGCAAACCCTGAATAAGCAGCAAGAGAACTATCTCTGTAGTAATGCTGAATTGTTCTAGAACTTGTAAGCATTAGAAACTGCTGGGAAACAGAAACAGTGGGAAGCCTCCAGCTACGGGTTGGATATTCTTGTGTTCATCACTACAGCTGGGGGCTGGGATTATTCACAGGAAGGAGGAGGATTTCTGAGAAAGTGATATGTGAAGGGGAAGAGTTGGTAGAAGTTCTGTTATGCAAGTAGAAGGATAGGAAAGGCATGTACTAGCAATAAGAACTGTTGGATAAACTGGCTAAGTCAGAGATGTAAGAAATCATGGCTTAGCCACAAACTTGTTTGTATGATTTATCCTCGCTTTGTCCTTGAATTCTCCATGAATAAGATAGCCTGATGCTTCCCAGCTTCAAGGAGATGGTTTGAAGTGGAAACCATTAGTGACAGCAGATTGTTTGGGTACTAGAAATATAGGAAAATGTACCACTGCTTGTCTTTTCCAGAAAACGTGGTAGAAGATAAGCTGATTGTCAGGTGATTCACAGCTTTGACAGTTGAATAATGAGTCTGAAGAATGAACTGTAATATTTCCTTAGTGGTCCTACACGGTTTTTACGGGTCTCCTAGTGTAGAAGGGGAATGTATGGCTTGTTAAAATATTTATTATGAAAATCAAATTATGTAAGGTCTCTCAGAACACTGTTAGAAATCTAAATATATTGAGGCTCTTATGAGTAGCCTGTACTTTTATAGATATGCTTAATAAGAATTGGTAATAAAATGGTAAGAAACTCTGCTCTCTAATTGTCAGTGATCCAGAACATAAGTTTCCAGTCATTAAAACTCAAATTCTGTTAGAATTTTAACATGGTTTTTGACCTTTCCCGTGTAGAAAAAAATAGCATTCCAGAATTGATTCCCTGCTAGACACTTTAAAATCAATCCTCTTTGTAAATCGCTTTTAAATGTGATTATTTGAGAGTGGTAGAAGAATGGATTTAATTGTACTGATGTTGAGTTGAAATGGCAATAATTTTTCCTGAATGTGTTTGTGTTGAGGTGTCTTTGCATGTTAAGGTATATCACATCTCATTTGAATTTATGTTTAAGTTTTTTAACTTGTTCACTTTCTTCTTGAAACTTTTGTGATTTTAATGTAATATTTTTTTCTGGTTTTCTTTTTAATTAGATGTAAGGCATTTTCAGTAAAACAGTAGGGAATCAAGGCAATCTCTATTGACCTTCTCAAGTCAGTGTACTGTAGTTTATCTGAACTTCTGACTGGTAAATATTTCCTCACCTGGATCACTGAAGTATTGTTTGATCTCTAAAAGGTGATCTTGTACTTATGCAATTGTATTTTTTGTGGTGTATTGTCTGTCTGAAATGTGTATGGTATTTATTTACAAAAATGAACTCCAAGAGCTGTGCACTATTGATGTTACCTGACAAAGTATTTGAATTAAGGAACATAAGAAGAACTTTATTTTATGTAACAAACTGGAAAAGCTTCTTCCCAGAGACAGGTGGCTGTCTTCACTTGACAGCTTCAGAATTCTGAAGAACTAAATGGAAAGCTATGAGCCTTTCTCAAAAGTAATATGCATGCCTTTGAGTATCAGAAAGAATGGATTGAGAGAAGCTATCATCTGTAGTTCTTCCTATGGTCAGATTCTTTGCGTATCTGAAAGGGAGACAGTTCTTCAATCTTTCAGTACAAAAAGTAATTACTTCCTTTTTGCATTATGTAGAAAGGTAGAAAACCTGGCAGAAACATCGTATTAAATCACTTGTGTTAAGGGTAATGCTGTATTGTTAGTCATCTGCATACCATATAGATAGCATAATTATGAGAAGCTTTAATGTTCTTTAAAATGGCAATTGATCAAGTAAGTTATTGCACTGCTAGCTGCCAATTGTCAGACAAATAAACTGCTTTATTACACTTACTAATCAGTTTGTTATTTGCCTGTAGGAATCAAAATGTGCACCTTAACCAGAACTAATAAATTATGCCTTAAATCCTCAAACAATTCCTTGATTATGTGAAAATATTATTTTGTAACCAATTAAGTTCCATTTATGTTTTTGGGGTAATAGTGCAATTAAAATTACATGTTTCTAGACACAAAATTCTTTATTGCTAGTAAAAGTTGGGAAAAGTGGAAGCTTCAGAAGACATGAATCCAAAGCCTCTAGCAATATCTCATTGCCAACGTTGCATTTTAAACAACATAACTAAAAAGAAAAATGCTTGCAAGAAAAAAATCTGGAAGGAGGGGGGAACTTGTCAGTTTTGCTATGGAGAATTTAAAAAAAGAAGGCACATACAGTCAAAGACTTTCCTTCTCCAGTTAACATAAACTAGATTTGAAAGTATAGTTTATTATTTCAAAAGGACTAAGTCAAAATGGCACTCTTAAAAGCTGGTTTCTGGAAGCTGTCTAACATCATTACTTTATTCTCAGCTTTAGCAAGGATCTGAACAAAGCTTATTTGCCAATACAGATGTACAGTGCTACTCAGTCTCATAGACTCTCACATAGGCAGTCAGTTAAAATAATACCCCCAGACAGAAAACACTGCACATTATGCTCAGTCTGTTCCTTTCAGTGCTGCCATTATAAGTCTCTCTGTAGCAGGAGGCTGGAGCAGGAAACACGCACCCCTGCGGATGCTAATCTTTTCAGCCAGTCATAGAAGACATTTTATTTTGCTGTCCATGGTTGTTGAGTTACAATAGCAAAACTTGGTGGGTGGCAAACTGAAAACCACCTATTTTTCTCCACTGAAGTAGGAGGAGGACTTGGGTGGATAAATAAGATGATCTGATGTGGTGTACTTGAATAGTGGTGGAATGCTGGAGCTGTTCTGCCCATTCTGACCTTTCTTTGTACTTTTGTGTTGGAACTGATTGTCTTTTTATGTTTTCTTATCTCCTCTGGTTTTGTCATTTATAGATTATTTTACACATTGTCCTCTTTGTTATACTCAAAGACTGATTTTATCCAGCTGCAAAGACTGCATCATTTATACCCTGGGCCATCTGAAGTTATCCACTGCATGTGTTCTCAGAAGTTATACTTCCATTGTATACCTGGTGCTTTGGGAGGCTCCTGCTGTCCTGACAGACCCTTGTGCAAAAACAGAATCAAGAACTGAAGATATGTTACAATTACCATCTTGACATGATTTTTATTTCACTGAGTTCTGTAGTTTAGGAGAGTTAATGTAAAAATACTTACTAGTGAAGAGTAGGGATTATGAAGCAATTTTAGAATAAACTTTTTTAAGACCTACATGCCTTTAGCTATGGTAAAGCACGTGGAGGACAGGGAGGTGATTTGAGAAAGCTCGTGTGGCTTCACCAAGGGCAAGTCCTGCCTGACGAGCCTAGGGGCCTTCTATGATGGAATGACTATATCAGTGGACAAGAGAAGAGCTATGGATGTTGCCTCTCTGGACTTCTTCAAGGCCTTTGACACAGTCCTCCACAACATTCTTCTCTCTAAATTGGAGAGAGAAGGATTTGATGGATGTGCTGTTCAGTGGATGAGGAAGTGATTAGTTGGTTGCGTCCAGAGGGTTGTGGTTAACAGCTCAACATTCAGGTGGAGAGTGGTGACAAGTGGTGTCCCACAGGGGTCTGTATTGGGACCAATACTCTTTAATACCTTCATCATTGACACAGACAGTGGGATCAAGTGCACTCTCAGCAAATCTATTGATGACAGCAAGGTGAGTAGTGCAGTTGACATGCCTGAGGGGCGGGATCTGGACAAGTTTGAGAAGTGTGCCTTTGTGAACACTGGTGTTCAACATGGCCAAGTGCAAGGTCCTGCACCTCAGGTGTGACAGTCCCTGATATCAATACAGGCTTTGGGAAAAAGGGCTTGAGAGAACCCTTGGGAAAAGGACTTGGGGCTACTCATGGGTACTGTCAGCTGGTTCTGAGCTGACAATATGCACTTAGAGCCCAGAAAGCCAATGGTGTCCTGGGCCAGGAGAGGTGTGGCCAGCAGGTCAAGGCAGGTGATTATGTCCCTCTGCTTCACTCTCATGAGATCCCACCTGGAGTACTACATCTAGCACTGGGGCCCTCAGCGCATGAAAGACGTAGACCTGTTGAAGGTCCAGCAGAGGGCCACAGAAATGATCAGATTGTACACCTCTCATGAAGAAAGGCTGAGAGAGCTGGGGTCATTTAGCCTGGACAAGAGAAAGCTCTGGGGAGACCTTATTGTGCCCTTTTGGTAACTACAGGAGACTCATATACAAGATGGTGACAAACTTTTAAACGGAGTCTGTTGAAATAGGAGGAGTAATGATTTTAAACTAAAAAAGGGTAGATTCAGACTAGATAAAGAGAAGAAATATTTTGCAATGGCAGTGGTGAAACACTGGAACGGGTTTCCCAAAGAGATGGGAAATGCCCCATTGCTGGAAACATTTAAGTTCAGGTTGAATAGGGCTCTAAGCAATCTGATGTAGTTGAAGATGTCCCTGCAGTGGGATTGGACTACATGACCTTTAAAGGTCCCTTCCAACCCAGCTATTCTATGATTCTATATTATTGTGAAGATCAGAAGCTCTTCAGTAGCCCTAGAACTTTTCTGAATTTGTGAAAAATGAAGTGTGATTTTGCTCTTGTACAGAAAGTACATATATGTATATTGTATAACTATACAATGCATAGTTCTTTTTAACGGATAACTATCAAAAGCATACTGATGTTTCCATAGCTTATGACATTGTTGGTCCCATAGAAAGATATAACCTTCTCAGTCAAGTTGTTGTCTTCTGTGTTGAATGGAAAACAAATGTACTGTTATTAAATACTTGAAGTTGTAGTCCTAATAAGATGTAATGATGGCGGTAAAGCATTGATAAGGGGAGAAACAGGTCTCTCATTTCCCAGTCTTAGTTTAAATGATTTAGATTATTCATTGAATTTATTAGGAAGGATGCAACTCAACCAATGAAAATAAATATAACATAGACAGAAACTTAAATTGTAATCTCCCTTACTTCTTTGCAGCATTTCTGTGTTGGACTAACAGAGCCAGCTGTGCCTAACACAACTAGTATTTAATCCTTTTTAAAAGGTGACTTGATCCACCATTTTTTAGCTTCTGGAAGTCACAGAGTAATTTTTACCTTACTTTGTTTTTAGGGAGGGTTAGTTTATCCTGAAAATAAATTTTGAGTACAGTTTTCTGTACTTAAGTGGTTGCTGAGGTAATTTTTATGTAGTGACTATAAAATGTATCTTCTTTAAATTTAGAGAAACTACATGTACAACACTGTTGTTGATTTGAGGCTAGTTAAAATCTATATGCTTCGTCTGAGAAAACAATATGACTTCAGGGAAATGAAGCAGCTTGTAGTGAAGATATGTCTGTTTAGTCACTCAGGTTTCTCCTTCCTGCATCAGATCAAAGTATTAAAGAGTAGTTCCTTAAAATAAGGGAAATCTTATCCAGCATGTGTAAGAAGCTGAATAAACGCCTTGGATCATTCTAGAAACTCTACATGGTGAGATCTGGAAGAGGTTCTTAGCCATATCTCTCTGGCTAAGGATTAGGCATGTAAATGTTTCCCTTTTTCACCAAAAGGTGAATAGTGGAAAAAAAAAAAAGGAACTGAAAAGAAGGATTATCTGAGTTTTCATCCAGAAATGCCACCAGCTGTATTTTGGCACAGTTCGTGATCTCAGTGGTTGTGGCAGGGACAACACCAGCCCTGCAGGTTAGGTGAAGCTTATGAAGGCCAACTTGGCCTGTTTCATACGCTGTAATAGTCTGCCGGACTGGTTTTGTGCTTATCCTTCTGTTTCCAAGAAGTAAGTGGGCTGTAATTCAGCCTTGGGGAGCCTTGGAGCATGTAGGAGAGAATTCCTGAAGTATCAAGTTCACACATATGTGTATTAAAGTCACTATCTGAGCCAAAGTGACATCATAAGGTGTGATGATCTGTTTTTACAAGGCCCCGGATAACAGAGGTAGTGTTGGATGAAGCTTGTACAAAGAGATGACTTGAAATTTTGAATCTAATGGGCTGTATGAGAAAGAAGCTCAGGTGAAAGGTTTGCTGCAAGGAGAGGGCACAAGCAGTTCTGAGGGAAGCAGCTGAGCAAGTTCAGAAGGCAAAGACATTTGATAAGCAAGTGCAGGGTTGCTTTAGAGCACTGCATGACCACAATCTGTAGTGCCGTGGGTTTGATTGCTCAGTACTCTGTGTGTGTGGGAAAGTTATTAATTAAAGACTGCAGTTTTGCATTTGGTTGATTAAATTGTGCAAGAGTCCTCCTACAAAACCTCAGGATTTTTTTCTTCTTTCTTCATAATATGATGCAAAACATGTGTTTAATGATAGGCAGTGGGTCAGTAGCATTCACATTGTGATATTGTTGATTTTGTAATGACCTTCACTGTCTGGAGGTAAAATATTCTTCTTAAAGAAGTTCTTAAACCCAATTGTAACTCCCGTGGCAGTAGGGTCAAGATTTCAATTCCGCTGAGTACAAATGTTAGCTCATCTTTATACTGATTTAATCTAATATGCAAAACCTTTTGTGGCACAGAGCACACTCACAGATAGTTTTTTGCACTGTAAATCAGGATTTGGGGTATGAAAGATGGCTTGCTGTCTGTAAATTGTGTTTGATTAGTTGTTAATGCAAAGTAATATCATGCCACCAAAGAAAAATAAAGTCTTATTAATTTTAGAGGCAAAATTTATTGCTTTCATGGTTCATTAACTTTTATAGCAAATGTTCTGTTTAATTTTTGCCACCTAGATTTGCAGTACAGCACAAGTTAGAACAAGAAAGTGCTGGTAGGTCATCTTGTTGTCAGTTATGTTGAATGAATGCCAAATGTAAAGCTCTAAGTATGCTTTAAAATACTTCAAAAATATATTGAAAACTGATGGTAGCATACGGGCCATGTGATTTGCTTTGAAATGTTTGAATTGCTTAGGCTCAATTATACATCTTATAGAATTCATCATAATTGTGTATAATGTACAACTATTGCTGACAACTGAAAAGAATAAATATGCTGTAAGAAAGCCTTGAAGCTCTATACCAGCATGTGCTGCTCTTTAGGTGGGAGATGTGCTATGTGTAGTCTGGATGATATACTTGGTATGGATCTTTGTATAAAGTCTGTATAATGCTACCAAACTTCAAAATACTTTAAAAAAAGCTATGAAGAAGAAAACAAAACCTTAATGAATAAGAACATGTTGTTAAAAATTATCAGTTATTGCACTGGCGTGAAAAAATAGCTAAATATGTTGACTAAGGTAATAAGACCTTTTTTGGCTAATAATATGACAAAATGTATTTTATGGAATGTACAGTACTATTGTATCTATGAAAAATACTAACTTCCTTAACCATTCTTGAATTTCTCACAAGGAATGCACTAGAAGAAATGCTGTATACTTTGTATGATACATTAAAAATGTTTGTATTGGTTTAATCCTAACTTTTGTAAATTCATGTTTATATATTAAAAATTTATGGCAGTGATTCATGATACAAGAGCAACATAAATGACATCCTCAGAATTTATTTTCAGTCTACTTTTTTAAAAAAATCTAATTTTAATGTGAAATCAGAATTTCACATAATTGTTGTATTGTTGTTTGCAGTACTGCTCTTTGCTTTTTCTTAGTGCGTATGTATGTTCTTGATTTTGCTTCTTTCCCACTTACGGTATGTTTTTGACCTTGTTTTCAGTGCATTGTGTTGAAAAATTGCAGCCTGTGATATGCCTGGTTTTGCTTTCTTCCTCTGCTTTATATACATATACACATATATTTTCAGTTGTGTATTCCTATTATTCTGTCTTTTTTTAAGGGAATCTTTTTTATTTTCCTGGTGAAATCTTGTTTTTTTCCACAGAATAACATTTAGAATGTAGCACATGGTTGATTAGAGCAAAACAATATTTACTGATGCTTAAAGGTAAATGCTTTAAATACAAAAGAACAGAAATTATGTAAAGTAAAAAAAAGAACATATGCGGTCTTAATTTTTGAGCAACAGTTTCTGTTATCTTCTTTATTTTGCCATAGCTAATTGGGGCTCTGACATGTCTTGATGTACATGTACTATCCCCAGTTACTCAGATAGTATGTTCTGATAAAGGTGACCTCATTAGAAGAAATGTTTTCTTTTTCTTAAACAGTGTCATAAATATACATTACATTTGTTTAAGGCATCCCATATCTTTGAAGTCAGTTCAATGTACAACATCGTGTCAGCTCATTAACATTGGATCAAAGTGTATATTAAATTTCTGATTAAACATCCCCTCTTTTGCAGCTAGGTATAAACACAATTATAACTTCTTCCTTCCTTGTGTTGGTTTAAGATTAACATGTGCCCAATTTTAGTGAGTTTGACTGTTACTTCTAGCCAGCTGGGTAAGCAGACTTTAAGGAAATTAGGTGAAGTTTAGCATATAAGCCTTTTTTCATAGTATTCAAAACTCCTTACATGTGTTCTAATTAACCTCCTTTTTGTCTGGCTGATGATTGGGTTTAATATGTGTGTTAGATGAGGCTTGTTTAACATTTCAACCCGTTCTGTCCTTGGGCAATTAAAAGCTGCCAGAGCAAATGTGTCAAGACAGCTGGAGTTGGACTGGCTGGTGATACTGCCTACATAAAAGAAATTTTAGTGCTCAGTAATGAGAATCAAATGTGCTGTGCCCATAAGGACTGTGAATTTTGTTGGGTTTTTTTTCCCCCTGTTGTCCCCCCACCCCAGCAAAATTAAAAATAAGGTATGTCAGAACTATTCTTTTTCTCTCAGAATATATAGGCAGAAGATACCTGGCAGAAAGAAGGTAACCTTTATTTCTTCAGCCTTAATTTCTCATGGATACATTAGAAGTTGTCCAGGCTGCAGATTGTACTTGTTTGTTGCCAGAATGAATAGGTGGAAGGAATCCTGGCCCCACCACAGCACAGTCACACAAGTTATGTCTGTGCTACATGGTAGAGTTTGGGTGTGAGTGTGGGTGAAAGTATGTTATGCCCCGGACTCAAACTAATGTTTCTGCATGATAATGAGAGTACCTCTACCTTTATTGTGGTCTGTTATTCTTTACTGAGTCATCTTGATTGTGGTATAGTCCTCACTGACTGCATGCTCTATGTGATCCTTCAAGAGACATGTGCAGCTGAGGTACTGGTTTGGGGAGCCCTTTTGGACATGACATTAACAGAAGGACTTATGGGGCAGATTGTGACAGGTTTGAGTTGAACCCATGCAACCAGACCACTGCCTTGCCTTGCTATACAGAAAGCACAAACTTTTCTCATATGGTCAAATTGTTATCAACTGCACTTCTGTATTGGATAGTGGCTTATAGTTTGTGTCATTATGTTGTTTATACCCCCAGCTTTTCCATCGAAATACAATTGTTTTGCTAGGATTTCACTACATCTTCCATCTCTACAGTGGAATCATAAAACTTTCTCTTTTGGTTATAGAGATAAAACCCCATAACCCTTGACAAGAGCTGGATACAAAATGCAGAAAAGGAAAAGAAAAAAAAGAAACATAAGAAAATTAGATATGGTATTTCAGTGCTATACCTTGAATGTGCATTAGAAGTAATTCTCTAATTGCTGTATTTTACGACAATAGTTATATGCCTTTGTTTTATTAGATATTCTTCCCTTCAGATTTACAGTAGAAGAAATTTGAAAAGAACATTCTTAAATATGTGAAATATTTTAATCTTATAATTAAGTTTCTGAATTTTGCTTTCAAGATTCTGTTTGATAAATATGAAATAAGAAATCTTTCACTACAGACAATTCTTCTAACTTCAATGGTAATTATTGACTGTGGCTGAAGTATGTTGATTACTATAGATACAATTAGTTTAAGTGTAGATGTCTGAATAGAAATGCAAGTTTCTACCTGCTTCATGCATCACAAATACTGTGTTTATTTCTGTATTTTTTTCATACTGTAGATGGCTGTGAATGCCCTTCCTGGCAAGTAGTTTGATCTTTGTAAAAGAATCCTTTCCCTGTAGTAACATGTGGAAACAGTTTGATGGAATAAAATGAGAAGAAGTTAATCATAGTTACACTGAGCTTCTTTTACTACTTCATAGCCAGACCTAATTTAGACCAAAATCCTTATAAGATGGTTGTGTTTGGAAACATATAAATAATCCTTCACCCAACAAAAAATATTCCTGAACATATTTGTAAACTGTTAGATACGTAGCTTGTCTAAAGTAACACTGATTGTTGTTATGTAGTTTAACACTGTCCTAATGCAATCCTTATCTTAATGCAATAGTAGGATAAAATTTTTTGGGTCTTTATCAAGTTTACTCTTATAAAATTGACTTTAATGGAATTTCAAGATGGATGTATTTCTCCTACGAAGTCTGACAAGCCCCACAGTCTCCAGCATACAGTTTCAAAGAAGTCAGCTGCTTTGAAATTATGAAAATGTATTTCTAATGTACTTCTATTTTCAGTGGATATATGCAATGCAAGTTTGTTTTTTCTAAGGCAGGGTGGCTAAATTATTTGTGAGTCTTGCTTCAGTGCTATTTTGCTTGTCAGAGTTGAAAACAACTCTGATGAAAGAATTAAAATTTATAAATACGAATCTTGAGAAAACATGTAAAAGCATTAAGAATAGGAACAATTTTTTTAAGTTGATACTCATAGGCTTGCTTTTTATGTGTTTGATTCATAAGTAATTTTAAAACATTGAATTATTAGTTAGGGTGATTAAAATATAAAATAAATAAAACATAAAATGTACACTTAATATTACCAGACAGCTGAGAAGATAGAAAGCATAGGGAAACTGAATTTCAGGGGTGATAGAGGCTATGAATGAAAAAGAAGCATATTGTTGGTGTAATTAAAAAGTAGAAGGGAGTCATGTTAGAGGGGTGGAAGATTTTGCTCATTTATGACTGCCTTCTGTAAAGTTTTAGGCTGTAATTCCCACTCACTTGAAGTTCAGGGTTGCAGATTGGCCGTGTAAGACTTTGTGTGTCTGCATTAGTGCTTGGGGCCTACTGGGGACAAGGGCGTGCCAAAGACATAGCATACTTTTTTTGTTTTAGTATGCCAGCTTGCAGGATCTGTGGTTGTCTGAGCTTGTTACCACACTGTTCTAAAACAAAAGGAATTGTAGTTGTGGTATTTTTTTGTAAGGATTTTGGGCCACTGCAACTTTTTTTTTTCTTCCTAATCTGTATCATTCAACTTCTTGAGCTTTACAGCTGTTTGGCATTGTTCTGTTTCTTCAACTCTGGCTACCCAAAATGAACCAGATCAGCAATGCAGCTCTGTTGGTTTTCATGGGTTTTTTTTTGAGCTTCTGGCTCTTTGATAACTTGTTCTTGTTGTGTTTTGTTGTAGGTGGGGAATATTGGTCTCGGATGAATATTGCACTGTGATGTGGGTATCTATAAGCTGGATAATTTCTTGCTTGTGAGATAAACTCCATCCCCCCCTTTCCCCCTTTCCCTGCCCCATAATCCTTATGGAAATTTTAATTGGTTCTGTTTGGGTTTTTTATTTTATTACCTTATATTACCTTATTTTAAACAAAATTAGGATTTTTTTTTAATGAGTTTTCAATAAAATTAATCTATACTGTGTTGTGCTAGCCAAGTTGCTATGTCATGTGTAGGCTTCTGTGGGCTAAGCATTCATACTTCATTTTGTAAGAAAAGATGTCATTAATAGTGGATTTAACTTTCCTTGAACTGACTGTGTTGTCTGGTTACATAACACCATAACACCCTGGTTATGGATTTACTGAATACACACATTTAAAGAGGTTCTTGTCAGAGTAGAAGTATGATAAACTAAGAACAATACAATGTTACTGTTTGGTGAAAAGGTAAGTCAGTACACCTTGGATCTCTTGAAAATATTTGTGATATCCTGTTATACTGAAGTGCATGATGCATTCTCTACCTTTTTTCAGTCACCATTGAATCTTTAAATCTTGAATGCATACTGTGGTCTAGGCAAAAAAACTGAATAAAAATCTGAGAACTTGTTTGTAAATGTTTTTGATTTGTGCTGTTTAAAAATGGATCATAAAAGACACTGTTTCTGAAAGCATCTGGAGGTGGGTTCAGTTTCAGCAGATGAATGGGTGAGCTTGTTTCTGAGTGATCTGAGTCTGTCACTTCCCTGAAGTTGATGGGATTCTGTGTTCTTAAGACATTTTAGGATTGTTTTATGGAAGTGATAGATTAAAAGGATGTTTTTTTCTTCCAGTATTTTGTTTGCAAAGGAAAACTAACTGGTTAGCAGTATTCTCTTCAATGTCTGCTGTGCTATGAAGGAATATTTTAAGATCCTGCCCACTGATATTTTGATACTTTAACTGATTTATTTACCAAAATATGCAAAACTGGGGGAAAGAAGTGTATGCATTTCCTGGACATGCCAAGTTCACCAAAACTAGTGTTTAACTGTCTTTGGAGTGGAGTGGCTTGAAGGCTGTGAAGTGGACATTTAAAGAAATTCAGATTGACTGTTCACTTCACATTCAGGAAGGGTGTATGATGCATTTTGTATATGATTTTGAAAGCAAACCTGCTTGAGATCTGGGTCAAAATGATTAGAAATTGGAAGAGGAGACCTCTGAGTAGGGAAATGTCAGTGTAAGACCCAATAATGCCTTAATGTATTATTGTCCCTACTGTGCCCTAATGTTTAAGTTTTTGAACTAAAATTGAGTCTGTAGCCCTGTCTTAAGCTCCTAAAAAAATGCCCAATTTAGTTCATTGCAAGGCTCAGTGCTTTTAAGAGTGGGGAAGAGGCTTGCACTGACCAGAAGGAAATACTACAGAATGAGCCATACATGTAAAACTGTGCCCTCTTTGACCTTTATACAAAACAAAACTCACAAAACTCAATTCTTCTGTTTTTACATACCAAATATTATGCTTACACCATGAATGAAGATACCCGTGAGCTAGTTTTGGAAGCAGAAGCACGTGCGGCGAGGTCTGTGTAAGCCAGTGTGGGTTTGGCAGCTGTGTTGGCATATACCAGCAGTACTGCAGATGCAACATTTCCTGTGTTAGGGACTCAGCTCTCTTGTGCCATATGAAAACAGTGCAGGGCATACACAAACCTGTATTTTCCCTTGCTTGATCCCAGTTCCACCCCGTCTGAAAGTGGCCTTTAGGAACTAGTGTAGTTCATATGTCACTGAGATGGTAGACACAGCCATGTGTTGGGTCACATCATTTGGTTGAGGGATGTGTGCTGAGACAGAGAAAGGTCCTGCAGAAAGGTGAACCAGTATTGAGCAAAATAATCAATTGAGCAAAATAATCAATTTCAGTATCTTGTCTCAGGATTTTAAGGTTCTGACTCAGTGCTGCACCTTAGCAAGTACGCTCTAGTTTATGGATTAGGGTCTTTTGGATACCAGCTGCTCATCATATAAAGGTTTTCTGTGCAGTAAAAACTTCTTGGCTTTACTAAGCACTAGAGCTCTCCATTCTGCTTTCAGTCATGAAAATTGTCATGAATTGTCCTTTGTTGGAATAAAAGCAGTTTATTTTTTTAAAAAATCAAATGACTGCTAATTATTCTGTTACTGCATATGTAGAATTTCTGTCCCTTACGTGATCAGAAGTCAGACATGAATCTTATTCTTTGTATTTAATTTTATGTGTTCCATCAGTGTCAGTATAATTTGGGTGGGCCTGCTGCAGAAGAAATTTTATTGTGCCCAACTACTGGTTTGTCATTGAAATGGCAGGAAGACAGGTGAGCCTACCATACTGGACTCAGTTCTGGTGTAATGTGAAACCAAACTACAGTTGTTTGAAAAATGCATTTATTAAATTTTACGTGCTGTGAAGCTTTCAATTACTTGAGAAGTTAATGGGGGGGTTTAAAAAAATGTTAACAAAATTAGGAGTTTTCTGAATCTTTGGAAGAGCAGAGCAGGAGTTGTGGTTCACTATTGACACAAAGATACTGATATAGACATTCATAAATTTTTATTGTGCAATAAACCAGATGGCAAGAAAACAATGTGTTTCAGAGTTCTTTTAAGAATACAATTTTGAGTATTCAATTTTATTTAGAATTGCAGTTTAGTGTTTTGTTCCTCAGAGTGGATGTTTCACTTGTGAGATTTGGTTATGCAAGTCACATTGTATTCTTCCAGCCTGTTTTATGCTTAAAATGTAACATGACATGATTGTTAAAAACTGTAATAAAATATTGGAACAGCCTAAGGAATTCTCTTTTGCTAACTGGTTTTCTGGAATGGTAACTGTTTCAGGAAAAAAAAAAATTCAAATATACAGCTAATTACAGAAAAGCTGTGGCTAGCATGCTGCTCTCTCCCTTTTCCCATGACCTTCTAATTTTACAATTTTTGTGTGTGTGTGTGACCAATTAAAATATGACGGCAGAGCAAAATAACATAGTCCAAATGCCCAGCAGCTGGGATATAGATGTAATAATCCATGTCCTTGAATCAGAGGAAATAGGGGACAAGTTGCAGATAATTTAGTCTCTCAACTTCTGCTATGCACAGCTTTTGCTCTAAGTGCATCTGTTAAATTTACACCTCATTTAATATATTGATGTATTACTAAAATTATAGTGGTGTTTACTTTTCTCAGCTAGTCTTTTTTATTACAGAAGTAAAATTGATCCTGCCTGGGTCAGAAAGAAGAACTAGATTACCTCTTGAGAGACAGACAGTTCTGTGATTTCATGGATTTTACTGATCTTTCTCTACCACATTTTGCCTTTGGATTATGGTGTTTTGCTCTGTGTAGTGCTTTATATAGATATCTCTTTCCATGTATTAGAAAGTAAAAGTGCTCTTCAGACTTTGAGAAAGTAGTTCAGATATTTCTCCTGTCACACGAATCTTTTGAATTTTTTCTCTCCCTTCACCCTGCCCCGGTAGCTCATGCCTATCAGAACTCTTTGGGCATGAGAAATTGGTTCACATGTCTCTTCTTATTCTGTAAAAGAATGAACTAAGGAGCTGTGATTTAGAGCTCATAAATGGCTCAACACTCTGACTGCATTTCCCTTTGTTTTATTGTTAAGTTGTGTGAAAGGGGGAGGGAAGACAACTAATTCTTTTCTTCTGAGGGTACAAAAATGTTGGACTCACTTTTTTGTCCCGTTCTACTACTGTAAGCTTATCTGAGGTCAGAAATCTTCTAAAAATGGTCAGGACTCATGTATGAGGGCAGGATTTGCCAACAGAGATAAATAAAATCATTAATAGCAGTGCTGTTATGGGATAAGGGACCTTTTCTTTTTCTGTATTCAAAATTCATGAAGCCTCAGATCTTCTTCTCAGAAGATCTTCTGAGGCTGCTGTGAAAAGTGGCAGAATTCAGCATTTGGGATGATTTTCTAGGTATCCTGATTTAGGATGTTGTATAATTCCAAATGTTTTGAAACAGCATCAATTGTTCTTTTTTATTATTTTTAAAAATTGTTAATAAGCAGTATAGTGTGAACATGCCGTTCTCAATGGTTAGCATCGTTGGGGAGCATGCTCTTTGCTATGTGACTTGATAAGCAGTGTTCTGCCACTGCATTTTTGAATGGATAACTCTTGTCCCAGTTGTTTTAAGCTTCACCTAAAGTTCATGTGAACATTTGATAAATGACTGATGAAGTGTGAGTGACTTTCTGGTGTCAAAATGCAAAGACAGCTAGGAGAGTTCTGCTTCAGAGATCTTTACAACTGTATGTTGATGAAAAGATCAAAGATAAATGTTTAATCTGTTTCAAACCTAAGCAAAATTAAAACTGAAATATAACCATGTAAGTATTTGTTCTGGAGCACAGTGCTGCTTGATGTTGGATATTTTCAGATGTAAATGCTATGTTCCCTGTGATTTCACTGGTAAGTGTGGTTGCTTAGTATTTCAGGGGGTGAATTCAAACAGAGAAACAAGCTCAATTTCTTCAAAGTTTTCTTGTATCTTGTGTTTGAGTAGTTTAGCCAAATTGAAATCTGTGAAAGCAATAGGTGTTGTAGATTGTCAAGACCTCTCAGGTGTATCTGCTGCTGTTTGATATCTGAATAGGCCTAGAACTGTCCTGACAGAAACCACCTACTATGTATGCAGAAGAAAGTCTGAAAAATGAACACTTCAGATCTGTACATGTATTTGCAGTAGATGTTTATGAAGGACTTAGGATTTTGTCTTGTAAATTGTCCTTCCATGTGTACTTATACAGTCTTCTGTTGCTGGGTTAGTGTTGAAAGATTCAGTCAGACTAGGTAGTATGACTTCTGCGTTATGAGATATAGAAAGATAAAGAAGGGTGTCATGGGTTTACTAGGGACCAATTTTTTCAGTGTATTTTAAAGCTTCTTTTGACTACAGCTATCTCATATACATTAATAATAATAACATTTAGGTTTCTCTTCGTGTTTTGTTCCACAGGCAGCAGGAGCAATTCGTCCTCTAGTTTCTACTGTTATTGCCTCTGCTGCAGATGGTTGTTTAGACCACTCATTGGAACGTGCCAGGTACAGAGCGAGTGAAATGCCTCAAGCTTTCTTGTTTGATATAATCTATGAAGCATATCAACAGGTAAGATATTAGGACTTTCTAAGTCTTTTTTCAATTTAATTTAGTTAAAAAGAAAGATAACTTTGTTTCTCTTTTTTTCCAAAAACGTCAAACTGTATGCATATAACTTCTCAGTCTTTGAAAAATCCTTATCATTCTAATCTCTTCAATTTTTTTTCATATCAAACTGCCAAATACAAGAGAGGGTGATGGGTCTAAACAGTTGGAAATACAGATTTGCCATAATTTTTATTGTGCATTAAGTAGATGACTGAAATGAGTGGGTTAATGTGTTTAAAGTTATGTGTATATTAAGTGTGTGTTGTTGACTGAGAGTATCAAAGAGTTTTGGATGCACAATGTAATAATGACATTATAAAATGATTTAATGGGACAGAGGCTGTTCTAAAACATTAGGATAGGTAAATGTTTAATTTGTTTCTTGTTGTGTGTGTATTCTACATAGTCTGATTAATAGTTGAAAATAATGTTTACATAGTCTCTATTGCAATTCTCCATTTTCTCCCTAATATATTGCTTTAATTTCAGCTTTACTTAGGAAAATAAAAATTGTAGGTGGTGTATTAAACCTGACTCTTTTGCCTTTTTCTGCCCTGAAGACTACTTTCATTTGCCTCACCCTACATTCACGTTTTACTGGAAAGACTCCAGCCTTTTGTCTCAGCATTCTACTTCCTTTTCATTCATCACCCTGTGGAAATTGCTTGTCCTCCAGGTATCTTCCAGACTGACTGGAAGCAGAGCATTTCTTCATTTGTCACTTGGAAGGAATTACTTTTCACATTAATGCTGGCAGTCATGTTTCCCATCAGTCTTTCATTTCTAAACAGGTCGAAATTTCTGATACTCACTTTCAGAGAGTACAAAGCTTAAAAGGCACCAACAACAGAACAAATGCGAGGACAGGCAATGAAGAAGAAACTGTTACTTAATTGTTCAGTAATTGTTCTGCTTAGAAATGTTGGCACAAACTCCATGTCATACCCTTATGCTTGGTACTTGAAGCTATTAGATGCTGTAGATGAAGGACCAAAATTAGGAGCTACTTGAGTGATTGGACTGGCTCCAACCTTTTTACTTCTGGTAGGAAGCAGGGGGATGTACTTGGCGTATATCGTGACACACAGCTAATACTTCTGGAGACTCCACCTGGAATGTAATGGGTATACTTATGATAAAGGCAACCTAGATGTGCACTGAACACATCTCAAGAGAAAACAGCTACCATTGGTTATACAACTCTTTCTTTCTTGTTGATGTGTATCTCTTTTGTCAAATTGTGTGTTTTATGTGCTGTTTCTCAAAACACTTCCCCCAAACAACCCCCCATTTTTTCTACGGTGTTTGCTCTTAATTTTCAGATACAGTAGAGCTGCAAATACATAAAAAGCTCTTGCCCTAAATGCCTCACTCAAAAGACAACTATATTTGCAGTCCCTATGCTCCTCTAAATAGTGTTCTTTTCTCACAGATGTATTCCATCAGCTTTCTTTTTTGTATCCCTGCTCTTTCAAGAACAAGCCACCAAAGTTGTTAGAAGCAACCAAAGCTATGGTTCCTTGTCCCCAGTTCCCTTTGCTTTGGCTAAATTCTGGTCATTTAAATGATCTGTGCCTTGGAGCCCTGGGAAGTATAACACTTTGCTAAAACCTCTCAACTCATACTGTTTTCCAGTTATTTATGTTTCAATGGTGTCTAGCTGTCCAAGTCAAGGATTAAGACCCTATTGTTCTGAGAACTGTACAAACAAATAAAAAAAAGATAATTGTTGTCCTGAAAAACAGTCAAGCTACTGTAGGACAGATTTTTGTAGGAATGGATGCAGCTTATGATGCTTCCTAAATATTAACATATCCATAATTAATTCCCACAACAACCTGGTGAAGGCAAGAATCATTGTACAGATGAACAAAAAAGAGAAAACAATGTTGTTACTAATGTTGCAAGTCATTCACAAAGCTGAGAATGGCATTCATTTTGACTGACTAGGCATGAGATCATGATGCTGCTCCTGTGAATTTTATAAAGTTGTGACCTTTTTGCAACAACACCGTAGGGAAAAACAATAGTCAAACATGTATTCCTTAGAGAAAAACTGTCCATTTGAATTACTACTTCAGGTAACATAGGCTTTTCACTTACAATGTGGGTAATGTGGAATACTTCTTTTAAACTCCATCTCTATTTAAATACATCATCTGATGTGAGTAGGTAGGTTTAGAGTGTTTACTTCCAGAAGTGTTCTGTTTCATGAATGTAAGATCACTGAGTGTATTGACCACAAAGCTGCAAAATTCAGTGAAAGGTCAGTTCTTTGATTCTTATGGTGTTGCCATCTCTTTTGTCTCTTCTTGTCTGGTACCAATCTGGGCAGAGCAGACTAGAGCTACTTCTCCTTTTATTGCTGTTTTAAATTTGCTTAGAACTAGAAATTTAGCGCTATTAAAATGTGAAAAAATGCTTTTGTGTGATCTTTACCAAATTAAGTCATTTCCCTAGAAAACATTTTCCATTTCTTGCTTAAATGAAAAAGAAATGACAGTAATGGTTTGGGGAAAAATACATACCCTCTTGAATCTACTTCAATTAATTTTATGTACAAATACCAAAGACTAGTTTAGAATATTATCTTGAAATATATGTGTGTTACATTAAGTCCGCTTTACATTTGGCCCCAAAAATCCAGCACAGATTTTGAAGACATTCAGCCAGGTTGTTCACATGCATTTCATTGTGATGCATTTCATTTTTGTCTGCTGGATCTCAATTTATTTTTCACTTTCACATCTTTATTGCCTACAACATACATATTCTAAACAGATCTTTTTCAGATTTTTGTTACTTTCTGATTTAACTGTGATGATGTAAAGATTTCTGGCATCATAATTATTAACTTCTCAGCTTTATAGTAGTGCTGTTGAAACCTTTTAAATTTTGTTGCTCAAAAATTGAATGCATTCTTTTGTCTTTGTAATGGCTTTGAGAGATCATTAAAAAAACCCATTTTTCATCACTTGTTGGTGAGGTACTGGATACTGTTAGGTTTTCTGATGGTTAATTTTGAATATTTTTTTAACCATACTGAAATAATAGTATAGTTTTATGAAATTATTTCCTTAAAATAGTCTCAGACTTTTTCAGTTAGCATCAGTTTTAACATCAGTAGTAAAAGCAACCTTTTTTTTACAATGTCTGTGTATATGCTAGTGAGGAAAAAAAAGATATTAAGATGTCCTATATTTTGACTTTTTTATTTGGGGAATGCAAGCAATTTGAGAAGCATTGTTGTTTCGTGGTGAAAGGCCTTTTCTTGATGAGGCAGGTAAGTGGAGGTGCAACAGGGAAGAGAAAGCTTTTATGTGTTCTTCTACCTCTGATGAAAATTGCTCCAACACAACAGGATCAGAAGACCAGTTTAGGAGGTATCTACTCCTTCTGCTCCAGAGCAATGATACTGATTTTAACATTTTATAAGGTTTCTGCCACTTTTAACTCCAGATACGTCTTGTCTGCTATACTGGACATCACATAAAACAGACTAAAAATGTTGAAATTAAGCAGCTGTTCAGAGCCCACAACAGCCAGTGGAGCTAAAATGATGTCTTGATCTTAAAAGGCCCACTACTCTGACTTACGTGTCATTAGATAGAGTAGTTGGCTGTAATAAATTATCAGGCATTAAATTATTAGTCTGATTTTGGCAGATACAGGCACCTGATTGGATGTAACACTGCTTAACAGTTTTTGTTGCAAATCTCTGTGTTCAGCTTAAGAAATACAGCACTGCTTTCGTGCCCTTCAATTTGTAAAATTTATAAAATTTACAAAAGTTACAGCTTTTATTTGTATGATGCATATGTGACTCAAGGTGAACAAGTGACAGATGCAAACAGCTGCAAGGGGAGAAAGAACTGTATTTATACAATGTGTGGTGTCATGCAACCAGGAGGCTTTGCCTTAGCCAGGGGTTTTCCTTGGGACTTTGGGTAGAAAGATACATAAATTTGTTAAGCAGATAAGTGTAATGTTGCATCAGTACTCTTAGTTCTGGTATGTCCTAATTTGTGAGTTCTTGTTTCCTGCACAACATAAATATTACTAGTGGATAAGTTAAAATTTTTAAAATAAAAAATGCAAGTCTCTAATAAGTAGTAAAACCTGTGGAAAAGTTATAAAAAATGGCAGAACACGTTTTACTTCATACCTGGAACAAAATCAGCTAGTTGGATTTTTAAAATTATTTTAATTTTGTTAATAATAATAATTAAATTCCTGATCTTTGAAAATACAGGGGTTTTTTTTCTATTCTTACCCAGCCCTAAGGGAAATCAAGAAAGTTAAAGTGTTAATTGAAAATCCTCCTCTTCCAAACATAGTAAATAAGAGATAGATTGCTTAGACCAGACTTGTTCATTTTTGCTTAAGATAGTTTCATGTTTCTGTGTAGCTTTTTAAGTTAAAAAGGAACAAATGTGAAGTATGATCCTGCAAGGGTGGGGAAGACTTCACTTACCAGAAGTCAAGTGTTCCCTGGAGCAGTATGTTTTTAAGGAATTAGAGTACCAGGAAATCAGGTAGACTACCTTTTTCCTTTAATCAGAGTAGGCTGAGCCTGGTTTCTATAATACTTGTTTCTGACATATTGTGAAATGCACAGAGATCTCAGAGATCTTTTTTCTTTAACACAAAGCATCTTGTTGTGTCATGTCATGTTACCATACAAAGTAACAGAACCACAGTATATAAAGGCTGAAATACCCAGACTTAACAAAGCACTGAGCGTTTGAAAGGTATCTGCTAAAGCAAGGAAGGTAGTAGGAACATCTAAAAAGCTTTACCTCTCACGATTTTGCAGAGAAATAACTGAAAATGAAAGCAGAATGATATCTATAAGATTCTGATCAGCTTCTATGTCAGAGATATAAATAAACAGCCTAGGAAAGAAGATATGATGGTTAGACAGTTGTCAGCATGAATGCTGGGGGTCACCAATGTGACCAGTCCAGTAAAGCTGAGGGCCTTATGAGAAAGAATAGCTCCACACAGCTGACAAAAAGAGAGGGACATATTAGAAGGTGATTCTGCAGGAATCCTTCACATGTGGATGGCATAGCAAAGTGTGATCCCTATTTAAAAATAGAGGAATGAGTTTATAAAAACCTTAATTTTAAGAAAAAGTATTTTGATATACACCTTTTTTTTTCTCTGGTAATCATTTCTATATTATCTATATTGATTATCCCCAAGGTCTGCTGAACCTGGGAAAATTTACCACAAGAGCTACACCTTTTTTGGGGCAAGTGTTTGTATTGCATATGTAGTTAGTTTAATCATCTGTTGGTAACAGACTTTTGCAGATTATGGAAGTTTATATTTAGCTAATCAGAATGAAGCTGAAGTAAAAAAAAAAAAAGAACAGGAAACAGGAATACTCATTGAAGGAGAGTGAGCTTCAACACATTTTAGAGATGTTTTGCTGATAATATGTGTCTGTAACATCCTTACAGATATCCACACAGATCAGACTGATCTTAGGGATTCTATCCAATCTACGTAGAAACTGTGTAGAGCTTAGTACTTTTTGGAACTACACTGAATTAGTATATTTGTTCATAGCTAACATTAACCACTGCTTAAATAATAAGCAATCGGATTTCCTTACGGGGCATTACAGCATCTGCCTGCATAGGAGAGAGCTGCTATATATAAAGATAGTAATGACAAGATACAAAACAATAGTGTGTCAGGAAGAATCATGCAAATACTTTGATGCTGAATTCTGGAAGGCAGATGTTCTTCCACTCCCCAAAATAATCATTACAAGATGTTTGCAGATGGGGTTGAGATATTCTGCAAACTGTCCAACCTGGTCATTAGTAGAAGAAAAGGAAATCCCCAGATTGTTCTCCTCTAACAAACCCCTGCGAATGTTCAAGGAAGATTTTGCCAGAGTAAGAAAGGAAGTTGGCTATTGTTAGGCTCATTGTAGAAGTATTTGCTCAATGTATTGTCTTTTCTGTATGTAAATAATAGGGATTGTATTCCATGTGGATTTTGTAAACTTCTAAAGTACTTTTTTGAAAGGACACAACGTTACTGGGATTCTTTTTCAAAAGCGTGAAGCATTTTAGTATCCTCTGTAGCAGGAAGTGGAGTCAGCTGTAGTAGTTGAGCAATATTTTGGCAGGTCAGGCAAGACCTTCAAGGCAAAATGTCTAGACTGATTTGGGGATTTTCCTGTGGCTTCATTTTTTGTTAAAGAAATCTACGTCTCATACATTATTATTGCCAGAAGCAGCAGGCGATTAGATGTACAGTAGCAGACAAATTGTTAACTACGACCTTGGCAACTTTGGGAGCAAGGGTCAGATTCAGAAGAAGGACTGTAGGGTCAAAATATAAGTGAGACAGCATTTGGGCATTTAATTCTATGCTGGAATCCTGGAAAAAAATGCTGCTCACCCCTCTGCCAAGACTAAAGATATCTGAGTCTTCAAGGCACCTCAACCTTTATTTTTAACATTCACCAAACGTGAAATTTTGTGTATGTCAAGGCATGTAAGTTGTGGCAAAGCTGAACAACTTAATATTTATCTCCTGTAAACATTCGCTTGGAGAAAATTTTTTTTTTCACTTGGAGGATGCTCCAAGTTCCATCATGAATTGGTGATATGGCTCAGAGCTGTTTATTTTTGTACTGTAAAAACACTGACAAAGAGGTCACCGTTATTTTTAACATATGACAAGAAGTATGTAAGATACATAGTTTTTATCATATGCTGTAACGGGTTGTTTCTTGGCTGTTGTCTTTTTAAAAAAAGCACATATGTATTGTATTGTAAGGATGATCATTTTACCTCATTCTTATTCAAATGCACTTTTCGGTTTCTGCCTCCACGATCCCCAGCTTTGGTCACCCAGTAAGTGCTTTTGTAGTTTGTAGTTATATGTTCAGGTCTTCTAAATACATGCCATGTACATCATTGTTGTATTTGTCCTAATTCTGCACTCCAGTTTGTTTGTATGGAGGTTTTCTTCCTTCTCATTGAAGGTATTCTGAAATACTGAATCAAGAAGTGATTTCTGAATTAGACAAGAGCTAGCTAGAATGTTAGTAATGTTGTTGTATAATTTGTATGAAGACAGTACTACAAACCAATGTTCTTCTTTGTATGAAGTCCTAAAGGCAGTGTTCTTCTGTCTGCCTGTGAAATGTAACAGGTAATTACAGTTTTAGTGTACCTACTCGGTTGGTCCAAGTTTGTTGGAATTCCTAGCCCTATTTTTAAGTAGCTGTGTACTACTGGTATCAAAACGGCGAATATCTTTGTTTTTCAAAGTGCAATCTAAGCATGCCAAATAACCTATGAAAAAGAAGCCTTTCTGCTGATTTGTCTATGGCTCATTAGGATGATGATTGTTTGACAAGAAAATCTCTATATCTCCTAAATGTTAAAAGAAAATTTATTTCTTTTTACATGAGAAGTTTCTTCTTTAATAACAGCACTCTTTCATTGTTGGGGTCCATTTCAGCTGGGATTTTATGTCTTGTTGTAGTCACATTTTAAACATTTATTTATCTGGAATTTCAGTAAAACATTAGTTCTGTTTATTTAATTTATGCTAAAAACTGGTAATCTTTTTTTTTGTTTGTTTTGATGCAAAATTGCAATAGAGTTACATTTTAAATAGTGTATTTTTGCAGAGATTTTGTTCTGCCTTTCTCCATTCATCTTTAGACAGATGCACACAGACTGTTGCTTAAATGCAGTGTTGTCAACCTCATCTAAAGAATATGCAAGTTTTATACAGTCTTCAGGTTGTAGCTGTGAGATATTTTCCAAACAGATCGGACAGTTACTTCGTCTGGCATCTTTTTACTCTGGCAACTTAGTCCTGAAATTTAGAGGAATAGATATTTTTTCCCTATCCTTAAAACCTACACAATTCTATGGAATGCATTTCAGGATAAATATGCTAAGTTAATTTTGTCAGTAATGCTTTCTTTTATTCAAAAACTGAAGCTAGATTGGTGGTCTATTGAGAAAACTGTGCTAGTTTAGGTTGCTCTGTACTTGATTAGTTCTTTGGCGCAATGGTAGAGCCAGGATATTGTCTGAATCCCCACCTTGCCCTAATTAATTTCTGCCACAAGAATGTTTGGAGAGATTCTGATGCCTTGCATAAGAAAAAAAAAAAAGGTTTTTTGCTAATGGGATAATTACTTCCATTTGATGTCACTCCTCATCCTGTAGCATCTCACAGCACTTTGCAAATTCACATATTAGCTCTTGAAACTGTTTGGTGCAGTGGTGCAAAGCTTCCACTCCCTGGGTGAAATCTGGCATCTCTGTGGCAGTGAAAAGGATTTTCTCTTCAGATGTAATTTGGAAGGTGTACATTAAGGAAACGCTGCAGTTATTAAAGTTGAAAGTTAGACAGGATAATGAGAATGAGAATGTTGTTGTAAGTGTCACTGGATTTACCCTGGTAACTGTCCTGTATCGACAAGAATCACCTGTTTGGCACAGGCTCAGAAAATGCAGAATACTGAGTGAGAATCCTGGTATCCAGCATATGGGAGACCACTCACCTAAATTGTCATCATCTGCTTGTTCTGAGATAGCAAAGAAGAAGACAAGGTAGTGATGCTAGAGGTTTTCCTCTCTTTGTAATTGACAGTTTATTGTGTTGAAAGGCAAGGAAAAGGACCAATCTTGCATAATTTCAGGAAGTGATTTTTCTGAAGTAAATTGTTCCAAGTGTGACTAATCTCATCTGTTTAAAAAAGAAAAAAAAAATTTTTAGCTTGGCCTGAATTTGGCTCACCTCTGTTTCCAAGCTTGCTTAAATTCTCTGTTGGTTGCTTAATTTTGGAACTGGATATATTTAGAAATCTTTTTACTGTGAAAATGTGAACAGTTACTTCTTTACATGTTTTTAGAATAACCTGAATAATCTGTGTTTTTCTATACTGGGACAAGACATTTCTTGTCTTTGTCTTGTCTGTATAGTTCTTTTCCAAGTCTTTTTCCAATTTACAAGAAAATTTTGAAACTGTAAACAATGAGTCCCAACACAGTATTTGTGACTACTACTGTTGTCTCATGGAATATTATAATTTTCTTATTTCTTCACATTGTAAATAAAATACAGCTTTTTAAAAAACTGAAATTTTATAAGAGCTCTGAAATTCCATTTTCAGCTGCATACTCAAAATTACTACTTTGTCACACAGATTCATCCCGAATCAGTAAGGTTGGAAAAGACTTCTGAGATCATCGAGTCCAACCTTGGACCAAACACCACCATGTCAGTTAGACATGGCACTGAATGCTATGTCCAGTCTTTCCTTAAATGCCTTCAAGGACAACTTAAATGCCTTCCACCACCTCCTTGGGCAGTATATTCCAATGTCTAATCAACCTTTCTGTGACGAAATTGCTCCTAATGTCCAAGCGGAGCCTCCTCTGACACAGTCCTTTTCTGATATCAGAAAAATCAACACTGTCTGATAGTTACTCAGGACCTGTTTTATGAAGTCAGTCTGACTAATAACTATGTCTTAGTTGCATCAAGTATTTCTTCTTCATACCAGTGCCATTGCTTATCCTCACCTAGCTTGCATTCTGATTTTCATTATGTTAGTGTGGGTTTGGTTGGAGTAACGTTAGGAAAACGTTGTGTGCACTTGTATGTTGTCTCTAAGGCTTGTTTAACTCGGTTAGAGAGTAAATTGCTGTATCTGTTCTCTTCAGTGTGAAACACTACTGCATCTGGATATATGTCACAGCAGTTTTAATAATTAACTACAGTAAAACCAGAGATGAGCGTATCTGAACTCGCATTCATCTCAGTGTTTCCTCATTCACGTTTGCTCCTTTTTGCTGCTTCTGCTATTTCTCATTTAGCTGTGGTGTATTGCTGTAGGCTGACTGCTTGCTGCAAATCCATTGTTGGATTGAGCAGTTTTTAGTTTCCATGGTAATGAGCATGGCAAAAAACAAGTCTTATAAAATACAATAAAAATAGGCAAATTCAGGTTCAGCAAGAGCTTGTGTCTGCTTCTTTTTTAACTCAATAAAATGTTCCTGATGATGAATATTCGTGATGTATTCTGGCCCTTCAGCAGTGGAAACTTAATTTACAAGGATCTGGAAAAATCATAAAGCTCTGCTTTTGTTAATTAGTTACACATTTGAAGTGCAAGTGTTCTGATATTGATATTGAATATATATCTGTGGGAGAGTAAAATGGAGACCCTACTGACAGTGGAAAAAGTGCTAAAGATGACATAGTCAATCATTACCAAAGTATAAATGCTGGTTCTATACAGGCTTTAATGATACCTGTGTAAAAGAGCAAATCCAAATATTTTCTTTCAGTTAATGCATAAAGAATATTGATTTTGCATCCTTTTTATAAGCTAAGGGATGATGAAAAGATAAGAGACTGATAGTGCTCTAATGATTTTATTTTTTTGTCATCCATGCTTGTTCTGTTGTATGGTTACCTCAGAATCTCAGAATCTGCTGAGTTGGAAGGGACCCACAAGGATCAGTGACTCCAACCCTTATCCCTGCACAGGGCCATCCCCAAGAGTGACACCATGTGCCCAAGAATATTGTCCAAACACTTCTTGAACTCTGTCAGACTTAGTGCTGTAACCACTTCCCTGGGGAGCCAACCACCTTCCAGCACTCAACCACCCTCTGGGTGAAGAATCTTTCTAATATCCAACCTAAACCTCCCCTGATACAACTATAGGCCATTCCCTCAGCTTCTGTCACCCATTTCCATATATCTATTCAAAATATTTATCGGTATAAAGAGACAGTAAAGTAGAGTTCAAAGTATTGGAAACAAGTGAGCATATGGAGTATTAGTAAGTACCAGGGACACACAGGCTTTGTAGCTGCTCTTTTCTCTAACCCCTTGTTCGATGTTTATATCTAAACAACAACAGTATACCTTGCATTTTAGGAAGTAGTTGTATTTCCAAAATATTCTCAAACTAATTTTGGGGGAAGGGGAAGAAGAATTGGTGTAATGCTAAAATTCTGGATGTCTCTCCACCCATAGTATTATGTTCAAACATCCACTCTTTGAAAACAAATAAACAAAAAAGCCACCCACAAAAAAGTCTCCCCAAAACACCTATTAGAATGCTTTTGAATATTCTACAGTACAAAAGCATTTTTAAGTAACATATTTTCTTCTGTGTCATTAAAAAGAGCTAAACTAATATGTTTTCTTTCTTTTGTGAATGTATTTTGTGCCAATATTTCCAGCTGTTTCCACCATTTCAAATCTGTGGTCTGAAACTCCAACTATGTCTATTGTTTGACAAGCTATGTGTGCATGTCAAGTTCAGTTAACAGCACTATCGTTTTTGTAAGATGTCTGTGTGTGTTAGTAATACAATTAAGATGCTGGTGAATTCCTTGAATATCACTGATGCACTATAAAACAAGAATAAAGATTAAAAATGTGTCCTTTATCTGTTTTATTAAACTTCTTGAGGAAATTAATTAAAAAGAAAAGGTCAGGTTGTATTGAAGCAGTCTCATTTGGTTCTTCTTTAACTCAGATTTTTACATTCTTCACAATTTTAATTTCTTGAATCCTGGAGGAGACTGGAAATCACTGGTGTCTTCAAAACATGAATTTGAAAACACATGGTTAAATTTGACGCAGTGGAAGGGTTATTTCAGCTTTTGTAAAGGAAAGCTTATGCACTGCAGAGCTGGTTGTCATTCTGTAAGGAGTTAACTGGCATCTTGTTTGAGGTTGCTGAAGCTGATAACAACCTACTTGCTTAACAAGATGTTCCACAGAAGCTTTTACTAAAGACTCTTTAAGGAAACTTAAAAGATTTGGGATAGAGTAAGTATTTACCAGAGTAGATTACTTATTAGAAGATAAGAAACAAGGTAAAGTGCATGAGCAGTTCTTTTAGCAGTAAACCACCAGCGGAGTTTCATGATGGCCTCTGTTGAGACCTGCGCCATTATTTTCTTCATAAGTAATTTGGAACAGGATTTTTCGACAAAGTGGGAGATACCCATTTTTCTTCTGGGTAGTAGAGATGAGGGCTGACTAAGAAGGTTTTTAGAAGAATGTTATGATAAAATTCATAGGTAAGTGGAGATAAATGATCAACCCTTTTGACCTCCTTTACTGAGTTTTGAAGTAGCTTGCATACATGAAATGACTGAATAAATACTGATCTCTTTATCTGTGGGAAGACGTGAGAAGAGATGCGGTGTAGCATTTTGAAGGGCTGAGAAGGTGGTTTTGCACTCCCTTTTCAGTGAGAAAGACAGAGCATGTGCTGAAAAGAGTGATGAATCAGATGCATACTGATGCAGCTGTTAAAAAAATACTGCTGTTCAAAAAATAATTGGGTGAATTCAGGATTCCTGTAATTCACTGAATACTGTTAAGGCAGTCACTTCTGGTTCAGTGTGTCCCTCAGGGACCTTTTATTTTAGACATTTCCGAAGCCAGAATAATAGCTTTATATGAGGCCAAGGGAGTATTCTGGGAAAGTAAGAAGATATGATTGCCTTGTTCTTATTTACTGTTGGCTATTGACTCTCTAATAGAGACTGCATACTGTTCTGCTTTTCTGCCTATGTTTTGGCTCAGGAGATTCTGCTCCCTACTCAGTTTTTCATTAATAGGATTCTTACAATCACTACTTATAGGAAGCTGAACTGCTTGGGAAGGGTGTGTTGAGAGAACACTGTCTTTTCTTGGTGAATAAAAAGTGCATAAACTTTTGTTGTTGTTGTTGGTTTGTTTTTTTTTCTGCGAGGCTCGTGAAGCACCATGAGACTTTGCTATTTTTGTGCAGGTAACGAGAAAAGATAGAGGGAATCACATAAGGAATACAGAGGTTCATAGTTACTACCATCCTTTTTTTGATAATGCAGCAACCAACATAGAGATGGAATTTGAAGAGTCATGCTTTGAAAAGTCATGATTTTATTAACTTGTTTCCATACTCTAAAGGTTTGTCACTGGAAGGTCAATGATGTCTTTCTGTGAAGCCTCCCTCAACATCATCAAAAATTTTTTTATACATGTAACTTCTCATTCATTCAGTTAACAATATAAAGGTTTAGCAAGATACTTGCAGCACCTAATTGAATTAATCTGTGCTTAGAAAATGTTTATTTACTTATGTAATACTTTGCTGGATGGCAATTTGACATAAGCTTCTTGGAACAGTTTTTAATTTCTGGTCCATTCTGAACCTACATAGCTAATACAGATGTATTATTCTGGAAAGGACTGTTGAGATGTAAGGTTTAATTAATGAAAGCAAATCTGTTACTGCTTAGAGATATGATTTCTTTAACCTAACTAAGGATGTTTTTTCTCTTTTAATTTCTACAGTGTACAGACTATGACCTGGATTATGGAACTGAATGTTTGCATCTGGCTCTGAAATACTGTAAAACAAAGGCCAAACTTGTTGAAGGAACAGCTGACCTCTGGAAGGTAAAGGCAATAATAATACCTAGTTTTTATATATCATTTAAAATTAATAAAAGTTGCATTTTACCGTAAAAATTCAGATGCGTTTTCAATTGTAAGTTAGGTTTTTCTCTTCCAAATTTTATAATTGATTTTGTATCATCATGACCTCTTTTTAGAACTTGGTTTTGTTGATAGACCTGGGCAGATGTTACTGGAGATAATCAATGAAGGCAGTATTTTTCTCTAAGTAGGAAAACCAACTACTTGAATAACCAGGTACTTGAATAACCTGACAATCTGTAAAACTATAAATCCATAATCTCCAAAACTAAGAACATTCTTTTATGATATGAGCTTTCTCCTGCTATTTCTGTAACTTTTGTATATTTTTCTCCACTTTTCCTATGAGGATATCACTCTTTCTTTGATGCCAAATAACTGCCTATCACTGATTTGATTTTTAGAACAGTTCATTACATTCAATAATGGTATAATATTTAAGATCTCTTCAAAAGATCTTTTAAAAATTTTTAAACGTCATTCATCTTGTCTGGTAATCTGTAGGTTCCTGATGACTAACAAAGGAGGTGTGTGTAGAGGTGCCAAAGTATACATCCCTGCTGCTTGAAAGTATTGCATTTCATTGTTTTGAATTGTGGGACATTATTCTTTCTCAGTAGTTGTTGTGTCACGCAGTTTTTAAGAGATTATTTTATTTTATTCATTACCACATTGAAGGATCTGGAAGCAGCTCAAATCATTCCATCTATCTTTGACAGTAAATTTCCTCCAAAGGGACATGATTTCTAATAGTATGACCATAAATCTTCCAAAGAAGGATAATTTCCTGAGTCTGCAGTACAAATTTCCTGTGCAATTTAACAGCAAAATTTACTCGTGCATTGGTTGCATACAGAAAATTCTTCTGATATCTTGCTGGGCCATAGTCTATCTGAAGCAGTATATGGTCTCTTTTCCTGTTTAGTCTACTAAGGGACAGATTACGTCACATGACACAATTTTTTGTGTGGTTTCATTGTTCTCACTTGTACTTACATGAAAAGTAACAAAACACACCGATAATGTTCACTTAGTTCCTTATAATGTTCATTTAGTTCTCTGTGGCCCTGCCCCATCCTTCGTCTTCTGCTCTTTGGGCCGAACAAGCCAAGTTCTCTCACACCATATTAACAGGCCTCTGCTGGGCTTCCTCCTGTTCCTCTTTGTGTTTTATTTTTCTCTCCCCTATCCAGTTGAAGAGGGCAGTGACAGAGTGGCTTTGGTGGACATCTGGCATCCAGCCAAGGTCACCTACCAAAGAGTCTCAGTACTGACAGTATCCTTCAGAATGCGACAGTAGCAAGGGCACCCATTTCTGTGCAGATCCTAAGCTGCAGGTGGTACAGAGCCGTAAATATGCCATATACAGTATGCACAAAGATGCTGGTGCTGTGTCATTAAAGCACCTGTACCTTCTCATACCCTTTTCCGTGTCTGACTTTGTAGCTAAAAGTCCTTGGTGTCTTCTGCCGCTTGTGGAGACGTTAAAAGTCAAAGTCATAAAAATGAGGAGGTCTGTGAAATATTACATTGTTTCTGCAGAAAATACTTTTATTAGATTAGAGACTATGGAGGAAGATAGCTCCTTCTTTTTGAATAGCACCCGGGTGCTGGTCACTCTGTCCCGAGGTGTTTGGCAGGTGACTTGGAGCAGTTCTGTTAAGGAAGAGAACAGCTGTGCTCCGTCTGTGCAGTTTGACGATGTGCACAAGACTGCCACTTTTCTCAAGTGGTCCTTGCCTACAAAATGGTTAGAAACTATTGCTGTTTGTTACTAATCGTGTTTCAGAAACACATCTTGTCTTTCCTTAGCTATCTAATAGTGTAATTTGTAATATATTTTTGGTTTTTTCTGTTAGATTTTTCAATGCTGAGATAAATGATATTTCATATGCAAAGAACTGATGTGCTCCCAATGGCCCCAGTCTTATTTTTTCAACATGAGGCAAAAGGACATTCCATCCAGATAAATAAGAGCTGAAATAAATAAGAATTGTTCAGTTGAGGTTTCAGAGGATGTTTAACTGAAAATCTGTTGTCAATTAACAGGTGGAGGAGAGTTTCTAAAGTTCAAGTGTTACAAACCAGTTTCATTCCATGAGGATCTTGAATCTTTAAAGAGCAGATCAGATATTTGTAAGATTCAGTTTATTTATTAGGTGCACAACCTACATAACATTAAATGACTCCAACCTGTGGGAAAAAGTTGTGTATGCTTGTATATTGTCTTCTTGAATTAATACTGATTATTCTACCTGAGCACTGTCTACTTGTACATTAGGAAAAGGAACATTTCAAAGACATTGTTGAAGCTAAAGCAAGACATAGTCTGTTTACTTTCTGGGAACAAATTGCAAAATTAAAATAATTCTCTGTAGTGACAACAACCAAGCAGGAACATTCAAATTACTTCAGTGTTATTTATATGTTCTATTTTAAAAATAGTTATTATATAGCTATTTATAAGATATTGGGATCAGGATGGCAAAAAAAGGAAACAACGAGAATATCGACATCACATTTTCAGTTTCTCTGTGCTTGCCACTTTTGAAGCAAAATTACCTTAAATATTCTGGGGCAATATGCTCTTTAAGTGTCCTTCTGCTGTAAGATTTACTTTGCAGCACTAGAGCTCTTGGAATCCTATGCAGGTCATTTTGAGAAGAAACGTTGTTCAGACTCTAGAGAAACAAACACAGAAAATGCAATAAAATTTTATTTAACATAAAAGGAAGTTACACTAAAGCCAAATACAAATATTAAAGAGCTATGTCAGTACAAGTCACTGCATGTCATTGTGAGGACATTGCTAGCAAAGACTGGTAATGTCTTGGGCAGATGCTGTCTTTAATTTTGTTATTTTATTTGCAAAGCCTATTACTGGGACTGTCAGTCACCATAAGGGTACAAAGGCAGATATGAAAGGTGTTTTTTGTAAGTACCAAGTAAATAGTCAGCATCTTATTGTCCAATTAACTTGATCTGATGAATACTTTCGAGATGATCTTGATGGTTTTTAATTCTCTGAAAGCTCACACAAAGTCTCCTTGTAGTCTCACTGACTCCCACTGATTAATTGAACTCTCATTAACGGTAATTGTCTTGCACTACTGAAAAATTGCACCTATCTTAGTAAAAATAATAACTAGATTGCTTCTTAGTTGTCATTTATATGATCTCAAGTCCTATAAAAATGGATTTTTTTTGCAATAAAACTAGAGTAGAATGAATGTGTGAAAATAGATGCAATATGATGTCTTTATGATTCTTCAAAGAATTGAAAATAGTTTCAGGTTTCAAATGAGTTCTAAGCAGATCTAAGTATTTAAAAAAGGGCTTCCTCAAGTCTCCAGTAATTTTGGCAACCTCTGTTCTCATAACTTGCCAGTGACATTTTACCAAAATTAAGAAATTGTCTATATCATTTGTTTATGGTATTTAAAATGTAAAGAATTGCCTTCAGGGCACTGTTTTATTGGTTTTGCATTCCTTCCTGCTATGTTAAAACTAATGAGGCTTGTCTGTCCTTTAGGTGACCTACAAGCGGGATCTGTATGCAGCTGAATCGATTATTAAGGGTATGTGTTTGTCCTTGTGACTGTCAGTTTGCATATTCCGGAGTCTAATTAAGAATCTTGTGTGCTATAATTTGAAATGTCATTAAGAAAAGTTTTATGATGGATGAAATATGCTGAGGCAAGTTGTTTTAGCTTGTTCACTGGAATACTTGTATTATGCGTATTTACCTTTATTTACTTCTCTTAGAATAGAGAACCTTATAAAAAGCTGTGTATATTACAATCAAACAGAGATTAATTATGGATGGCTTTGTGAGGAATAAACAAATTATTTTTTTCTTTGCTTTGCAGATCAATTCTGAATATGTTCCATCTTTTTAATCTAAGTAGCAGACTGAAAATTAAACGTTAACTCTTTAGGGCTCTTCACTGTCTTACATACAGCCAGTTATTACCTAAATTAATACAGCAACAACATGATATTGAGGTATTTCATTAATTTATAAGTATTTTGTTGAACTGGTTTTTTACCCTTTTTTGTACTGGTAACAGTGGTTTCATAGCAGTTTAACACAGAGACTGGATTTAGCCTTTATTTAGATTGTTTCTAGAGTGAGTCAATGTAGAAAGGAAGAATTGTCAAGTACTGCATGTATAATGAGCACACTGATGGTTACTGTAAACTAATAGGCAGCGATTCAAGACACTTTTGCCTGACTCCTTGTTGAGAACTGAGGAATAAAACCACAGAAACTGATGAAGACAAAGGAACTTACCTTGGGACTAAAAATACCTTTCCAGAGAAGAGAATGTAGTTCCTATTTAAGAAAACCAGAGCAAAACCTGTCCACTATTAGGACATGGTGAGTGACTGGCTCACTGATGCTGAAGTGAACATTATTCACTTTGCTGTCTCATCTGTTGTTTCAAGGCTTAGCTTCTGAATTGGGTAAATTGGACCATGCTGAGATCAGCTCTATCACTGCAGACAAACTAGAAAGCTTAAACAGAGTTTGGATATGCTGCTTATCTAGACCTCTGGGTATGGAACAAGTTTGAAGTTCCTGGTTATTACAGTGGGCAAAGACCATATAGTATATGTATTGTTAGGACTACTGACTGAATTTTTTAGGCACAAAACAAGATAGGTCTAGAAAGCCTTGGTAGTTCTGGTTCTGACAGGAAATGAAGAGCTTCTATCTTCATAGCCAGAAGCCTGGAATTTTTGAAAATGTTGTTTTGTGTAGGATTCTTAGAGGTTCCACAGTCCTAGCTTTCAAACTTAAGATTGCCAAACATATTGAAGACAAGAAGGTGACTAGGATTAGTTTACATGAATTTACAAAGCAGAAATTATGCCTGACAAACCTTCTGCGATGGAATGTAGAAATAATTGGAGAGCAGTGGATATGGTTTGTCTTGATTTCAGCAAGGCTTTTGACACTTACCTACCATGGCATTCTCGTTGACAAACTGATGAAGTACAGACTAGAAAAGTGGACATGGATTGAAGCTGCCTGAACTATCAGGCTCGAAGAGTAAATTCCAGCTGGAGCCCAGTTACTAGTAGTCTATCCTGGGGATCAACACCATTTAAAATCTTCACTGATGATCTGAATGATAGGGCAGAGCACACCCTCATCAAGTCTGCAGATGATGTAATATTGGGAGGAGCAGTTGATAGACCAGGTGGTTGTGCTGCCATTCAGAAGGACCTTGACAAGCTGGAGAAATGGGTGAACAGGAGTCTCATGAAATTCAGCAAGGGGAAATGCAAACTTCTACCCTTTGGGAGCAGCATTACAGGCTCAGGACTGACCAAGGCAACCCTTCAGAAAAGGTCCTGGGATGTCCTGGTGGAAAACAAATTGAAGAGGAGCTGGCAATGTACTTCTGGGGCAAAAAAGGCCAACAGCTCCCTGGGCTGCAGTAGAGTAGAGCATGACCAACAGGTTGAGGAAGGTGATCCTTTCCCTCTGCTCAGAACTGGTGAGGTCACATCTGGAGTGTTGGGTTCCCCCATCAGGAGAGACATGATCATTTTGGAGACTGTCATGCAAAGGGCCATCATGACAAGGTAGTGGAATGTTTGTCATGTGAGGAGATGCTGTGAGAGCATGGACTGCTCTATCTGGAGAAGAGAAGGCTCAGGGGGATCATAGCAATGTATACAAATACCAGATGGGGCAGAGCGAAGAAGATGAAGCCAGACCCTTTCTCAGTGGTGTTCAAAAATTATAAATTTGAAACAAGTGAATTTCCATGTTTCTGTATATACAAAGGCTTCAGGAATCTCAAAGGTCATTAAAGGAGATCAGTTATAATTTATTTTAAAATTAAGATATATTTCAAGCAGCTTTTCTAAAACTACTTGAGTAGAAAAGGAGAATGCAGCTTATTTGAATGAAAGGAACATCCACTAACTGTTTCTATTTATAACTGGAGAAAAAATGCTGTAAATGACCAGACATTCTTTTCATAGATACATCTTTTATATGTGTATTTCATCATGCAGAACTGTTATCTGGTTTCCCTGAAGCCAGTACAGTCTTTTCAAGCTGTTGGTTATAATAAAAAGTTTGTGTAAAGTAAAAATGAAGACCTTCGTAGTGGCCGCTCAGGCTAATCCTTTGCTTAATCTCTACTTACCTAGTGTTCTGTTGCTGTGGCAGCATGCATTACATCTGCTTCAGTAACCATAGTAGTCTTATGTGACCATGAAAAACTGTACTTTAAGACCATTGAAGTTTTGATTTGCTTCTTGCTGCATTGCATGAGTTCAGGAAGGAGAATCTGCATGTGTTCTGTGCTCCTTATGCAAGCAGTATAATGAGTCCTTCATAGCAAATTAGGACACTGCATAACAGAGTTATATTACATAATTAGTTATCTTTAATGTGGTTTTGAAATGGCACTGTTAGTACTCCAAGACTGCAGTTTGAGAGTTGTGCCTTATCTGTTTTGTGCCCTTCAAAAGGCTTCAAATACCAGATCTTCATGTGGTTATAATGACTTATTTTGGTAATAGGCAGTTGAACCATGTAAATAATATTAGGCATGTGCTTTATTCACAGTTCATGCCACACTTTAAGAATATTTAAGGGGAGAATATATTTTTGTCCTTTTGACCATCATTCTGATGTACCCCCATATGGCATCATTTAGTCTCATAGTTGTTAGTTTTACAGAAGAAATTACCTTGACTGTGTTGTCCTATGTTGTGCTGTGCCTGCGGGAGACCTTCAAGGATAGGTCACCTCAGAGAATGTAAACCATCTTACAAGCCAAGGCATTCTCAGTAAGGCCTTTCCTACAGGCTGAGTGGCTATCACTTTTCTTGAGAGTTCAGTACCCACTACATGGTGCTGTATCATTGAATCATAGAATGGCCTGGGTTGGAAGAGATCTTAAAGATCATCTAGTTCCAAGCCCCTGCCATGGGCATGGACATTTTTCACTAGATCAGATGGCTCAGGACTACATCCAACCTGGCCTTGAACACTTGCAGGGGTGGGGCATCCACAACTTGTTTCAGTGCCTCAACATCCTCACAGTAAAGAATTTCTTCTTAATATATAATGTAAACCTACTCTCAGTTTGAGGCCATTCCCACTTGTCCTACCACTACATGCTCTTCTAAATGTTGCGCTCCTACTTGTCATTCCCTTTTTGTGCCATGTAGAGAGCCTGAAGGGGAAGTCCTGCACAACTCTGTGAAGCTGAGGTGCAAAGTACTGGTCTTGGAAGGCCACCTTACCTGCGGCCAAGATTATCTGGAGATATTCCAGAAACTATGGGTGCAAAGGGTTCTGGCCTCACACCAGATCCACACTACTGTTGTAGTCTTCACCACTGATTTCTTTCTTACTAAGTTACCCGATTTACTGTGCTGGATGCACATTTTATCACTGGATGAATTCAGTAGTGATGAAGAACTTTTGAATGTATGCATTTAATTTTGTGACTACAATTCCAAATTTCATGTCATCTACAGTTTATATTTATCAGTCATTACTCTCAGTGGTTTCCTTCAACCAAAACCTTTCAACCTTTCAACAACTTTCAGCTTGCTAAACTTGACTCAGATGTAAATAAGAAAAACATACATACCTAAAGACATTTTTGTACTTTAGATATTTATATGTATATATATCATTCTTATTTAGGGCAATACAAAGAAACATTTTACTAATGTAAATAGACTAATGAGTTATTTTTCTTTTGAGACTGTTTTCTTAAAACATTTCTTAATAATTTGTTAACTTCCCCAAGTCTCTTTTATAACCGTATTATGAAAGTCTGAATCCTAACATAATTTGTTTTATAAACAGCAAATGTAATACTTCTGTTTAGTTAAACAGGTATAAACTTGTAAAATATGCAGACAAGGTGGCACATGCCTATTTTTAATAGTCTTGAAGTAAGAAAACATTGTCTTACAATAAGCGTGACTCATCTAGAAACATAGTTAAGATCAGGTTAATACAAAACATCCTGAAAAAATTCCATTAGGACTGCTGCCCTCAGGGTAGGTATCTTTGAACTCTAGTTCCAACATGTAAACTTTAAATGGTGCTTCTCAGTAGAAGTTTATAACTAAGAGTTTGATTCTCCTCCTTCTTTTCTTAAGGGCCCTTCTTTTTCAATGACTTTTTCACAAGAGATTTCACTTACAAATTGGATATTTTGCCCTCACATTTGGCTAAAGAAGTGTCTGTTGATGTAGGTACAATTATGTTTTTGCAAGTGCCAAGAAAAATACCTTAATGCTTTCAAACTGCTTATGATTCTTGAGAACTGCATATTATGATTTGTGTTCTGTGAAGAAATCATGTGACTTTTTATAAAAATAAAAATTGAGGTAAGCATTGTTTATCAAAGGACAGAGATCTTACATGAGGTAAGCTGCATTTTCATGGGCATGCTCACGAACCAGTGGCTGTTCTCTGCTGTGAGGCAAAGAAATAGACTGACAGGTGGGGAGATGCTCCTTGGAATAGTTACTGTCAGGAGGAAACAACCCCCTTTCTTGTATTCTACCACAAAACCTTCCTTTTCTTCTTGTATACAAATATTGGTAGGGGCAGTGTCAAGTTTGACTTTTAGTTTTTGGGACTACAGAAACATGTGGAGTGGGTTTTGGTTACCTATGTTGTATGGATAACAGTTTAAACTCCTTCTGTTGAGCATGAATTAACTAAATGCTCGGCAATGCTTATTTAATTTTTCTTATGTTTACAGTGGTAGCATCTCGTAACAAAGATGTTTCTAAAGATGCCAGGGGTAACCATATTGAATTTCCAGACCAGTCAAGCCATTGCTATGTAGAAAGTGAAAATGGAATTCTGGTAAATTAATTTATTTCTTTGAATTCACTGCAGCCTTCAACATTTTGATAAATAGGATGTGCTTTCAAAATAGTAGGAATTGTAATGGCAGACCAAGAATGATGTGGTATGAACATATGTATGCAAAAACAAGTGTATGTATACACACATATGTGCAATTAAGAGAAAAAAAATTATGTCTGTAGGCTAAAACCTATTTGCCATTCAGATACATTTTTTTTATTATGGTTTTAATTCCCTAGGATATGATACTTATGATCTTTATTGAAACAAAGTATTATTTTAATTGCTGCTTGTTTGTGGCATGCTTTTCAGGGTAAACTTTTAAGTCTTTCATTACAGGGCACTTAATACACTATCTAACTAAGGTAGTTAGTTCCATAAACATGCACACCTTTTCATTTATAATTGGATAGAATCCTAGGATAAAGGCTGTGGAAGGGGTTGCCAAATAATAATGTGATCTAAAGCTTTCAGAATATCGAAGAGAGGCATGGAAAACTTGATGATTAATTTTTCTGATGGAGGAAAAAGAGAAAGAGGTGTAGCGGAACAAATTCTGAAATTGTCTATCAAATTTAGCTTTAATGAAAAGAAATTACTGATAGGGAAATTTAGTGTTTAAATTTGGCAGTGCAAAGTTTTAAGTGTTTTTTATATTATGCAAAAAATATAGTCTGAGTGGATGTTAAAAGTGATGGATGAGATCAAAAGCGATGGATGTGAATGGGGAACATTACTCTGTAATCAGGTACAGCTGGAAAGAAGCTGAGAGTTAATGGGAGAGGAGTATTGGGAGAGAAGGTTTCCAGGGAAATAACAGGTTTAAAGTAAGTAGAGGACAAGGAAGCCAAAGCAAGATAGAGAGTTTAATATGTAATGCAGTAGTGAGAAAAGAACAAAAAAAATTAGTTTGGTGGATGAAAAGGAAGTTACAGCAGAAAGTAGGGAAGTAAACTACAACAGCAGTGCATTGTAGGGGGGCAAGAGGTAATAGAGAAAAACTGAACCAAGTGAAGTTCCAACTCAATAAAAGGGAAAAACTCTTCCACCATGAGGACAATTAAGCGATGAACAGGTTGCCTGGAGACATTGTGCAGTCTCTGTCTTCAAAGGTTTTCAGGTGTGGGAGGGGTAAGGGGCTGAGTGACCAGGCCTAACCTCATGGGTGATCCTGGTTTGAGAAGGAGTTTGGACTAGAGACCTTCTGAGGTCCCTTCCAGCCTCAATTATCCATGGTCTGATGGAAAACAAAATGTTTGTAGCTGAGTATTAGAATTCTTTGTGACATGGCCATGACGTGGCTTTCCAAAATGACTGTTTCATTCACTCCAACAGAATTCTGAAAACCAGGAATGAAATGCTGCATGTAGTTAGCATTACTGGCAGGCAGCAGAATTCATGGAATCCACGGAGTTACCAGCCAGCGCTCCAGATGTGCTTGCTGTGTTTAGCGTGATAACATTGAGTGACAGAGCTCCATCAGCTTACCAGAGGTGGGACACCAGCAATCTTGGGGAGGAAAGCTCACTCAGTCTTTCTTCCTGCAATGCAGCAAAGGTGGAAACTGTCTAAATTAATGCAGAGAACTTTTTTGACCTCTTGAAACAGTTTAGATTTAAATGGGAATTGAGTTTCAAACCTCAAGTAGAACATAACTGTTGCTTTGCTATGCTGACTTTAAAAACGATGATTTCCCAGCCTTCATTTATACATTTCTTTGATCATTTAAAAGCATGCAGTATCTTTTCAATTTGTGTATTATAATTATTTTAATGTTCTCATGCTTTATTAATAGACTTTCTCCTTAGAACGTTACATTCCTTCTCCAGACTAAAAATACGTTTTTCCACACTTCATTAAATTTTCTCTCTTCTTTATTAAATCCAACCTACATATCTTTTTTGGTAATTGCCTCTCTCATGTGTTGCAGGAAGTTAGAGGTCTAAGAGGGCTGGAGAGAGGACTGAGATGGGTCTTTATAGCTGCAGTCTTTGAGCAGCCTCTTGTGAGACTACTTTTGACACTGTTGATTACAGACTTCTTTTAAAAAGAGCTGTCTGAGCCTAAGTTATGGTGCCTTTTGGGATTCCACAGCCTTCTTCCACATGTACATTTTTGTAATACTTCCAATCTGACCTTCTTCATTAAATTATTTAGTTCAATAGAATCTGAGTTCTTGAAATCTGATATGCCAGTCTGGTTTATTATGTATATCTATCCTGTATCTGCATTCCATGTACAGTGTTAAATTCAAGTGACTCTTGCTCTGATTTAAATCTACCCACTGGTTTCCTTCTGGTGATAAGAAATTAATTCAATATGGTTTCCTATTGAACCATTTTTCAAATAGTAAAATTATTCTGTGACAAATGAATGCATGTTCAATATATTTTTTTGCCTAGTGAATCTATGGGAAGATAATTTCTCCCACAGTTGTGGTATCCTGTGATTTCCAGTCCTGTGAGAACTGGCCATGCATTTTTTTAATTCTCACTTTCATCTGGTTGTGATGGTTTATAAAGCAGATGTTCATTGTTTTCTCTCTTTCTTCCTCCCTCCCCATTCTTGCTAACTGAATATGAAGTCAGTTGCTACCACTGTTTTTGTTGTCACATTATAAATATTGGACATAATAAATACCCATGATTCAAAAAAAATCATTCTAATTACCTTTTGTGATTCTCAGCAGTTAATTCACTTTTCCGACTCACAGAAAATTGCTTGAAAGTTACAAGACACTTTCCAATAATGTTAACTCTACAACAGCTTTAAAATTAATTTTCAGGTCTTTATGTCTATTTTTGTAAAGAAGTCTTTGAGTTCACAGTAGAAAGTGAGTTGTTTACTAAGTAATGCATCTGAATGAACTTATCGTGTGATATGTAATTGTAAAAAAACTTTGCACATGCAAAAAATATATATCCTTATATTCAGACTTGTTTGAAGAGCAGTTAGACCATATTTTTATAATTTCTCTTATGTCTTTCACTACTAATTTATTTTGTGGTGGTTTTTGGTGTATTTTTGTCCCTGAAGTTTTACTGAAGTCTGCTTTAAGCATACTTAGACTTTACATTACAAATTTCTCCTTATTTATGCAATGGCTACCCCAAAAACATTGGAAATCCTATATTTTGTTTTGTGTAGTGATTCAGCATCTAAAGAATAAATTTCTAAATTACAACTGAGAATTTCAGACTTGAATTATTTTGATTTGTTTGCTTAAAGAAAGGAAAATGCCCTCCAAATCTAATACCTATAGCAATAGCTAGAGAAAATACTCATTTTCTGAACTATGGGCTTTTTGGAACAAATCAGGCAGTAACTTGAAACTTAATAGCAACAAAATACTGTATTTTCCCCCACCAGTAAAAGATCTAGGAAATTGCCCATTACAAGGTCTTTGCACTGACTCTTCAACTTCTTGGATGTTTAGGTGAATAGTTATATCTGCTATCTCCCTGAACATTATTTTCAATACACTTTTTGGGGGCAATTTTGTAGTGCGTATTGTTGGGAAGCAGATTTATGCTATCCCCTGGTTTTTTGCCTTTTTCTTCTTTTCTTTTCTCAATATTGGTGATACTGCATTCAGTGATCTGTTGAAGTGATAAGTCATATGAAATTTAAAAATGTTTTCTTGATTGTCATCCAGTGTCATTAATGTGGACCTGAAAAATATCTTGTAAGAGGAGTCCCTTATTTAAATAGGCTTTGGGGAGAGGCCTGATGCGATGATTTCACATTGTACAAAATAATAAGAAATATACCTTGAATTTTGTATTTGAAATGGATGTTATATAAATGATGTAGTTAGATTAACTGTGCCTTGAAATAAGTAGTCTACAAATTTACAGCTGTCAAAAAGGTTCTATCAAGAGACAGCAAAATGGATTGAAGGTAATGTTTAGCAGATTGGTAACTTTGATTGATTTATTTTTGCGTGAAATACTAAGGTTTTTTTCTCGATCACAGACAACCTTTCACAAGAAGTTTGTGTTATTAGTGATGCAAATGAAACTGTTGCACAAGTTGGTTTTCTCCTTTCTGAATCTCTGAAAAGTCAAATAAAAGTAAGTACAACTCTATGGCTTTCAACTGTATGATTAATTTAATGTTTCCAGTTGCCACTACTCATAAGAAATGGTCTAAATAACGTGAATACAGAAACTGAGACTTCCTGTGTCACTGTAGTATTTATTACAAGGGATTAACACCAGGTGTGGAAGTTACCAAGAAAGAAGCATCCTCTGCCGAGTTATGCAGTAGAAGGGGATCTTACAGATCCACTTAAAATGTGTATATTAGATTAGAGGAGAAATTGAATCCAGCAAACAGAGAAGCCATTTTCTTTAGATTTTATGAATTCAGTAAGCCCAAATCATTACAAATATGTTACAGAGGAAGTGCTTTTGTTACTTGGAAGGTAAAGTCTGAACCAATTAAAGAGTAAGTTGTTTTCCTGCAGAGCTGCGAGTGCAAAATCGAATTAATCAGCTTTTTTGTAGAGTCCTAGGGGTACATTTCACTCACAGTGAATGCTCATTGAAGCCTTTGCTTTAGGATACTGATGAAATTTTCTACTATCATTTAACTATCTTTTCCCTTTTTCATTATTCCTCCTAATAGAGCTATCATACTTCCATTTTCCCAAAAGTGATTTACATTTGGTAATTGGTTAGATTTTGACTGGTCTCAGAGTGATTCTTAGTCGTATCTTCTGCGATGATATTACATCTTTCTATTACCCAGAGAAACTTACAGGGAATAGTTGTTCAAAAACACAGGTTTCCTGATTTTCATAGTGTTACCTCTGTAATGGTTGTATTTGTGTGTATTGATCTTCTGTGTGGTGTACATAGTTATTAGAATGATGTTCTTGTCTAACAAACTGTGTTGCTGTTTTATATCTAGAAATGTCATTTGACATTACACTTACAGTTTTATGTTACAAACAATTGTATTTAGTATGGAATCATACTTTATATCGATCAAATGCTATATTTATAAATCTAAAATATCAGCAGAGTTGAATAAGATCTTTTTTGTCTGAATAACTGTATAATGGAGCAGAAGTATGTATCCATTTCACTGACACCAGCTCCGTTGCTGTTTCTTCTTTTTTCTCTCCATGAAAACTATTATGCAATTAGTAGGAAGACCTCGTATACTTCTCTAAGTGTTGACTTATCTATATCTGTTAGTTATGGTTGCATATAACCCCTTTGGTCATACCATGAGTAGCACTTCCAAGCCAGTAAGAAAAATCAATGCATATGTCATGTTTGATAACCAACACTGGAACTTTGAACTTAACAACCTCAGATCAGAACTAGTTAGAATTTACAACATGTTGCCAAATTTTCATTTCATAACTGGTTAATTATTGAGTGAGTCAGGCACCTGAACCTATGGTGCATTTGAATAAAACACATGTAAAATGAACTCAAGGTGATGAAGACATGAAATTGAAGGGATTCCTACTGATGTAGGACTGATTTTTTTTTTTTTAATGGTTCTATTAAATCCATTTATTTGGTTGATTTCTAGCACTATTCCTTGAAACATCCTTCATTACTCATTTAATGAAGCCTTAGGGTTAAAATCTATAAAAATTATGCATGGTCTTGTTTTTAAACAATAAAATTGCTGAGTGTTAATTCATAAGCTTATACAGTTACCAATATACAGAACTCCTAAACTTAGAAAGAATTTTGTGTTAGGGGCACCCTTCTGGGACTAGAACACCTCCCCTACAAAGACAGGCTGAGAAAGTTGGGGCTGTTCTTCCTGGAGAAGAGAAGATTGTGTGGAGACCTCATAGCAGCCTTCCGGTATCTGAGGGGGGCCTACAGGGAAGCCAGAGAGGGACTCTTCATCAGGAGCTGTGGTGATAGCACAAGGATTAATTGGTAAAAACTGAAAGAGGGAAAATTCAGGTTAGATATGCACTTTAATGTGAGGGTAGTGAGGCACTGGAACAGGTTGCCCAGAGAAGTTGTGGATATCCCATTCCTGGAACTGTTCAAGGTCAGGTTGGATGGGACATTGAGCATCCTGGTCTAGTGGAAATTGTGCCTGCCCATGGCAGAGCAGTTGGAATTAGATGATCTTTAAGGTCCCTTCCAACCCAGACCATTCTATGATTCTATGATATCCACTGGCCTATGATTTCTTAAATGAAGCACTGTAACCTTGTGAGAGAGGAAGGTTTCATTTTGTGCAGTGTGATAATGATATCTAATCTAAATGATAGACCAACTGGGAATCATTCAGTAAAGTACATTATCTTAAATTTAAACTAAATTTATTTTAACATTTTAGCCAGTTTTGACACTAATTCTTAGTAGCAGCCATATTTACTTTTGAGATATTTCTTAACTTCTATATGTTTCATTAAAGAGGAATTCAAAAGAAATTTTCTTAGAGGGATTTCTGAGAGGGACTCTAATAACATGATAATGCCAACAGCAGAGGTAAAAAAGACCTTAAAATTGAACTGATAAAGAAAATAAAAGGTTTTCTAAAATTTTTTTAAGACAACAGTTATTGCTTGCAAAGTACTGTTACTCTAAGCAGTATGATTAAGGAATGAATGTTTTGCTCAAGATATGTTACTTTGAAAAGACATAACTTGAATCTTTCCTTAAGGGTGTTATTTAGCCCTTTCTTTTAAAGCAAACAAACCTAAATGGGGGCTGAAGGTGTTTTTTTCTGTGACTGGAAATTACTCCTGCTTTTTCAGTGACAAGTTGCTGCTGTCACATGAAATGTAATCAACTGGATGAATTTGTGTGTTATTTTTTGAATGGATAAATATCCACAAGCAGCATATAAAAATACCTGGTCGTTTTCAAGTAGGAACAAAGTAGCAAACTAATTTCTTAATGATTGCATTGTCCGTCTGCTGGATTGGTATTAATTGTAATTTTAAATTCTGATATAATTTAAATAACTTTTACAGCTTCCCAGTGTCCTGGGATTAATTTTAGATTTTATGAAAGTGGATGCTGAATAAAGTTGAAACTTCAGCACAGGGCCTCTGATAAGTAGAAAAAAACATTAAAAAAAGCATATTTAAAATTCCTGTCTTCATGTTCTTGCCATCTTTACTTCTTGAACTACCTGAATATCAATTGGTAGAAGGACCAGAAGTAATTAAGCAAATCCATATGCCCTTTTCTATTTAAACACTGAAACATTATGTGACAATCACTTTTTACCAAGGTGGTACTTTTAGGTAATTTTTGCTCTCTCAAGTAGCTGATAACATTGATAATTATGAATTTTAATTTAAAAAAAGTACTTTTGCATAGGAAACTAACATACCAAATAGAGTAAGAATTAAATTTAGTTAATTGATGATTTATTGAAGCTTCTAATCAGGCAGCTGTGCTTTCTTTTCCAACAGAGGAATTTGATTTTTTTTTTTTTTTCTGGAAAATATGGCTGTAAAAAATGCTTAGTTTGCTACTTTATCAAATTGAAGTTAAATTGAAATTCTAATATACTATATGAATTTTTAAATGTTCAGGAATACTTAAGCGTCATGTATTATAATATCTCAAAGAAAAAAATGAAAGTAGGCCTTCTGCCTTGGGTCATGTTCCAAATACCTTCTGAAAAGACTCTGGCATACAGTGTGCTCCTGTTCCTCAAAGTATATGCAAGGTTGTAAAGGTACCAGGAATTTCTGATTTTACATCTGCAGAGGTTCAAGCCAGGAGATCCCTGGAGTACTGCATATTTCAAGTATTTTTAAGTAATTCATACCTTCTGTGATTTTTTTTTTTAAACCTCTTAAAATATTAAATGTCATCTATCTGGGGCTATGTTATCAAATTTTCAACTAAAAATGTTTCTGAAATCCTTAGAACATAAATATCAACTTTTGGGTTTCAAACCAGCAAGCAATAGAATAAGTTAATTCCCTGAATATTAAAAAAAATAAATACAGCTTTAGATAATATTGCAAAGTCATTTTAAATGTTGTATTTGGTACTTCTGTTGGATTGTGGATTAAGTGACATTTTGAGGGAATACAGCAGTGTATTGCTTCTGTCATTTGCTGTGATATATAATATGTCTTGGCCAGAAATAAAGCTCAGTTGAGCAGTGGAACGAGGAGTTTCCTGGTTTAATAGAAACAATAGAATTGTGGGATTGTTGGGGTTTTTTTTTTGCCTGATTTAAAAGATTTTTTATTTGCTTCAAAGTGTTATCTTCTTTTGGGGAACAAATTCCCCCTCTGCTACCTGGTTTGCTGTTTTACTTAAGGCAATCCTGAAGCTGGTAATGTAGTAGAATATACATTTTATTTTAACTAGAATAAGATAGTTTCTTAGCTTGTGTCAAAGGTTGCAAAATAAGTGTCTGATTAAGACAGTATTTTAGAGTATTCATCGAGAAAATATTTTCAGAAGAAACTCTAGATAAATTTTGTTGTATCCTAGAATACCAATACCAGCACACCTGGTCTTTCATGCATACTTAATGTATGAATGAAATATTATTGTAATATAATCTTAAATATTAATATTCAATATAAAAGGTAATATTTTTAGCTTCATTAAGAGAAAATACATAGATATTTGAATATTATAGAGATTTTTATTAGAAATAGAGATTTAAAATCATTACATCATCTTGATCCTATAACAGTTGAACACCCTAACCCGGGCAGCAGCACTTGTGTCTGATGCTTCCAGGGCTGCTTCTGCTGTTTCCCTAGCAGTATGCTTCAGCACAGGTTGGGCTGCATCCTTCACTGTTGCATCATCTAAAAATCAAAGCAAATTTCAATTCTTGTAGTGGAAATAATAATTGCCATTTTTAAATAATTTGAGTGAACAAGCTCTGCCACAATAGTGGAAGCTTTAACAGAGAGTTAAGGCTGAAGTAAAATTTGTGACTTCTTTTTGTCTCATCAGGTTGAAGCTGTATCGAGATCTCAAAGCAGAAATGATAGCCATCTACAAAGCATCTTTTCAGGACAGTGCTACAATTTTGTTTGTGTAAATGTGAGGATGCATGCTTTTACTTTTGCACTTAAAATTGTTAGTAATGGTAAATATAAAGTATCTGAATAGTAAGTTGTTTATTATTTCTGTCCTCATGCTGTGTCCATTCTAATGTTTGATGTTTCTGATATGCACCAAACTGGACTTTTGAGCATAATCGTATTGTTAAACCAGCCATGAGTTCTTGAACAAGAGGGATGAAACTGAAGGTAGTTGAAGATTCCCTTTTGTAGATGTTGTGTTGAAGTGAATTTTCTCAAAGAAAGGTCTATCATATGTGTAGCCACCTAACTGTGCGTTGCCACAATGGTCTAAATTATGTGTTTCCCATTCTGGATGTGTGCATGCCGTGCAATCTGTATTTGGGTCATGGTATGGGAACAGGAAGGTTCCCATGAACTACAGATGAACCATATCTAAGACAAAAAAGACCCTTAATCTTGTTTTATATATAGATATTTCTTAAGGGTAATATTATTGATCTCCATTTTTTTCAAACAGCTATAAGTTTACCAAACAATACCATTACATTTGTATATTAAAACCAAGCAACTAACCAACCCAAAACTCCCCAAACAAAAAAAGTGATGTGTTTGTTGTTTTGTTTTGGTTTTGCTGTTGTTGTTTTGTTTTGTATTTTTTGGTAAATGACAGATCTTTGAATTCTATTTTTATAGTTTTTATGATAACTTTTTATATCGTTTTGATGTTTTCCATAATTCTAGACATTTATTTTTTTTAAGGATAAAAATTGTGCCATTCAAGAAAGTCAGCAACTAGTGCATATGTTGGAAAAATCAGATATTCCTCTCTTATATCCAGTTGTCCTTATTTTGGTAAGTAACTGCTGTAAGTCACTGTAGAAAGCATCTTGTGAAATTTCTTAAATGTTAGACTAGGTTTAAACTTCTACTAGCTCAGAATAAAATTGTGAATTCAAACTGTAAGTTGGACTCTAAAGAGCCTCATTTGCACTTCGACAAGTGCATGCTGTCGGGAAATAATTTGACACTCGCAAATGACAATTTATTAATTATATATTTCTATGAAAGACCATTGTGGCTGGCTGGTTGTACTGAACTATTAACTCCTACCTTGCTGTTGGGCTCCATCTCTGCTGGGGACACTTCAAATCATGTGTTGTGCTTAAATGCTCTGTAGAAACAGAATGAAGTGGCTTTATTTTTTTTAATGCTATGCAGTTTATTCAAAGTTTTAAAATTATTGTTGCTTTTCTGGTCCAAGTCTTAAAAATTAACTTTGAAAGACTTTGCAATATACATATATAATTTAGTTACTGAGATGTTATAAGACTGAAAAGTCTATTCTGGTATATGGCAAAAGTTTTAAAGTGTACTTTTGGCTGAATTTTTCGTTGTTTGAAATGAATGCCAGAATAATAATGAGTATTATTATTTGAAATGATTGCCAGAATAATTTACCACTTCATGGAAATGACAGCTGAAGTGTATATGACTTTTACTTTATTCAGACTGTTAAAAAGGAGAAAATATGAGCAGATTTGAAAGTGTATTTCCATGCAATGTAACCATCTCTAATTAATTTTGTCATTATGTTTTCTGGCTTAGTAGGTAGGGATGAGAAGTATTGGGTGGAATGAGAGTCATTAATGCTGTCTGTCACAAAGAGTGTGTCTGTGGACTTCATTTATTATACTCTCCAGCGATAACAAGATAATCTGTTGTAATTTTAAAGTATAATTCCATATATGAAGCTCTTGAAAAAGAAATATTTTTCATGGGTCCTGAATAACTGCTAAAGTCCACAGTCTAGTGACCTGGGGGTAAAACTGAGCATTTACTTTGGAGTTTTAGCTGAAATTTAAATGATTAAATTTCATTATTGATCTTACAACTAGATGAGGTATCGTGAAGTTTAATTACTTTTACAAGGGAAAAAGGTTGTGTAGAATCACAAAATTAGTTTGGAAAAGACTTCTAAGATCATCAAGTCCAACTATTAACCCAGCACTGCCAAGTCCAGCACTAAACCATGTCCCTGAGTGCCACATATACACATCTTTTAAATACCTCCAGGGTTGGTGACTCAACCACTTTCCTGGGCAGCCTGTTCCAATGCTTGACTACCCCTTTCATGCAAAAATTACATGCCTCCCATGCTGTTGCCCATTTACAAGGCTACTGGATGTGAAAAATGCTCTTTTCTGGACTGAGAATGTTTTCATTAGTCTTTTATATCAAGAATATAAAAAACATTTCTGTCTATTGTAAATTTTGGGAGTGTGCAGATAAAGTTGGAATTGTTCATCAACCAGCTAAGGTGTTAAAAGAATGCTTGTTTTGTGCCCAATTTGTAGCTACTTTCTGGTCAGGACTTTGAATTAAATATGTTTTTTAGTGTGACGCACAGAATGTGAGAACTTAATATTGTAGCTGTAAATATTCTGGTCTTAATATCTCCTAAGAAACAAGTATGAATGCAAATAATGCTTCACTGTGAAACTTGGGGTTTGCCCCTGAGATTCTAGTTCTTCAAATCATTGTGTAGAACCCAGTACTATTTTTCATGAAAGTGTACTTGCTTGAGCAGCCTGCTGCATGCACAGATTGTTGAGGTGAACTCCTAAAATAGCCTTAGGAGAAAATTATACATTTAATCTGCTTCCTATACCCCAGATCCAGAAAGTAATTGAGTTTCCCAGAACTAGACAGCGGATAAAAGTCTCATAATGAGGTGGAAACAGTTACTAACATTTAAAACAGAGAGACACATATATTTGTTAAAAGTATCTTTTAAAAATTACATACCCTAATTGCAAGTGGTGCTACACTTTCATTTGATGGAAGTACCGCACTATCTTTTAGAAATACAAGAAGGAATAAACAGGAAATCTGGAAGTTATGTTTTAAATTACTAAAGAATTAGTTAAACAAATCATTATCTCATATTAATCACTGGGAAGCATTGAAGTCCTTTAAATTCTGATCCCGCAAACTCATTACAGATGGTATGAGGGACAAAAATTTCCTTCAGTGTTTTTTAATTAAAGTCAGTATTGGGTGTCCTCTTCACTAAGGCTCATAAGTGAGATTTTCCTCTGCTTTATTCTTTCCTATATACTTCAAGAGCCTGAAAGAATTGCTCATGAAGTCCTATAAGACACTTTCTTTTGACGTAAAAGGGCATATTAATAGTTCTCAGACAAATGTGAATCAGAATTTTAAGCAACACAGTGACATTTAAATGCACAGGTCTCAGATACCAGCTGGAAGGGAAACATTATGCATTTCTACTCTCAAAAGTAAAACTCTTTCTGTTAGTGAAGAATTGAAAGCGTAAATGAGGAGAACAGCTAACTGCTTCCATTCTAAACTCATAATTAGGAACAGCCTAATGTAGACTTGTGTGTATTTGGAAAGTTCTTGTCTTTTCTTTGATTTCGTGACACAAGTAACTTTTTCATAACAATCTGATAATTAAGAGAAGAAGTTTTATTTTTCCTTCCATACTGAGCTTCTTTAGTTGTAAAAATGGCAGGTGTTATTATTGTGCCAGATTGTCTGTTTAACCGGCCTGGGGAGCCTTGTCCCAGTAACAGGATGAGCTTGCACTGGACATGATGACTTCTGCCCATATTCCCACTTGTCAATTGCCACAGATTTCAAAGTCTATCTTTTGTCTTGGTACCTGACTGGATTTTTTTGAGGCATGTGTAAGCTGAAGCAGCAGTTGTACTACTGTCTTTGGACTAAAGGAAAGAGTAATATTACAGGAGAATTAGGAAGCCTGGAAGTAAATTTTGTGTAATTATTTGTTTGCATCAAGCCAATGTCCTCTATTATAACCAAATGAATCATATTCTTAAACTGACATTACTTTTTTGAGCAATACTTGTTCAAGTTTGCAGATGCGATGAATGGCTATGATTTTTATTTTGTTAGTATAACTTGGGGTTAGAAAAAAAGGAATGCCGGTACTTCAGCTCTGTAGTTGGAATACTTTGCATTTCAATGCAAGTAAGTTTGAGAAAAATCTCTTTTTAAAGCTGTGAAACAGGTTAATGGTAGAGAGGAGATAGGTTGAGTTCTCTTAAAATAATAAGTTTTATAATTTCTTGTAAGTAGCTGTAAATGAGCAGTACTTAGCTTTGTTTTGGGTAAAAAATAACAAAACAGTGAGTATGTGAGAATTAGTCTCTGCCTGTGTAGTAGAATACTATAGCTTTGCTTCTGGTGAGTATGCACTTAGACAATAAACAGCTTTTTTAAAAAGTGTTGCTAGAAAAAATGAGTGAAGACCTATTTTCTGTCAGAATAAATTGAACATACGGTACAAGGAGAGCTTGAAATAATTTTCCCAAGCACTGGTCTCTGGGACAACCTCTATACTTCTACCTCTGTGTAGTGGTTACAGGTAAATTTTACAATGACGGAATCATTCAGCCAGAAAAATGTTTTTCTTTTAGGGGGAGGTGTATTTCTGCTATTAATAGAAAGTGAAACTTTATATATACAAATCATCATCCTTAATTTGATTTCTACAGTAAATAGAAGCTTTGTAAATTAAATTGATTAAACTGTGGAATACATAAGCCTTGGGAAAGGGTTGAACTAGTTGATGACCTTCCAGGAAGTACTAGTTCAGATCCTGTAAGACCTGCCATGTTTGTGCAGTATCCCTGATGGATATGAGACTTGCCTTTCTCTGACCAGGAGCTCAGGATAGTCATATTCCTATCTTCTTTTGAAGTAGTTTCTGCTTTTTAAACTTGAAGTGTTATCTTGAAATTGATCTAATTTAGGCAACTAATATGCTATACTGAAAGGATAGTAAATTCAAAATTAAACTTTAAAGAATGCAATTCTGTCTTGAAAACATTGAACATGCTTAAGAAAAACACCTGTATTTCTGTAGTACCCTGATAGCAAAAAAAAAACACCCAAGCCCCAACCAACTCTGAAAGTTAGAATAGAACTTAGAAAAGAATACTGTTTGTTTTCTGATTTAATTGAATATTTTTAAGATGCAGTTATTACATTGTGTTCTGATGTATTCTGGTTTTATTGTCTTTTGAAAAGAAATAATTTTCATGTCACTAAATGTATAAGCAGTGGAGTCCAATAGTAATAGAAGCTAGCTACGAAAAACATTTGTTAGTTTGTATTTTTCTGTGTGCTTAACATAAAACTGAAACAACTAAAATCGGCAGTCTAGAGTGGCACACTAAGGAAAAAGTGGATTTTTTTTTCCTTATTTGTTCCTTTGCAGGTGTACCTGGATATATCAGGAAATAATTCTTTCAGCATTGGGATGGAAGAACTAACTAGCTTTAAGAAATTTGCAAGGGGAGCTAAAAAGAAAAACATTTTGGTTTATGGTCTCCTTATCCAATATAAGGTATGTAATTATTTTTCTATGTACAAATTATCTTCTTTTGCCATTTATATGATGAATGATAGAATCTTCATTTAAAACAAAATCAAAGGAAAATAAATGTGACTTGAAAAGGATTTTTTTGAAGATTCTTGCCTGTTCTTGTTCAAAATTCAGACAAGCCTGTAGTTATAGGCAAAAATGTAAGCTTTTTGATTTGGGAGGAATAAATGGTAAACATTTTTTAGAAGCACATGAAAATGTCAGGACCCTTTTTGGTTTTCTACTTTGAAACTTGCTTTGTGCAACGTTAAAAAGGTAAAAAATAGTAAAAGTACATTCAGTCAGTGGTTCTGCAGTGTTTTACTCATCAAAACAGTGTTTGGTATTCAGGGGACAGGAAGGGCACAACATATAGGTGTTGAGACAGTGTCTGTGTCTGTAATAGTAGCAAATTGCCTCAGGTGGAAGCAAAAAGGGTTACCACTCCAGCAGCCTTTGTACTCAGAAAAGCTATTTAAAATAAACCATTTTGCCTGGGATACATGTTTTTTCAGCCAGAAGAGTGGGCTGCCTTGCCTCCAGTGCAGACATAGTTATGCAGATTCTTAACTCAGTCAGCAGTGAAGGAAGTAGTAAGTTAGATATTCAATTGAAATTTTAACAAAGAAGAATAAATGTAATCATAAATGATTTTTTGGGTAGAATTAGGTGTTTATATATAATTGATTAAATATGGCTATAGATTTGTATCTTTTTCTGGTATACCAAACACTTGATTATCCCTTCAAATTCTCTGGCTTTGTTAAGATTCTGAGTATCAATACCTATCAGTTTATGCTTTTATAGACTTTTGATGCCAACAGAATATGAATATTGCTAATATATGATGTTAGTTTATCTCTTGTTTGTAAAACATACAGGGGCATACAACTATTTTCAGTTTTCTTTCTGGTACTATCAAACCCCATTTTTTCCAGGGTGAACTGGCTTCCTTTAGTAAAAAGAATTTGAATAACTGTTGGAAAATGAAACAGCTCTGAGGCACTTTAGCATGGTAAAAAGTAACATTGCAAATGTTACTTTAGTGTAACTACAATTTTTTCCTTTTAAAATTCATTGAGTATTTAAGTGGATCAAAGGGACATATGTGGATAGCACTGGTTAATAAAGCTGACTGGAAAAAAGGAAAACTTTTATAATCTTTGATGGATTTTTATGACCACAGCACCAAAACATTTTACGTTAACTAACATGTATAAGAGCAGTAAGAGATCTGAATGGAAGTTCCTGATCCTTGGTGGTAAGAAAATTGCAGCAGACCACTGCCTCAATTTTTTTGAAAATAAAATGCTAGAATCATTATCTGAGATCACTGCAGGCAGAGTCATAATTTATTAGCATGGAAAAATTATTAAATAGAGTAAAACACTTTGCAAAGTAAGTAAAGTACTTCTAGTTATCTGTCTTATTTTAAAATGGCTTTAATACACATCCAGCTCAAAAAGACTGGGATATAGTCTTGGGTTCCTGGTTGTCAGTGTTTTGCAAGTATGTATGTATATGTGTGATACACATATAAAGTTTTCTTTTGGCTGCAGATCTACAAAGAACATCCTTGTTTCTAGTGAAGACCTATGGAAGGATTTGACATATGAATCTAGAAATGACAAACTTTATTGCTGGTCTGGGTGAGACTGAGAGAGACTGTGAACAAAAGCAGTTTGTTATATAACAATATATCTTTAAAGCAGGTTTGGCTTTTTTTTTTTTTTAAATCCAGAGCATGATTTGAGAGTCACCAAGGTATTTTACTCTTAGTACAAGCCATTAATAGGTGAATTCCATGCTCGAGGATGGAAAGGTAAATTTCATACAGGCATAATAGGCAGTCTAGAAGAAGTGGAAACACAAAAAGCACCTGATGCTGTAATGCAGGATAGTCAGCCTATTTTTGCAATATCTTCTGTCACTGTCTGCTTTCCAGAAGTCCTGGAAAGCAATAGTTTATTACAGGAAAAAAGTGATGACAAATAATTACTTCGTGGAGCTTACCTCTAGCTGACAGTTTTGTATCCTCCATACCAGACATACACAGTTGATAGATACAGATTTACTAATTCGAAAATAGGGATAAAATGTCAGGGATGAGAAATTTATTGAGGCACATGACCATGGTAATACTGAGGTGAAATGATGTTACATTTATAAGAGTTATATGATTAGGTTGGTGTGCTGATATCTTAGCATAAAAGAATATGGGGGCAGTCTTTCAGATTCTGCATTAGAAAAACAAATTTTTTGAAATAAATATTTCATATAATGCAAAAGATGTAAAAAAAAATATAAATGTTTTACTCTTTTGGAACAGGAAATTAAATGCTTTTGGAACAGAAGAGTATGTTTTTGATGGCATTGAAGGAGCTGTAAAGCCGTAAGAAAAATTATGAGTCTCTCACTTCTTAAATGCCGTGTTTATTTGGTATTCAGGAAGAGATATCAAGTATTTTTATGAATATTTGGTACACCAAGAAGATAATTGGGAGAATTAAAGGAAAAGACTTTAATGTGCCTTATAAATAACCTGCTTTGTACCTTCCATTTGCTCAAAATTGAGTGCATAAACTGATACACAAATAGTTATTTCTCTTGTAGACATCATGCATGGAATATCAAATTACTTATATAGATACTAAGATTGGGTCCTCTTCATAACAGCTCTACTTTACATCCTGAAAACACTGTTAATTTAAATTTCAATTGTTAAAATATTTTTTTTCTTTTCTAAAACAGTTCCAGAATATTAAAAATAGTTTACTCATTCAAAATACAAAAGAGTAAAGAGTAATCAGTAAATCCCAGAGACTGAAATTATGGAGTTAGTTTATGAGGATTTTTCAGAGGAGTTGAAGGAAATAGCTGACAAACAAGGTGAATTAAAAATAGGGAGAAAAATCCATTTTTTGTGGAAGATGTTACTGGCATATGTTGATGAAAATGTTAGTAAAATTCCAACTGCTTTGATTTATCGAGTAGTTCACCTTGAAAATAGCAATGAATGGTATGGAATTATTCTATATTAGAATAAGATTTTTGTGTTAATGATAGCCTAGTATGGTGTAATGCAGAATAGCAAATTCTGAATATTAGGAGGAAAGCCTATAAAAAGAAGCCAAGTTATTCTTAAATAAGCAAAATTTTAAAGGGAATCTTAAGAACTGCTAAGAAACCAAAGAATGTGAAAGGTAATATCAAATTATTGCAATCGTGCAGGGCTGGAAATATATTAATCTTAAAAGCATTGGCTTATATCATTTGAGCTATAAGACTGGGGAGGAAACCTCAGCTGCATTTGGTAGTAATTTCTTTTCCATGCTCTGAGCAATGGAGTATTAATGAACTTGGGCCTTGATCTCACACATGTGGATAATTATCTTTAAACATATCCTAGGTAGTTAATGGGTTTATGCTTAAATATGACAGTACTGTTTTAAAAATATGCTATTTATTTACTGCTCTTCTTCCTTTTAAAATAATAATTTCTTCTGACTGAATTAGTCAGCATACATAAGAAGAAAATATAAGTAGCATTTCCTATCATAGGAGTTCAAATTCAGTAGCTTGCAAAGGTTACAGTAATAAAATCTTGGTCTGTAGGTTTCAGTAATAACTGTGTGACTTTTCACAAAGAATGAAAAGGAACAGCAATCATCCAAAATAAATTATGTTTGGATGGACATAGGAAGCCACAGAAAGCTTTAAAATATGAAAACAATACTACTATATCTTGGTTATAGAACTGTATTAATTTAAAATAATCCTACTTCAGAGAGGTAAATGACAAAATTGGTCAGAACAGCAAATATGTGCTAAGGCTTGCCTGGGGTAAGGGGACTCCAAACACTTTTGCCTCTGAAACTTCTGTTTGATTAAGATAAAGGAACTATTCACTGACAGCCAGAAAAATCACAGTCCATATACTAAAAAGAGACAAATGGCGCAATAGAATAATTGTTGTGGAGTTGTGGAAACTAAAAGAAAACTGAACTGGCAGCGATTTCTTATGCAAACATACTGGACACTTATTGTAGCCTTAAAGACTTTTTGAAGACAAGAGGCTCATCTACAGTGTGCTTCATGGCTCAAGAAATACTTAAGAGTGCTAAGTGTTTTCTGTCTGACTTGGTAAACCCCAAAGATAAACATTTATGGTTTCATTTTCATCAAAGATCCCTTGATATAGTATTATGTGCAAACATTAAGGCAGTAGTTCTCAAAACAGGGAACATAACCCCAAATGGGATAATCCGCAAAGTAGAAGGTGGTTTGGCAACTAGTAGTGGGATAATGAGCCTGAAGGGCAAATAAAGTAAGATCACAAACTAAAGCTTTGAAAATTTGTTGAAAGCAAATGAGTCCTGCCCTACATGACCCCTGCGTGCTTCTTAATTCATTTAATAATTATAATGGAATTGGTCAAATGATTGCAATCTCATTAAAATGATTGGGATGCTGCTTGAAGACCTCTTTTTTTGTTTGTTTTTCAAGATGCCATTTTTTTATTTCAGCTGCAATGACATAATAGATTGTAATCAATCTGGAAACCTACATTTATTCATAGAAGTTCTTAAAGCCAAGTAATTACTGTTTAGTATTTTCAAGAGTCAGAAACTGAACTTTGAAGTATTGAAATCCTATGGTGTATTCATCCTTTCATCAAGGAAAATTGTGCAAATGTGTGATGAGCCTTGAGTGATCTTGATTCCACAGAGTTTGGGACAGAGTGGGAAACCAAATCACTTTGTAATTTTCTATATGAGTAACCTAATAGAAATCAGCATCTGTAAGGTTATTAATACAACATCCTAGCTGGTCATTCATCAATAAATCCAAAGATGGATACTTATGGAGGTTGGACACTATTTTATCCTTAATTGAAATAGAACTACAAGAAACTACAGGAAGTTCTGAAAATAGCACAGGTTTTAAACATAGATTTAGTCATACTCTTTGGAACAACAGCTGTTAGTACAACATATTTGTGTATTTTTTTACATATTAGTATCATAATTGTTTGAAAGTTCTAAGATTCCTGTCAATGAAATATTTATACTACTTAAGTCCAGAAAATCAGTTCTCAATTTAATGTTCAAAAGGCAGAAAACTGAGTAGTTCCAAAGAAATACATGTGTGAATATTTTTTTTCTGCTCTGTAATATAAACAGAAATGATAAATGAGGTAGGTGGTTTTGTATTTTGAACTGAAATCTGTTTGACCAAACAAACCTTCTTCATCTGTTTTGTACCATTCAGAGGTTGTCAAGAAATTAAAAAAGATGTCTCTGGAACATTAGTCAATTAAGAAATATGTTAGTTCAAAGTTTCACGTAAAGACTCAGTGAGCCTGTAGCAAGCATGGGTAGAGCCCTTCGAAATCTTCGTTTGTGAAGCCAAACCATGATGAGTTCAAAGGTTACCAAAATGTTGGTTAAACTTCGGGCTTTGAGTCAGGAAAGGTCATAAACACAGAACCTTGAAATCTCACTTCTGCTTGCAGTACTCTGGTGTGTACAGTGTGGGAAGCACAGCTGCTTGGCTGTGCTACTGCTTTTTTTAATAGATTGTATTAATTATAACTGTGCAGCTCTACTGAGGGCAATCAAATGAAGCATTTCCACAAACTAACTTTGCAGTAAAGTACCAAATTCCCAGTCTGAGGATGATGGGCTTTTAAGAAAAATAATTGGTAACCTTTTGGGTTTTCATTAAATAACTGTATAGGTTTTTATCAGAGAAAGGTCAGAAAGTTGCTCATTTGTCTCTGCTATTACAACTTCTAGGAGTTTAACAAGCTGCACAGAAAATGATGAGGTTAATATTTTATGCCTTTTACACATGACCTTTTTAGAGTTGTTTCAGCTATTGAACTTATAATTGGAGAAATCAGAGTTCTTCCATCACCTTGTCAGCCAAAATGATTAAGGCATCTAGACTTATCTAGTCCTGTCTTCATAAAATGGTCTTTGAGCATCCTTGCTCTTACACCCCAGTTCAGCCATTCTGGAATGTTAGGCAATAAAGGTTGCCAGTTGTTTCTTTTGTGAATATTTTAATTGTATAAAATATGTTTCTCTAAAATAGCTTCATAGTATGGACTGGAATTTGGGGAACAAGTGGATTAAAGGTGAAATGCTGAGCTCTCTAGAGGAAAAGAAAATATGAAATGTACAATATAGCAACTTAGAAAAGTATGTAGTTATTAATTATTCTAGATACTTAAATGTTCTGATTTTTTTTTTTTGCCTTATGAAAGCTTTGATGTTGACCTGCTATCTCCTAGTGCAAACATGTAAACATTTAACATGAAAGAATTTTGACTCAAAATTTTGTTTGCAAACAAATGGACTTTTAACTTTTCCATTGCTAGCTTGCCTAATAGAAACCTCTGAAATCCATTATATCGGTTTAGCGACAGTTCCACTTTCGAGTTGTTAGTGCTACAATTCTTGACTTAAAGCAATGCTAAGCTGGGCATTAAAAATTAGTCTTCTCACCTGGCTCCCTGGTGCCCAGAGATGTCATTTAGCAGGTAACTAGCCCTGAAGGATTTCTGTTTCATGCTCTTGTTGTGTCCCCTGAGGTCCATGTAAACTTTTAGCCTCCAGTGTTTCCCCTAATGAACAACTAGATAGATTGGAAAACAAAGAAAAAGAGTTGTTTCTTCACAAAGTAGTGTCCTAAACACAAGTTCTTTCTTCTGCTCTGCTAAGGCCCCATCATTTAAAATGTGAAATATACAGGTATTGTTTTACATTCATTTACATTCAATTTCATTTATCATTTTATTGCCTAGTTACTCCGTTCGTAATGATCTTTCTGCATTTCATTTTAGTCAGCCCCTACCCTAATGAACTTTGTACCATAAGCACATTCATGTTATTATTTACTCACTTTTCCAGTTCATTTATGAATGTTTTGAACAACATAGATCCTACAACAAATCCCACCTGAACTATGTGGGTTCTGTTCTGAGGCCTGACCATTTATGCCTACCCTCTCTACTGTAGAGTGAAGATTTATCCGTGTCAGGACTTCTGTCTTCTCTTTTAGCACCTTAATTTTCTTAAAAACCTTTGGCAAGGAAATTTGTTGAGAGTCTTGGAAATCCCAGTAAATTCAATCAACTGTCACCCACTCTTTTGAAGAAATCCAGTGAGATTGCAAAATCAAACCTTAAAAGAAAGACATGTTGACTTTATCATCATCTTTAACTTGCCCTCTGCTATTACTATTGACTGCTTAATATTTTTGTTAAATTGTCTGGTACAGATGTATGGCTTTCTATTCTTGTTTTAAGTTTGAAAGTATTACCACACAGTCATGCCTACTAGGGTAATTTTTAAACTAGAGATAATGCATACCACTAGGAACTGAGCTGTTGGGTGAATACCCCATAGTCCTGAGGATTTGTCACATTCCTCTCTAATTTCCTCCATGCGTTTCTACAGTAGCTGCAGTTTCACAGATTAGTTGGCCATTAACAAAGAGGGGATCTGGCATGTGAATTTCCCCACACCAATTCAAAGAATTAATGTAGTTTCCCTGCAATCACTGTCTCTTTCCTGTGTGCCCACCATACCTGTTGATCATCAGTTGGCCCTACAGGTTCTCTGGCAGACTTCCTGTTTCTGGTGTGTATGAGGAAGGATTTATTATTGGTTTTTACTAGTTGTTCCTCAAAATCTTTTTTAAATTTTTTTAATTTTTTTTAAATTTTTTTTTTATATTTACTATGCTAAAACATATTATTCTCTCTATTTTTTCTATCTGGGCATGTCTCCATATTTTTGAAGGATACCTTCTTGGTCTTATAACCTCCTGTACTGACCTCCTTCTGCCCTTTCTTGAGCCATTCCCCCAGGCCTGTGAGGCAGCATCCTTTGGCTTTGTGCTTTCAGTATGGTCACCCTGTGTTCCATATTTCCTGTGAGGATTTAATACTCTTAACTGCTCATTTACCTTCTTTTTAACAAGTTTCCTCAATTTTTCATTACTTCTATCCCTTTGTCATTTTATATTCAACATATGTAATCCAGGCTCTTTTCCTTAGCTGTTCCATTCTGTGATGGATCTGTGATGCATCCTAAATACAAAATATAATACAAAACATTGTTTCTTCTTATGTTGGTTTGGTTTCTTAACTTTCTCTTGCCCAGCCACTCATCTGCAGTTTGGTCTGTCTTTTCCCTCGGTCTGCGGTGTTGCCCTCCTCTTTCTTGTCTTTTGATTCTAGCTCTTTCAGAAGCCAGAACCTTGACTCTTCTTGTAGGTCTTGCTGTACTACCTGATGCTTTTTGCAAGGTTTCTTATCATTTGACCTATTTCTTTTTTGTTTATTGTAATAGGAAACAAATCCTTCAGTTCTGTTTCTCTTCTATTACCATTCTTCTTTTCTTGCTTTGTTATTATTGTCCTGTGCTTTGAGGATCTTTGTGCTCCTGTTCTGGCCCATCTCCATGGATTTGTTATTCAGGAGATGTTTGCAAATTTTGTCATATCTGGACAGACATTTTTCTCTTTTTTTCACCTACAAGCACATGTCATAGATGTATTTTCCCTGCTGAGATTTCTAGCACAACAGGTTTCATGCATACTGACTATCTTTCAGCTCCAATTTAGCGGTTTTTTTTTGCTGTGTGAGAATTGTTTTCCTCTTTTATATCATAGAATCATAGTTTTTTGGGTTGGAAGGGACATGTAAAGATCATGTAGTCTACCCCCTCTGCAATGAGCCCAGACATCTTCCAATAGATCAAGTTGCTTAGAACCTTGTCTAGCCTGACCTTGAATGTTGCCAGGTGTTAGGCATCTACCCTCTCTCTGGGCAACCTGTTCCAGTGTCTTGCCATCCTCATTGTGCAAAACTTTTTCCTTATATCTGATCTAAATCTACCACTTTTTAGTTTAAAATCATTGTTATAGTTTAATTTTAGTTTAGTTTAAAACCCTTGTCCTGTTGCTACAGGCCATACTAAAAAGTTGGTCCCCATCTTTGTTATAAACCCCCTTTTTAGGTATGAGAAGGCTGCTACAAGGTCTCCCTGGAGCCTTCACTTCTCTAGGTGGAACAACCCCAGCTTCTCTTAGACCTTCCTCGTAGGAGAGGTGCTCTGTCTTTCCAATCATGTTCTGTATATCTCTGTCTTTATGGAGAAATGATGAGAGAATATTCTCCTGCAAGGGGCCTGATGTCTATGAACAGCTCCTAACACGTGCTTGTGCCCTTGTCAGCCATGGGCTCTCATTAACCACTTGCCTCATGTTATCTGATCAGTGTCTGCATTCAAACTGCAAACACCCCCCTGCTCCTTCAGCATTGCTTACCCGTATTCACACCAAGCAACTCACAGAGCAGGATCTAGTCCAAGCAGAGAAAGAAGCAAATTCACCTACAGCCAATAAATATGGGTTGTTTCTCTTCACCAATCATAAGACCAGAACAATCTCTGAGTGCATTCTGCTGCTTGCTTGTGGTTGCTGAGGGCTGTTTATTTTTTAACCTTTAAGGATAATAGGAGCAAGTCTTGTGGCAACTTTGTCTCACTAATGTTAAGTTTCTAAACATTTCTGCTGGCTTTCATCTAAATAGGTTTTGGAACATATGAATATGAAAATATGTTCATATCTTAAAATTGTGAGATGCAGAAAACTTAAAGGTAGATTAAACTGTTCTCTTAAGATATGGAAATGCATGGATTTAGGATGAACAGAGGTCAGATCATAGGAAACCTCCATTGGGTAGTAATTTTAATCTGGATTTTGTTGTGAAGTACTTTCTGGAAGTTATTTTCTTATCAGATACTTTGATTGAATAAAAGTGGAAAATGTCACCATTATAGATTTTCTAGCACTTTCAGCCTGAACCCATTGTATTTGATTTTAAAACATTCTTTGAGCACTTGCTTTCCTAAGCAAATTTTTATTCATCCTTCTAAATAGTATTTTAACTGTTTTCCAAGCCTTACAGTGTACTTTATCACCAGCTCAGAAGTCTTACTTTCTACTGAGTGTCATGGCCCATTACTTCACAATATACTTAAATAAATCTGTTTGATTTATTAACTGTTTTGATCTCTGAAGTTTCCACCAAGCTGAATCTTTTAAAAAATGGGATTGTTTATATTTGAGTTTTACTCAACCTGTGGGGTACTGGCTACAGCACAAATTGCACTTTTGGCACAGCCTGTGCCTTCGACTTTTTCCCTGACTCAGTCTTTCCGTTCTTATGCAGCTATGTGCTCAAGTGTCTTTCACTCATGAATTTAATTCTAGTGTTCTGTGCTTAAATTTAGCAGACCAGGTGTTGAATTTTGTAGGCAAAATTTTAGCAAAAGATCCGAGACAGAGATAATGTGTGATTTTTACTTAAACAACAATAGTAAAATGAAGTATGCTTTGTAATGCTGACTACACATGAACTTACTCCCTGAGCTGTGCAATTTTAGGTTCTTCTCCCTATCCTGTGAGATCTTTCATAAATCAAAATGAGGTAAAATGACTTCAGAGCTTTCCTTCAACTAGATACCAGTTCAACTAGATTGATTTCCTTCAATCAGATACCAGTTCCATAGTTCAGCTTTTCATTTTTGTCCTCTAGGTGTGCTCTAACTTGCAATGTTCAAGGCACAAAGATTTCTCCATGGAATTATGGCATAACTATCATTATGTGCTCATAGAGTTTATGAACCAAAAATACCTGGTGTTGTCGAGAGAGACAGCATGTGCCTTTGCCTCTGAAGTAGAGATTAAACGTCCTCTTTTGAGTCTGTCTGTGGAGGCAGAGAGGGTGTTAATTACTTCTGTAAAAGTTAAATTTCTTCTTTTAATGACCACCCTGTCTGGGTCAGGCTGAAGCTCCATTTCTTATGCTGACTCCTGGTCATGTGTAGCTTTTCCTCGTTCTGTAGATAACAAATTTTTATTAAAACATTTCTCCTCCTTCTCTACTAGATGTGTATGTTACATAACTTTTGGAGGTTTAAGTCCTTGGTATGCAAAGTATGGGATGACTGGCAAAACATGATTCAGTCACCCAGAGTAGGGATAAATCAGTTTGAATTCTGTTTCTTAACAGTTAGTGGCAGTGGCTGAAGAGGAGTCTGCCCTTACCACTTTGTTTTTGGGCAAAAGAAAAACTGAAGCAAAGGTATTAATGTTTTAGAATTTATGTTTGTTTCTGGACTTTTTAAAATCATCCATAAAATGGTATATATGCTTGTAGTCAGCAATATAACTTTTATTTTGCTTCCTGATGAATAATTAACACACTGAAAGGATCATGTCCTAAAACTAATTACATTTCTGCAAAGAATCTGAAATATTGAGATTCTGCACTTTAACCTTGCTGATTTCGATTTTTCGGAACCTGTTCAACAGTGGTTGGTGTGAAAGGTCTAGTTACCTGAAAATTTATATGGAAAAGGTTTCCAGTGGAAAGTTTGTATTGAGATTATCTTCAAATTATGTAAGCAGGGTACGCTGTGTTTGCTATAGATAAAATGTTTTATGTTGAAAACATTCTTTAAGCATTATGTTATCCATCAAGAAGGAAAAAAAAAAAAGATAATATTATTAGAATCCCCTTAGGGAATAAAGTCTAAGAGATGAGATATTTTAGGATAGGAAAGGATTTTGTGACATTTTCTCTCAAACTGCTTGCCCATTTCGTTATGCTGTACTGAAAATGCATCTTCAGGAGAAGGTTATTTTTCCAGCTAATGCATTATCATAAGCACATTTTCAGAAACACAAAGGGAGTTAAGGCAGATTATAAATGCTAGATATATGATCTGATAAATTTGTAAATGGGTGTTTGATCCCACAGGAGGGAGTGAGGTAAATGAACCTCTAAACAGAATATGGTTTTAGATCACTCAGTATGAGAGACCCACATAAGGCTGTGGGTCACTTCTCAGACTTCACCCTCTCTCTCTGGCTGGGCAGGTTTGGTGTGATAGAAACCATGGTGTCCTCTGTGTGCATAAGTGTAGATGATCAGTTATAATTGCTCTGATACTGTGATAGGTGTACAATTTAGGAGCTCTTTTAGTGAGCAAAGTTGACGTTTCAGTAAGAGTAATCATGCTTGAACTAATGGATATGCTAAGAGAGTTCCACTCTGTAACTGATACCTGCTTAGTTTCGAGCTTAGTTTTTTGAATAAACTTTCAGCAGCTTTAAAGCTGACATTTCTGCAACAAGTCTTCACTGCTAAATTGCTACTGAAAGTTTAGTGGCAGAAAACCTGCTTTTAAACAACAATCTCTGCTTGGTACTAGTTTTAAAGGGGAATTTTGTCAATGCCTTAGATATTTGACTCGGTACTAGTTAAAGGTAGTTTGCCCTGATATGTCTTGCATATCAGGGCACATATGCATGATATATCTTGAGCCACAGTGTGGCTCAAAAGTAAATTTAAACCCGTTCTCATAAAGCCATACCAAATCCTTGTATAGAAGTTATATTGAAAGTATCAATACTGCTTCTATGTATTCTACACTGTTTCTGTGAAAATAATTTTAACTAGAATTTCTCTAGAAGAAATACCTTGGAGAGTTAATTTTTTAATGGAATAATATGTTTTCTGCATTTCAAAATCTTGTTTCTAAATCTTTTGGAGAGAAGATGAGTTGTNTTGAATGTTGCCAAGCATGGGGCATCCACAACTTCCCTGGGCAACCTGTTCCAGTGCCTCATCACCCTCACAGTAAAGAATTTCTCCCAAATCTAGTCTAAACATACTCCATTTGACACTATTCCCCCTTGTCCCATCACTACATTGCTCTGATCAAATAACGTCTAACCAAGCATTTATTACATCCAGTTGATGTAAGATTTTGCTGATTAACTTATTAATAATTCTTACTGGTGTGTCACAGGAAGAGAAGGCAAATGCATAGCACTTTTTCAAATTTTGCATAAACTTTGCAATAGATAGAAAATTTGGAAAAGATAACAATTATAGTTATCTGTAGATGCAGCTTTTTAGATTTTTAATATTCTACTGAAAGCTTAGGTGATTTGTTGCAGTTTGTTTTGGTTTTTCCTCCTGATGATTAAGTGTGTTTTACTGCCTAGAATCATCCAATAAATGTTAGTTATGTTCTTTCTAGAGCTTACTGAATAATCGGCCTAGTGAATTCAGATTTCCTCATTTTCCTTAATTCCATCTCCAACTGATCAGAGTTTTGCTACAAGATACCTTGCCATCCTGCTTTTTCAGGCATGAATGGGAAACTCCTGTCTTTCTATCACTTGGATAAATTAATTTTCCTAAACAATATAGTCTCTTTGCTGAAGTAGTTAATCCCAAGAAGGAGAGCGGGGATAAAATTCAGTGGTGTAAGAAAATGGCTGCTGAAAGTTTTTCATAGTCAGGTTGTGTGTCAGACACAGCAACAGCATTGGAAAATTGGTAGTCCTGTCATCTGTAGTGCTGCTTTTGTTGTATCAGGGTTTGCATGTCTAGTGGAAAAGCAGGCATGATCCCATGTGCCAGCAGCTCCTTGTAGCCCTGTCTGTAAGAGCTTGAAAGTGGTCTGTTTCTAAGAGATGGATTTGAATGTTCAGTGCAGAACAAAACTGGTGGCTAATATTGTTTCTTTTTCTTCATACGTGCTAAAAAAGGAATGAAGAGACAGTAAAAAAATAATCATCCAGATCCTCCACGCTACATGCAGCATTCCTTTAAGTGAACATTCTTTTCTTTGCCTTCCTTCTGTGTTGGTTTTAGTACCTTTATCCATCTCGCCCACTTGACTTGATAAAGCCCATCTGAAGCATGTATTTGTTTTGTATACCCATCCATTTCAGCTTTTCACTACTTGGCAAAAGCTGTTATGTAATTAACTCTGGATATTTTTCCTCTTCTAATTCTTTGTGGTATGAATTAGGCTGTTCTCCCCTTCTATTTGTCAGGGATGTATTTTGTACTAATTGATATTACAGCATTAAGAGAAATTGCTTGGAGACTCACTGGCTCTGTGCCCAATTACCGCCCACATGTTCATGGATAAGTGGGACATGAGCAACATCTTTTCAAACACACAGACATATAGAAGCATTCAGGGTTATTATTGAAAATCAACTGCCCAAATCACAGTAATATACATCTTTTTTTGTAAGCTAAGATCTTTCTTCATGTTGCCTTTTGAAAATGATGTTCACTCTTGACTCAAATTAAAGGCCATCACAGACTAAAGTGAAATAACAGGGCAGATAGCTTTTTCTTCACAGAAAAAAAAGAACAGGAAATTTAGTTTAAAATAAGAGCTTTTCCTGAAAATGTAGTAGCGCAGGTGAAATCATCAAGGTTGGGGTTTTTTCCCCCCAAAGATTCTGTATCAATATTTCATTTTTCTGGAAGCAGTACAACTGTATTTAAGAGGATATTTGTCAGGATAATTAAGGATGTGAAAGAGATTCATGTGGGATGGGAACATTGGGCAGAGTAGCTCAAAGTGCTAATTTATAGCATATCGCACTAAATAATGCCAAAATGGGACTCATACTCGGTGTCCTCCCTAAAACATCACTAAATCATTTGAGACAGCATCAGTTTAATATGAAATGGGATAGTTGCACGTGGCTCCTGACATTGTTTCCATACTGAAGTACAGCAACAAATTTCACTTAAATCCTAGGACAAGAGTTGGCAGAAAAAGCTCTTTGTATCCTGATAAACCTAGTCTAGTTGAAGATGTCCTGACTCTTTGCAGGGATTTGCTCTAGCTGAGCTTTAAAGTCCCCTTCCAACCCAAACTGTGCTATGATTCTATGACTTGGTACTTTGGTGTTAGGCTAGTACATTCCTATGGTAGTTGTCCAGTGGGCTCTTTTTGTTCCCGTGATTTTATCATTGGTAGCAGCGTGATTATTATTTCTACAAGCTTTAGTGAACACTGTAAGCATGTTGATATCCTTACACATTGTGTTTGATTGAAATTTATGTTATCTCTAAGATTTGACTTTATTTTGTAACTAAGGTAAGTACAAGATGAATAAAACTGACCAAAAACTTTCTACTGAAACATAAGATGCTTTTTTGGGTAAGATTAGGAAAAACTCTCTTGGCTATCCATAGAGATGGTGTTCCAATTAAGAAAGGAATGTTCTTATTTATATAGTTCTCTTAGAAGATGAAAGCAGATTTACTATATGCAGTGTGGTTTTAGCTGTGTGGTTTGTTCACTTACTTATCAAATACTTGTAGCCTGTCCTAACATTGTGTTTTGGAAAAAGTGGGCAAAATCCTGGTTTTATGTGCTTTAGGCATACTTTCTTATGTATGAGATTATCACCTCCTTCTATGCAGTCTCTATAAAGTGTCCTAGCTTCTGTCCATTTGTAGGGATCCCTGATAGAGATGTGCTGAGGAAGACTCGTTCCAGTCTGAGCAATGAGCCAAGCTGGGACTGAAAGCTGCAGTAAATGACTTAATTTTAAATTCTTCTTTCCCACTTTTCTTTAATGAGGAAGATAAGCTACATGCTGATAGGGCCAGTCAACGCAGTGTCAGGAATATCTTTTCCTTTTTTCCTATAGGACAATGTTTTCAGGCACAGGGCATAATTTTGGGGGGTTTCCTGTGCAGGACCAGGAGTTGGACTTGATGATCCTTGTGGGTCCCTTCCAAATCAGGATATTACATGATTTGATGATGAATTGAGATTTAGCTAAGTGATGCAGCTCTATAGTTGATGGTAGTGAAAGCTGGACCCTGAAACTTGTAGACATTCCTCTGTACTCATTATAAATGAACCCTTACTGGGTTTCATCTTTCTCTGTGGCTGTCCCTTCTGCAAGGCCTTTGAACAAGCCTGACACTTTATTTTCCCCCCTTCCCCACCAATTTTTCCCCCAGGGAACACACTGCAGCTCATTGTGTCCATTTGTTGCTGTTGTACAATGTGTTTTAGTTGTGTTTTGGTTGACATGGGGTAGAATGATTCATGTGCTCACAATGCACCTCAACTTGGGCACTTGGTATCAAGAAGAGAGGATAAGGGGTAAAAAGTCATTTCAGTGTGAAGGAGAGAAAAAAGACAAGTCAGAAGTGAAAATTGCAGGAGAGAGAAAGAAAGAAGGCTGGGAATAGGGCAGCAGCAATGAACTTGGCTTTTTATGGCTTAGGTAGAGTACATAAAAGAGTCCATGATTTTACCAGTTCTAGTAGTCTGCCCCATTTATCAGTGCTGTTCTCACTGGGTCTTGTGTGGTGAAAAAGTCAATAATCATATGATATGAAAATGCTTTATGTAAAAATATCATGAAATAGTCTGCACAGAAACACCTTAATTATTGGAGTTTTGACATTTGAGTGAATCTTTGTATTTTAAAACTGAAAATTGATACAGTGAACAGTATGTTTCCTATTTCTGAAAAATGGATCTAATGTAAAATTAATTATAAACTGGATTAATTGAATCTAGACCACTGCCAAGAACTCTTCCACTGAGAACAGGAAAGTCATTGTAATAACCACTTCATCTCTGAATGAGAGAAGCCTCTTCTGCCCCTACTGACAGAATTTGGAAACTCTGTCAATAAGTACTTCATAAATATAGATGAAAACACTACTCACGTTTTTAATCTTTCTAAAAGATCTAAAGCATTTAAATTTAAATTTGCAGTTCAGATGATGTATCCCCACTTGGCAACGGTAAAATAGGCCTTCTTTTTAATATTCACTCCAGGGATATAGAGAGCAAAATAAGATTAAAGATATGATTTTAAAATAAGATAGGAGGTTTCTGAGGGCTGTGCTTTGCAGGCATGTTTGAAAATATTTGCACTAATCCACTGAGACAATGTTTTACTATATATGAAAGATATCTTGAAGATCTGATTTAGGACAATGAACATGCATTTTACATAAACATGTTTTATCCAGTAAAGACCAAGTATTGTCTTGAATTGATGAGTTTATTAGATGATAATATAGATCAGAATAAAAAGATAATACAGGAAGGGAAAGCCAGAAGGAGTAATCACTACAATCTAGAGGTAAATTATTTTATATACCAATGAATAATTATTTTATACACCAATGAATTTTATAATGCAGACTGGATTTTTAACTGAGTATAAAAAAAGTGTTGATTTGCAATCCCTGCAGCATAGATAGTACATTTCTCCATCAGTCAGCAATACTTTCATTACTATAATTAAACTCAGAGGCGATCAGATTTAGGCATCTGAGTTTATCCAGGTGTTAATTATATATTTATTCCCAAAGTTTCTAAGGTTTATTTTGAAAGAAGACATTCCTACCCATACTCATGCATGCAGGAACACTCAGGCCTACCAGGTATTACAAGTGCACTGTGTTGAAGAAACACGGTGTGTTATTTTATTATTGATAACAGTATCTGTTCATCATGGCATTTGAAGGGCAAAGTGGGAGCAACTACAAAACTGTTCTTTTTTGCTCAAACTGTCAAATATAAATAAAAGTACCAGCGATGCAAATTATGTTCTTGTTATTCCGTCTTTTGCACTTGCCAGAGATCACCAGCATCTTTCAATAGAGATTAAACTAGGATACACTGGTTTTAGTATAAGCATAGAGGAGAAGAGAGCTCTAGTAAAAATTCAAGTAGCAGAAAGGAGCTTTAAAAGTCAGAAAATAGTGTTCTCTGCAAAATTCTTGTGAAATTGGCCTACCGCAATCCTTAATTTCTGTGCTTTTCTCCACCCTGGAGTTGACATCAGTATCAAGTTAGCAAATACTTAGCGGCTTCAGCTGAAACATTTTAGCTTGACTGCCCTTGTTGAAAACATGATGCGATGATGAATAGCAGTTTTTGGAAGTCAAGTGCAGTTAATTCATAAATCTCTACACAGACACCCTCTTTTAGACATATAGTAGCCCCGGGCAGGTATCTGCGGAGGAGTGGAATGCATATGGATTCACAGCTTTAGTTCACAAGATCTTAGTGATTCCGTGTTCTTCTCCAACAGCATTTTATATCTTTTAAGTCTATTGTGTCTCAGAGTTTTTGAACTGTTCATGCGATTAGTTTTTCCTTTCCACACCCTGTGATAGGTGAATAGCATTCTGCATAGATCTTTATATATACTATTGGAATTATTAATGCTTTCATTGTGAGTGAACATTATTTATGAGATACTTGTAGAGTGATTTATCTCTTTTCAAGTATCAACAAGCTATCAGGTTTAGAAATAAGCATATTTATATTCATTTCTCAGCATCTGTGATTGATGATAGGACCATTGATGCTATGCTCTGTGTGGGGGAACACATTCTAGGGAATGCTGTGTCTGGCCAGATCTGGCGATACAGATCTTAGTCTCTCTGTCATCTTTTGTAAGAAGATCTGGGAGGAATGAACACACAGGATCAGATTTGAAAGAAAAAAAAGTGGTGAGGAATTCTTCATCATAAGCTTGGAACAGAGGAAAGGTTCTACCTCACTCTGAGCTTTTAGGCAAAATAGCGAGGGTTTGGTTTCTTTTTTGTTCTGTTTTGCTTTCCCCCCCATCCCCTCAGATTTTTTTTTGTAATTTATTCCCTCCTATTGATATTCCACAATCATGGTGTTTAAAGAAAACACTGTTATTAAAAAAAATACTCTCTCTGTGGCATGCAAATTAATTATGCAGTATTTCAGAACTTATTTTGATACCTCATTCTAGTATTTATATATGCATATAAACAATGTGGGGTTTGATTAACTGTATTCAAGAAAGATGAATTTAAAGTAGGCTGCGTAGAAGCCTGGAACCTCAGAGTCCTAGGAGAATGAAGTGTTTGTCTGCATGTTATTTTGTGACAAGCACAGTTTAGTTAGTGTCACAGTCCATGTTGGCATGGTAATGGTACTTCAGTTTTTCAGCAAATTTTTGTGGATAGCTCAGGAGCAAGAGATTGAACAGTAGAGCTGTGGAGATTTTCTCCAGTTATATGCTGCTATTTAAGAAAATGGAGTTTGTAACAGCTACCCAAACAGCTACCCAGTTGTGCCAGACTACTCATATTTCACTGCATATGCATGTTACAAAGTTTTATTCAGTGACTGATAAGGATGTCCAGTGGAGACCCAATTATCAGCTCAGACACTGAGGGAAAAAGAATTTTAGTGTCTCAGTTACCTGAATTCTGCAGTGATGCTGGTATATCCTATTGAATAAAAAGCCACCCTTACTGTGCTTGCTGACTGGTTGTTAATACTGTAAAAATTGGGATTAGGAAAGTAAATTTTTTAATTTGGAAGACAATGGAAAGTTATTAATGATGGTAACATTTTGAAACAAGATTATAAAGGTGACATAAAGCAATGGCAGGGCTATTTAATCCTCTGAAATTGCAAAGTAAAATTTAAAACCCAAGTCCATCAAAATAAATATGCACATTTGCTAAAACTTGCAAGAATAACAGACTTCTCCCGTAAGAATTGTAAATTATACTTTGTGGGCGTTTTCACTGCAAAACTTTAGTTCTATACTGTGATACACCAGAACAAGATTTGGAGAAGATTTTTGGTTATTCATTGCTTCTTTAGCCTGTCAAAATAGGAATGTTTTCGGGCCACTGATACTTGAGCTGAATAGAAAGTAGAACCCCGGGTGGGTCTTTCCAAAATAATCCACTGATGTTAATGTTGTAGTATGTTAGCATAGTTGACAAGTGTTAAGTATATTAACAGTATATTGCCTCTTTTTTTTTTTGTCAATTTTTATACTAGTATGAGAAAGGGAACCTCTGTGGAATAATTCTATATTGTATTGCTGCATATGGAATATATTACCAAAGTGTTCTGCTCATACCATCATAGACTAATGAAACCTCGTAGTCTTTGCCATTGATCTCAATGCCACTGGTCACTGTCCCTCCAGTACCAATTCCACTGGAGTTTTCATGAATAATGCAAACATCTCTTAATTGCAAGACTTGATCATATCACATTGCTTCATGTAAGAAAAAGATATTCTCCATATAGAGTTACGTATACACTGTTGAAAGAAGTCAGAAGTCAGTTCATCTGGGGTGTTCTTATGGAGTAAATACTGTGGATGGAGAAGTAGGAGAGGGACAGGATGGACAGGAAATTTGTGGTGGCTTTATGGAGGCGCTGTCGTTTAAGCAAAGACAGTAAGAAAGTAGAAACAAGCAGAAACGGAATTAAGAGTTGACTCCATATGGGGCTTAAAAGGGAACTGCATGTCACTACCTCTGGCACCTGGCCATTATCATGTGTTACAGACAAAAGGATGATCAAGTGCTTCCCAGAGTATCTAGTTGATGTATTTGCTTCTTGTAAACCAAAGATTCATGGGATATAGCTATCCTTGGAATCACTGAGAACGCTTGATATGTGTCAGATTTGAACTAGTCTGAAGTATAATCCCCAAAATGTGTATTGTTTAATTGCAAGGTGCTCAGCATCAACTGCAACATTTTATTGATCTGCCCTTGCTGTGCTATCCAATTTGATGAAAAAGTTTGAATTTAGCAAACCCCAGAAGCTACTCTTTTCCTGGGTTCCTTGGGTTAAAATATTAATCCAAGTCATCTTATTTCTGGACTTCACCTATCTGTTCCTCCTCCACTGGAAAGCAGCAGGCAATTCTATTCTCTTCCTGCAGCAGCTGCCCACCTTTCTTCCTTGCCAGGCAACCTCCCCCTCTCTTTTAATCTTTTCTTAACAGGAAATTCTCTTTTCCTTACATTCACCTTCAGCAGTAGCATCCTTTTTATAGGCAAATAGTCCCTGTCCCTTACTCCTTTCAGCAACAGAATTACCTGTGACCTTTATTATTTACTCAAAATTATCTTCATTTTCCTTACTTTCTTACCCCTGCCTAGAAGTTTCCACTCATCTCCTATGCCTCTGGCTACTGGTATGGAGCAGAGGTGGTCTGGAATGGGTGCTTTGCTCAAGTCAAATCTAAAAGGACTGGATGCTGCTAGTCTAGAGGCTTTGCTTGGGAGAAGATATCTTCCAACCCAGTAAGACTCCCATCTGACTGATCTTTACCCTCTTGCCCCTCACACAAGTACTGTCTCCCTGGAGAGCACTTGTGCTTAAACAGTTTTTCTGACTCTTCCAAGGGATCCTGTGCCAGATAGCAGGACCCACAAAGTAGATTCCTGTCACTCTCACTCACTGTCATTGAACTTAAATACAATCTAAATGAAAACAGCATTAAACACTTTAGCAAAAAGGTACACTATGCAATTTATTCTTTTGCTAATTGGATGAACTCTTTGGATCAAGATTTTTATAATGGAAGTAATAACTGCCAGCTCTTATTTTTATTGCTTTTTATTGCCTCAGGCGAATATATTATTTTGATATTTAAATAATTGGCAACAGAAAGTTGACAGTTACTAGAAAAATTACAACAATCAAGTCAGACAATAATTTTTTTTTTTTTTTAAATGGGGGTAGGCCTGTAAAAGGCCTCCAGATGTTATTTTGTTCATATTCCTCATTAAAAGAAAATATCCTGAGCGAGCTGGCCCAAACAGGTAGTATTGCTCAAATATAGACAATTAGAAATTCTTTCCGACGTATCCTAAAGTTCAATAAGCACTCTTTAGTGGGTATGTGTTGTAATGCGAATCATTCTGCAGCATACCTAAGGGCAGTGGGATCCTAAGGGGAGCTGGTGGCTCCATTTCAATGCTGTTCAGATGTTTTTAAGGTGAGACAAGCGCCTACAGAGACCCGAGTTACCTACAGATATCCAGGGTTCTGCTTACTAGTGTAGTTGTAAGGAAGACAACGCTGCAGGTAGTGAAGGTACTGTGTGCTAAAATTATGTACAAAGCAAACTGTGATGGGAAATGCTTCACGAAATTCAATTCGTAATTTTAAAAAACCACATAGATAAGGATCTTCTCTTGGTAGGAACAGACTTCATCATCTGGTTTTTTTCCATGGCAATTTATTTTGAAGAATGTGAAAACAATAAGCATTGTTATTGCTAAATAGTATTTTGGTCATTAACTAGAGAATGTTTTAAAATTGGAAGTGATGGCAATGCAGTTACCAAAAAAGCATTTTATCACAGTGTGCAGGGACATTTCAAGCTAGCATAGCAATTTTGTACAGCTTTACACAATCTATCAATTTTAATGATCTGACTTCAGAATGTGCCTTTCTTTTAGGTTTAAATACCTATCTCACAATGTATACAAGACAAATGCTTGGTGACTTGCTAGTTTGATGAACAATTTTAAGGCTTGTCTGTGAATAATCACAGAATAATTCAGGTTGGAAAAGACCTTTAAGATCATAAAATTCAATCTTTGACCAAAGACCACCTTGTCAATTAGACTATGGCACCAAATGCCATGTCCAGTCATTGCTTGAAGATCTCCAGGGATGGTGACTCCACCACCTTCCTGGGCAGCCCGTTCCAAAGCCTGACAACTCTTACTGTGAAGAAATTCTTCCCGATGTCCAACCTGAACCTCCCCTGGTGTAGCTTGAGAATATGTCCTCTTGTCCTATCACTTGTTGCCTGGGAGAAGAGACTGACCCCCATGTCACTACCACCCTCCTTTCAGGTGGTTGTAGAGAGTGATGAGGTCTCCCCTGAACCTCCTTTTCTCCAGGTTAAACAACCCCAGCTCCCTCAGCCTCTCCTCACAGGACTTGTACTCCAGATCCTTCACCAACTTTGTCACCCTTCTCTGTACATGCTCTGGCACCTCAATGACTTTCTTGTAGTGAGGGACCCAAAACTGAACACAGGATTCGAGGTGAGGCCTCACCAGTGCTGAGTACAGGGGAGCAATCACTGCCCTGGTCCTACTGGCCACACTGTGGCTGATCCAAGCCACTATCAATCAGATAATGTGTTCTATCAGGTGTTTTTTAAACAAATTCTCCATAAATGCTGTTTAAACTCTGTTTCTGTTAAACTTTTGCTGAAACCTCATGATGGTAGGGACTGGACTTCATGAGTGAGGGCATAGCAGAAGTGTGTCCCTATCTACATTAACTTTACCATCGAAGTTGAATATATGTATGCTGTGATTTTGAAAGCACTGCTCAGAGTTTTAAGACATCAAGTTGTGGTACTAAACTTGAGGCTTTGGATTTGATTCCATTCTTGCAGCAGTTTATGATGAACTGAAAACTGTGTTACAGTGGTGTAATACTGGCTTTACAGCTAACCACACCAAGATTTACTTTTGGAATGTTAAGTTACCACTGCAATGTGCATATACCTTACAAAATATTACTGTGCCCTGGAAAAGCACACTATCTCACTATTTCAGGAAAGCCAGAACTTTAACATCTTTTTGTGGTAATACAGAGTGAAATTACTGAAGACTCCTTAGCAACAAACAGTATCTCCATGCATGCTCTTATACAGCTGAAAATGGTGCCACTTAGAAAGCATGATAATAAGATACATTGAATTTTTGTACCGGCCTTTTGCCCCCAGTTTTGCTTCATATTCTGGTAAATGTTGACAATCATACCTGCAGATTGATACCTGCTATATTACTATCAGAAATTATTTTCCTGTTATTCCAAGTCACAGAATCACAGAATTGTTCAGGTTGGAAGGGACCTCTCGAGATCTGAGCAAGGATCTGCTCCTCAAACTGAGGAGTGAGCAGGAAATGCATAGCCAGTGGAAGCAGGGTCAGATGACCTGGGAAGAGTACAGGGATAGGATTTGGATGTGTGGGGCTGGGATCAGGAAAGCTAAGGTGCAGATGGAACTGGACTTGACAAGGGATGTGAAAAATACTTCACTGAGAAATGATTCCAACTTTGAACCAAGGTATGGGACAGGAGGAGTGGAGTTTCCTTCCTGCAGCGTGTATTCCTGCAATTTGAAAACTTGACTTCAGGCAAGTTGGAATTGCTCTGTTGAATACAGATTGATAGCAGGGGTTGAGTAAATTGAACTAGAAAATATTTCTTCATTACCAGTTGTCTTTGCCTAAATCGGGGGGTGTGATAGGTATGGCTTGGGACTAGACTCAATAAACTCATGCAGTTAAACATAATTTTGCTGACATTTTTGGAGCTCTTTTGTTCATTTGTTAAAATGAACTTTTAAGTGAACTGGCAGTATCTGTGAACTACATACACTGTGTGTCATTCATCTGTTGCTTCGCTGTATACCTTCCAGTGAATTAAGCAACAGTATCTGACAGGCACATTTCTTTTTTCTGATATGTTCTGTCTTCCATGTATTAAATCTGGGCATTTAACAAATGCAAATGAAGTTAATATTATGTTGACTATTGCTGAAACTTATAGAACTTCTCTCTCTATTATCCTCAATTAGTTGTTAGGACGATTAATATTCATGTTTAATTGGTTTACTATATCTTGGGAGATTGGTGTAGTAAATACTGCAAATGGAGACTTCTAATATGCAGAGCCACCCCTGTTACTGACCACAAGGAAGAAATGAAGGGACACTTTTGCCAGTTTCAAGATTCTGAATTTGTTTTATCTCCATCCTGTTATTGGGCTATTTGAAATTCTGCTGAATTCTTACTAGATATAAATACTTAGGTCTATGTTTTCAGTTACAAAATTTTCTACATGTAGTCTATGGAAGTTGTAAAAATAACACAGCATAATATAACCATAAAAATACAACATTTTTCCCTAGGAATTCTCATTTTTTAATAAACTAAACCACTGTATAGTAGAATTTAATGCATTGTGTTGCAGAACTTTCTTTGCTACACTAAACTATCTTTGGAACCAATTAGCCTGGCATTTGAATTTTCTTGTGTTTGCATAATATACAAAGCTTCTGAACAAATAAATAAAATTTTGTACAAATAATTAATAACAGGCTTTTAGGAAAATACCTCTTACTTAACCTGTAGCACTTTTACTCAGATGCTCAGTAAATGGGAAATTGGAACTAAACCTGCAAGAGATAGGCAGGCAGAATATACAAACCTGTGTTAGTGAGGAGCTATTGCAAATGCTTACAGAAGTACAATTTAAAAAAACACCCAACCTCTCTTTGGGTGTAATTTATAGCAATTTAAATCTACCAAGTTGTATTGCAATTTTCTGTGCATGAGTGACAACTAATGCAGGCACAGAATTACATATATTTTTCTAATGGAACAACACTTTTTGAAATATACAGCTTTTATTTTCAGTGACTATTCAAGTAATAATTTCATAAGTTATCTTTTATTACAACAGACAGATGAAGTGAAGTGTTTATGGTGTTTGTGAAAAATAAGAATCTGTGGGACTCGGTTTAGTGTTTCGCTGCAGCTATCTATCTATCTATCTATCTATCTATCTATCTATCTATCTATCTATCTATCTATCTATCTATCTATCTATTTATCTATATCAGTTTATGCTTGCTTTTAGAATAGATTTTTCTAGATGCCCTTCTCCAACGCAAGAATTTTTCTCTGCTAAATGAGATTTTGCAACAATTGCAAAGTTCTCTATGGGATCTGAAAAATTGAAAATAATTTCTTTTCATATTGCAATCACTTGATTGTGATATCACATCCAGCTACTATATTTGAACAAGTTGTAGGTGTTAGGTTCCTGATTTGAATCACTTTATAGGGAGGGAGAGGGTAATTTATATCTTTAAGGAGGATCTAGGGGAAACAAGCTTCCTGATTTAGTTATCCACTTTTTTGCAGGTAATGTTGGAGTAGAGTAAGTCAGACAATCTACAGAAAGTATAGAGAGTTTTAGCAGATTGTAAGTTTAATAATTCTGGTTTGTAGCAATTTGTTTCTTCTAAATCCAGGGTGTATCAGGAATGTTGCATCAGACACGTGTGAACTATTTGACTTGCAGGTGTCCTTGGATTTTGAAAGTTAAGCACCCGTTCTCTGTCCAAGATCTATTGAAAGCCATAAAGCTTTTCTATGAGTCTATGTTTAAATCTGATATATTTTTGTATCCTGTCATCTGATGTAGGAGTGAATTTCGGTAATTGTTAAGAGCTATTCTCCCCTTGCCTGGTTTTGTAATTTTGACTTTCTTGTGGATTTTGTCAATCTGGTTGACTGATTTTAAATAAGGCTTTTATAGCTACATCTCTGTTTCATCCCTATAACAACTGAGAACTCGTTATATTATAAAGAAGGATATTTTAAAAACATGTATTTTAAAACATTGTTCCCTATATGTTAGATCAGATTATTACGTAGGGTTTTTTAGGGATTATCTGTGAGTTGTATCAACTTTGTGTTAATCCTTTAACTGTCTTTAGCTGTCCAGTTGTTTTCCTTCTCTCTGAAATAGTGTCAGTGATAGCATTCTGATCTTGGACCTGGAATAAAAATTAACAGAAGAATCCTTATGAAATAACAGTAGTCTTTTATTCTAAAACTGATTTTATTCTAACTATAAATGGATACTTATCAATAATGCTTTGTCTTAAAACAAAAAGAGAATTAGAATCCTAGCTTAAGTACACTGTGGGCATGTTTGTGACAAATGAGCAATTCATATCAGAGATATTTACAGCTTTCCAAGAAAGCTGATGTTTCCGAGATGCCACCAGAACCTTGCAGTGCACTTGCTAGAATCCATGACTGCAGCCTTCATTCTGTGTGATGTCAGAAAGTACATGTCTACTTACTGTTAGGCTGATTGAGTTTGTTACTGCCAACAGCCTCTGCTGGTACTTGGTTTCATCCAATGAAATGAATGAAACCAAGTCTTGATGATCTGTTCATGTTGAATCTTGAATGTGTGTTTCTACATAGCGTGGGGCTGGCAATCTGGGCAGTAGCTAAATAATCTGTTCTGGTGGTTTGTGATGCTTTTTATGTTTTTGCAGTTCTTGCAAGAGAAGGAACTGATTCCAAAATAAACTTTAGAAGATTTCACAAGCATCAAACCTTAACTGCAATTGCAATTTACACAGGAATTTGTATTACCTTACTTAGATACAAGAATTCACGGGCTGTTTTTTTAATGAATGCATGATATTAAGCTTCTTGAATTTTGACTCTTTGGTGATGAATGAACATTATTCTGTAAATCTGAACATTTTAGAATGTTATTTTCAGATTCTAAGTTGTCAAATCAGATCATGCTAGTGCATGAACTGTAAACAGTGGGTGCTGGCAGAGTTGCATAATCGTGCAATACTTCTGCTTTGTAGTGCTGTTTATGAGGCTCTTTTCTAGTTCTTTTCATCTGAACTGTATTTCTCTTTGCCTAACAGGTTAAGAAATTGAAAATTAACTGATAGCAATTATAAATAGCTTAAGGCTGCTTGATAAAATTAATTTTCTGGAGCTGGTGTGCAATGAGATTATTCACAAATCAGTATATTGCCTGGTTTTCATATTTTGAAGTTTATTTTCCATTTTATATCAGTAATATAATCCAGGCATTTCACTCCCAAACAGTACTTCTTGGGTGGTAAAACTCAATAGGTATTTAGCCTCATGACTTATAAAGCTACTAGAGGCAAATTATAATTGTCTTGAAATACAATGCTTGTCATAACTTATTACAGTTTATGTATTATCTATTGTGTAAATACAGTATTGGTTCCCTTAAACACATACTAAAGTTGAAGCAGAAAGTAACATCACAGTGGCCAACAGTATAGAATTGTAGTGTCCTTGGCAGCTTTCTCAGAACTTTATCAGTTAAGCACATTAAGGGATTTCTTCTACTAACTGATTTGGCTGTACAGCTCCTGGTGTTTACTGACAGCAGAATATGAATTTGGTTGCCACATGTATATATATTAGGGGGGAAAAAAAGTTTCACATAGTGAATGGTTTGGCATTGGGATAAGTTGCCCAGGGAGATGCTGGAGTCACTGTCTCTGGAAGTGTTCAAGATGTGTCTGGATGTGACAATTGGGAATATGGTTTAGGGGTGGTTATGGTGGTGCACAGTTGACAGTTGGACTTGCTGGTCTTGAAGGTCTCTTCCAACCTTGATGATTCTGTGATTTTTTTACTCAACATGATGATAATTGCAGAACCAAGGATTTGTATACAATGCTCTTTAAATACATTACTTCCCTAAATGCATCCCAGTGATGTGGAGTGAATCGAGAAACATTTTGGGAAATATGATTTTTGGCATAATTATAATTTATTTTATAAAGAGCTCTGAATTTTAAAATATATTATTTCTGATATTTAGGTTGATGCTTACAGAGAAAAAAAAAACCTAGTTAATAATTTTAAATGTCATTGCAAAATTATAATGCCCAAAATTATAATGCCCTAAAATTTGTTGCCATCTTATACAATGCCATTTTTGTTTTTGAGTTTGTTTGAACAAATTAATTCTGTGTATATTCATAAGGCTTTGACATTTGTCATAAAGAAATACGCAAAAATTAAAACTGACACTTCAAATTTCCATCCTACTTTTAGAAGTCTATAAAATGTATTGAAAATGTTTGAAAAAAAATAAAAGGAAAAATAAGTCACGTAATGTACTATCAGTCAGAAGAATACACTTGGCATATATATACATTACCACTATGAAAAATTTCAGTAGTGGGTTTGGACCTAATGACTCCCTATATAAGAGCAAGATCTGTTGCTTGTATTGTCCACGATATTGATAAAGAGAGCAAAAATTTGAAAACAATTTCAGAAATTTCAAGAGAGTGGAAGGCAGAAAGTTTTTTTTTACCACATGTTTTTATAACACTGTCTAGTTTATATACAGTATAAAAATATGTGCTGAATCATCAGTGTTATAAGAAGAGTAAAATCACTAAGGCATGAAGAGAAGAATATTTTTTCAGATGAAGGTTAGGCTAAACAATTCAGGAAATTCTTTCTGCTAGTGTCCTTGAAGGTCTCTTCCAACCGATAGTTAAGGATCTAGTTAAAGGGTAGAAACCAGTGGGAAACAATCAAAAAGCAGTAACTGAGACAGGATTTTTAAGTCCCATCTTCAGACTGGAACAAGTCCACAGACAGTCTCAAGTACAAGAAAGCCTGTGTTTTGTTAATGGACCTTGAAGGGAACATGTAACTTTTAGATTTGTTTGACTGGGAGAATGGAATCTCACTTTGAGCATATAAAAGGGTATTAAGCAGTAAAAGTTAATGCAAAAGTTCTTAATAGGTAAGCTTCAAGTAAATAATGGAAATTTAATCTCAGTAGTTATTGTGAAGGGGACATTGTGACTGAGGACAACTGGGAGTGTCAAGAGACGAGGCTGTGGCACGTCTGTACTGCTGCAGACATAGTTCTGCTGACTGAATAGGCAGATTTATGGAAGTTGAGCATGCAGGGTAAAAGCTGAGGCCAAGAGCAGGCACAAGGGAATACAGTTTGTTGAAGACAAAAGAGATATTGAGTCAAGAGAGGAATTAGTGGAAATGGAGTTTGAGATTACTTCTTTTGTCCAGAGGAAACTTTTAAAACATGTCCATGAAAAGCCAAACCACATATTCATCTAATCAATACAGGCTGAGGAGATGAACAATGTGAAATCTAGGCCTATGTAAAAAGATACATGCAGTTCTAAATGCAGCTGTGAACTTGGAAGCAAAAACCGAAGTTGGAAGGAAAAAAAAAAAAGTTAGTCAAAGTCAGAGAAAGAGTAAAGTTGTGCTTTCTAGTTGAAGCACCAGGAAATTTGTTCTTAATGAGCACCTAACTTATTTGAGCAGCTGAACTAATCTTTAATTGTGGGTAAATCTTAAACAGGGCTAGCTGCCTTTTCTCTTTAGCCAAACAAATCAATGATGTAACAACTCTGCAGGCTCTGATAGCTGGGCTCACATGGTGGTTGCTGGGATTCGTATCTGCGCCATCCAGTGTTCTCACTTGAGTAATTCTCACTTGAGTAACTGACCATTTCATAGGAGTTATTTCCTTGGTAGCTCTAAATATCAAGACCTGAACCCCACAAAATTAAGCTATTTCATTTCCTTTAAACATAAATGTTCTTATTATAATACCGTTTCTAGAAGAAGAAATATTGACTTTTAAAAACCAATTTAAAATTCCTCTGTAGTCTTATGTCCAGGATCTGTAGTGGTTAGCTGCTGTCAAATTTTTGCTATAAGATTGAATGTTTAGTGTTCTGTTTGCTTTCATTTTTGATGGTTGTATTCAGAAAACAAGCCAACATTTTTTTAAAACTGTCTAAATTATTATTGAGTTTGTTTTAAATATAGTTCACAATTAGCGTATTTTAAAATACTTTAGAGATTCTACAAGTGAATTATATCAATATATATTGATAAAAGTATCAATATTCAATATCAAGATTCTTGTGTCACTTATAAATATTGTCATCAGTAATTTAAATGAACACTCCGCTTTCATAGGGAAAGCTGAAAAACCCTTTCACATGAAGGCAGTCTACAAGACACTAATATCACCTCTTTTACCTTACTGTTTTGGAAGAATGGCAATCCTGTTTCTTATGAAAAGTACTAGTGCCATCCATCACCATGGAAATAGCACTGATCACTTGTTCTCAGGCCATGGATTTCAATTAGTTTTGGATGACCCAAATTTTAAAGTGAGGAGTAAGTGAGGTGAGTAACTGTTAAACATCATGTTTAATCATGCCCTTGGAAATTGCCGTAAGTTGTTTCTTAATCAAATGCCTATTACAAGGAGGTACTAGGGAGAATCAGACTTATCTTTGCAGCCAGTTATAGACATATTTAAAGTTGCAAGTATGCACAAGATGGTTTTAGGATGTTTTGAAAGGTAACTTTGGTAACAACTTAATTGAAAGTGTTAAAGGCTGTAAAACATAGACTCTTATGTTATGCAACTCCAGATACATACCTGAAGAATAGGTTTAACATTGAATGCTAATCTCATAAAAATAGGTGTGTTCTTGTTAAAAAAATCTTTCACCTGCTTTATTTTTAATAAAATGTCTTAATTATAGAGTACAATTAATCAATCTGCTAATGGAAGACTCATTCCTTTATTTTTTTATTCTGTTTCTTTCTATTTCTCTTCAAAGCTTTAAAATAGCCTTTCTTCTAAGAGCACTTTTTTGGGGGTAATTTTACAAGAGTTTTATCACTTGGATATATTTTCATTTTGAGTGCCTTTGTTTGTATATAGACAGGCTATTGTGTTATATGGTTTGGGATGATACTTGTTGGCAGAAAGAAAGAGAAGGCTGTCTTGGCAAACCCTGATTTTTATGTAAGAGAACATCTGTGAACTCTATCTCTGTGGTGTAGCTGGACCCTCATAGCCTAAGAGAAAACTAGAATCTAAAAGCAAACCCATCTGTCCCCTTACAACTATAAAGATTATACGTTTTGAGTTTAAGGATAAGGATTTATTGGTAAACCCTGAGGAATGGTATTAACTGCTTGTTCTGTTTACTGTCCTTTTGCTACAAGGCAAGTTAAGTGCTCTCTTCTGCTTTCCTATCACTGGGCTTATACTCAAAGAATTCTTTTGAAACTGGCTGTTTGCCCTCCAGCTGTGCCATGGTTTGATCAGTAGCTAGTGGCAGGAGAGATTCCTCCACTGGATTTAACAGTGGAGGGATGATCAGGTCGGGGGTCAGACTCAGAGCAGCCATCACAGCATGAGCATTAAGGTTGGAAAAGATCTTCAAGGTTATCAAGTCCAAACTTTGAGAGAATAACACCATGCCGACTAAACCATGTCACAAAGTGACACATTTACTCAGTTTTTGAACACTTCCAGAGATGCCGACTCCCCCACTTCCCTGGGTAGCCTGTTCCAATGCTTAACCACTGTTCCAGTGAAGAAAGTTTTCCTAATATCCAAACTGAACCTCCCCTGGTGCAACTTGGGGCCATTTCCCCATGTCCTGTTGCTGGTTGACTGGAAGAAGAAGAGGCTGACCTACACCTTGCTGCAACCTCTTTTCAGGTAGCTGTAGAGAGCAAATGGTGTTACTGCCATCCATGCTTCCGTGGGAAGGTATAGTGTGTCTGGTGCCTGCCATTCCTCTTGGCCACATAGTGAAAAAGGAGCTCTTTGCCACAGTGGTTTTCTAGTGTGGTTTTGTGATAATTCTCTGCCCCATCTGTTGGATTAGATGCAGACTGTTTGCTGCTGCTTTCTGAACCCAGCACCTCTGCTCATACTAGATTTTAAGACTCATCTTTCCTCTAGGATTAATTTTTCAGAATTTATATGCTCCCACCATTGCTTAGCTGAAAACTTTAACAAGGATAGATGCTCTGTTTGCACTGGCTTTAGGCTATGGATGAAGGAGGACAAAGAAATAAAGAACAGAGAAATTGAGAGTTTGGATCAAGATTTTTCGATCCCTTACTCTCCAAGGAGAGATGTCACCTCATGTTGTTGCAACTTTGTTCTGGACACTTCTTCATCAGTCTGGGGCTTTTTATTTTTTTGTTAAAATAGTTTAGCTTGGCCTTACAGAAAAGTCTTGAATTGTAAGGAATTTATATTTTTTACCTTCCAGTAGGCTGTAGACCCTCAGCTGTACACAGGAAAAGAAGACACAAATGGGACATAAACTATGCCTGAACATCACACAGATGCATGCAGTCAAAGAAGTAGAATTTGAGTAATGAGATGAAAACTGTAGGATGGACATTCAATTTTAAATTTTAAGGTGTAATTCAAGGATGTTTCCATATTTCAGTGTGAAATGTCGTATTTAAGTTTTTGTTTTATTCTGCAATCAGTCCCTGCTCACAGAATGATGAGATGATACAACTTGAGATCCACTTTGCATGCACCTATATAGATTCAATTAAGAGAATGGAAATCTGTGATATCAAATGCCTAACAATGAGCTTCTGGACAGCCACTCCCTCTCGCTATGTCTCACTGCCCAAAACACTGACATTTGAGTTACTTTGAACCTGTTTTTGAAACTTTGGGAGCAGTTTAAAATTAGTTACGTATTAGATCTTCTGTATCAAAATACAGAGTTTAAAGTTGAAATTTAGTCTTTGCAACTGCAAAATAACCAGCCTCATAATACTGTCATTACTTCAGCTTGTATTTCTGTAACCAAGATTGGAATGTGGCCTTTACCCCACTGAACTGATATTATCATCCTAAAAGCTTGGAAACCACAAGGCTGGATGTGAACAATAGCCCAGCACATGTGTACACATAGTCTGTCCCTCAGAATCTCTTGGGTTTTGGTTACTTCTTTCCCCAAAGGAGAAGTTTTAATTTTGTTTTTTAGTAGGCTATACAGTTTTTCCTCTGAACCATCTCAAATAAATTATTTGTAATAAAGAGGAATGTTTCCAATCAATTAGTTACTGCAGCCGTGTGCCTGTATTTCAGATTATTCATAGTCTGTAGGAGTTGTAGAATGAAGATTTTAATGACTGAACATTGGCATGTGTCCATTTTAATGAATGGACACATGCCTCTTCTTATTTTGGAGAACTGGATGCCTTATGCATAATATTCCGTAAGATGTTAGCACATATAGGAGGGAAGAAAAATCTGTTTCAGACTGGAAGAAAGGAAAAAATGCTCACATTTCCTCTGCACTGATTTTTAGCATCCCCCAGGAGATTCAAATGCATTCTTTCCAAAACTCATTCTTTCCAGAGACCTTACCATTTCGCTACAGTCACTAATTAAAAGTTGCCCAGTCTTTCTACATAACACTGATAGTCACAATCACAAACTATGTCACAAACTATGAAAGTGGAGCACATTTGTATGCAAAATTCTGTAACTTGTTTTAGCTAAAGCATTTCATGTCTTGTACTGTATATTAGTATCTTAGATGTTTGAGAACTACTGTGTTCATTTTTTTTCCTGAAAAGTGCTACAACCAACCTATGTTGTCTATAAAATATGATATAGAAAGGAAAAACCTCTAATATAAAAATATATTGTCTTAAATGTACCATAAAATATGTACTTTTCTGCTCATGCTAGAAATTTATATGAAGAAGTGCTGTATTGTTTTCTCTGTGCCCACTAGGTCGGTTTTGTAATTTTTCTTGTATTTTTCTAAATAATTTTGTGATTACAGTGATGACCTTAGATCTCACTGGGTAGAAGTGTCCTACATGGTTCTTTGGAGAGTTTTAAAATTATTTATTTTACCTGCAGTATATGACATAGTTATCAGATAGAGCATTTATATAATCTCACCTGATCTTTAGCAATGGCGTATCTTTTTTTATTTTGAGGATTGAGATAGTTACATACTTAAACTTTTAACTCTGTGGTTTCTGCTAATTTGCTCCCCCATCGATTCTCACTGTCTTCCCTTTATACATGTTTTTGCATTCCTTGCTTTACTGCCAACTAGGACTAAAACACCAGTCATGGAGTGAAACGGAGCTTGAAAGTGCTGCATTTCTCAGTTTATGATAGAAGAAAACCAGGTAAACTGTGCTGAACTGCTGTTGTTCTGCTGCTAGCCCCACGTGTCAAATGTGTTCATACAGATCTGTAGCTGCTCCATTTTTGCTCAGTGCCTGGTGTACTGCAACAGTCTGTAAATGATTTGCGTGACTGGGGTGTTACGTTTTTTGGGAGGCCAGCACTGTTTAACCCATTTTTTATGTGTGTGTGCGTGTGTGTGGTGGGTCTGCTGTGTATTCCTGGCGAGCTGCAAAACTAGACGCTGCAGCCCATCAAAGCATAGATCTCACAGTGCAACAGGCAGCAGAAAATCCACCACACATACACACTGAGGGAAATGCTATTATATCTTCCTCACAAGGGGAAGTGGTGGGGCAGGCACTAACGTCTTCTCTCTGATGACCAGTGATAGGACCCAAGGGAATGATATGAAGCTGTCAGAGGAGGTTTAGATTGGATATTAGGAAAAGGCTCTTCACCCAGAGGGTGGTTGAGCATTGGAACAAGCTCCCCAGGGAAGTGGTCACAGGACCAAGCCTGCCAGAGTTCAAGAAGTGTTTGGACAATGCTCTCAAGCAGCAGGTATGATTCTTGGGCCTGTCCTGTACAGGGCCAGGAGCTGGACTTTGATGATCCTAGCAGGTCCCTTCCAACTAAGAATATTCTATAATTACATGATTCTATATGCTGCTAACCTTGTAAAAAAACACCATAAGGGTTTTTAGGGGTAAGGAAAAATGTTTCTTACTATCAATATAGGAAAGGCTGCATGGAAGGCTTAAATCCCACTCCCTCTTGAATTTATTAGTGCTATCAGATTGATCCACAGCTTTCTGAAACCAGATGAGAGACTTGCCACAGCTTCACTCAACTTCAGACCAATCTTAGATTTTCAGCACGTAATGCAGTTGTCAGAGGAGAAAGCAAGTCTCCTGTGCCTCAGCAGCATTTCAGTTTTCCTATATTGATAGTAAGAAACATTTTTTCCTTACCGCTAAAAACCCTTATGGCGTTTTTTTACAACATTAGCAGAATGATACCTCATAGAGCCTGTAGGTAGCACACTAACACATATTAACATATATTAAGGGGTACACTTCATATTATAGACTTATTTGGTAACACACTGTATTAAGAGACCACCTCTAATAAACCTCAAACACGTAATATACTTTTACAGGCAATCACATCTGTTAAATGGCCGATTTCTGGCAGGACTTTTGTACCAGACCCATACAGGTGGCAGAACTTGCTGCTAGCTCAAGCATTAGGTAAGTTTTTGAGCAGCTTAGAGAGAAAGATGGTTGACAACCATTGTGCTATGACTGCTGGCACACTCACTTATGCCAAGAGCTTCAATCAGATAGTGATAGGTGCTGAATGAAAACTCTTGCTTAAGCTGCAATAATTAAATGTGCTGAAAGTGCCCTTTATGACAAACTTTTCAGGGAAATTTTTTGGTCTAGGAATTTTTATTGATCATTCAGTAAGATCATGCTAACAGTGTTTGTTACAGGATTAAAAAAAAAAAAAAAGAAAAAAAGACTTGGAGAAGGCAAAACCAAGGAAATATAAAGTCCAGGTCTGCAGAAGACGCAGACACTGGCCCCAAGCTCATGTCTGTAAGGTATCTGCACTAGTATCTAGACTGGAGTCTTGTCATCTTTCTGTTTTAATGAAATGACTGTGTGTAGAATGGGTACTCTGGCTTTCTAACCCCGGGCCACAAACAGTGTGAGCTGGGGGTGGATTAACCCCCTGATACAGAGAAGGGAACTGAATGCTGGTGACCTACGTGCTGCAGAACATATAGATAATGGAGCTGTTTTAAACCTGCTGATTAAGGGTAAATCTCTCTGCTCTGTTCACATTAGGGAAAGGAATCTTATTTGAGTTTTTGTGTGCTTATTCGTGCAGTTTTGTTGGAGTTTTCTTTAACAAAACAGCAATGTTTACCTTCAATTTTAAATCTGTGAATCATAGGTGAAAATATAAAAGCAAAAGCAGTAGAGACGGAATTCTCACAGACTCCAGAAGATTTAAAATATTTGTCTCTTCTCAGTGTATCCACACAGTCATTTTAAATGTTGATGGCTCTCCATTCTTAGGACAAACTATAAGAAGTATGGTCAATCAATAGTAGAGAAGAGAGAGATACGCTATAGTATCATAAATTTAGGCACAATTTTTCAAGGTTTGGGTTGATTAGCATGGATGTATGACTGTTTAACTGTAGGGAATTAACTCAGATCTATCAGAGTTCATTAATTAAGAGGTCTGCTAGGCTACATTAGCACAAGGACAGGTTGGTTCTTCTAGTGCAACTCATCTTTTTTCCCAATCCTCGTTGCATCCTCAGTATCTAGATTTGAAATTTTTTTTCTATTTTGTCGAGTATCCACTAATGAAGAATTGATTGCATTTTCTTAGTTCAGCAAGGAAGCATGGCTATGCACACAGAGGTTCACTTATGAAGCTGCTCAAGTAATTTTGAACTGAGCTACCTATCTGAACTCAAATGCTGCCTTAATTACTTACCTATTACTTGAAAGGAAACCTAAAAATATTCAGAGAAATAGTTTTCTTATCTTTTAGAATGATCTGCATAGCTATCTTCTTATTGAGATAAATTGCTGCATTGATATTATGTATGAGATGTCACTTATCAATAGATACTTTGGCACATGGATTAAAAAATGTCATGTGGAAGCATTTTAAGAAGAGAGGAGACTTCAGATTAATTTGTACTGTTACAGAAGTGGAGGTTACTTTAATATGTAGATGCATGCCACTACTTATCTTGAATGGGAAAAAATGCTTCTTCATGAATCTACCAGTTAATTGCTTGTGGTGAGATTAAACAACAATCCATGTTAGATATTTGATTTCTCATAGTGGAAGAACCTCAGACTCTCTTCAGATGAACTGTTTGAACGAAAAGTATTAATTGAAGAAGAAAATTTTAAGTATTGAAGTTTTTGAGGCTAGATTATCCACTCAGTTTCTCTGAGTGACAATAAAACACTCAGTATGTGACATCAGGCAACTTTTTGAGGGACATAGCCTTAGTATAAACTGCAGCATTTTGTGGAGTTTTAAATTAACAGCAGTTCCTCTTGTACTGCCAACGTAACCTTTTGCAAAATGCTTGCCAGAACAGAGATTATTTCAGTGCTTTTCTCTTCTGCCCATGTCTGATGGTGTACCTGGTGTGCACCCGTGCCCACATGGTGAAAAGGAGCAGTGGGCATGAGTTCCTTCTGGTGGCTCAAGCCTTTTTCCATAAGGTGGCAGGAATGTGCAGTACAGCACAAATGCTGTCTTCTAATGTGATTCATCCCTCTCTCCTCTGTTTTGGTGGGAAAGGTCTCCACAGAGTAGTTAATTTTTTTTTTTATTTTTTATTTTTTTAATGACTGCGCTTCTGTGTTAGCTACATGGGATTTGTGCCTCATTCTGGAGGGCACTATTTGATTGTTGTTCTATGTATTCTTGATGTATTTGGGTAGGGAGAGAATGGCTCAGCTGTCACTTCCCAGCGATACTTAGGCTACATCCATACTAGTAAGTAAAACAGGCCAGGGATGGTTCTCTTGTCCTGGGGCTAAAAGGCACAGCAGGCCTCATCTCCATACAGCTAAGTTCTCATTTCCCAAAAGAGGGTGGCCTCATTCAGCCTGTTCCTTGGGAGCAGTCCCTGGCCTGTGCTGTCTCCTGAACCATGCCCAGCCATTGTCTGGAAACATGTTAGCTGTCAGGAGCCAAAACTGTGCCAGGGAGCAGGCTTACAATGGAACAGCAAGGGCAGGAGCATGCTGGCATGCCGGCGCATGCCCTGGCCCTCTTTCCATTCCTGGTACAAACGTAACCATACTCATATTGATATTCCCTAAGTTTAGCAGCATCTTTAAATCCTGTTTTCAGGTTTTCTGTCAGCCATAATCAGGACTAGTATTGCAATTCTATTAATTTTTAAAAACAATATTAAATGGAAAATCAAATAATATTGCAGCAAAACAGAGTGCAAATGATGGAATACAGCAGTTTTATTCCTTTGGCAGGATGCAGGACAAGATAGAGATAATAGCTGCAGTAGTTTTCTCTTTTTTTTTTTTTTTACCTAAAAAGGGTAGGTGTGTTTTTCAAGCTATTATTAAACTGAACTAGTACATACGTAAATTGAAATGCATGTATGTGAAGTTCCAGCTGGGAAAAAAAAATAAATCCTAACCAGATTGAAGCAAGGAAATGAATAGTTAAATATATGAATAGTAAATATTCAGATATCCTCACAGTTTCTTAAATAAATGCACATTTGTAAAATATCAGGTTGCATATTCCAAAAACAGCTTTAACTCTGTCCCTGCATCCATTCCCAGTCTTAGTCTGCAGACCAGAGAACCCCTACAGTCAGAACTCTACATCAAATAAATTCTGAGTTACAGCCATCAAACAATATGGTTAAGTTGGAATATTTTTACTGTTTAATAACAGACAAAGTGGATATTTTATTTTGGAATCAAAGTGCTGTTATGTGGATTTATGGTTTATATGGTTGGCAGTGTTTCTGAGTACTTTCTTTTCCAAAGTACATAAATATAAAGTGGTAAAAATTTTGGTTTTAGCTTATAAATGTAGTTAATAATCTGTTCAAACAATAAATGGCCAAGAAGTGTTAGGGGGGGTTGGTTTTTCTTCTTACAGGAGGATCATTTAAATCAACTGGATGAAATAAATAGTGAATATCACAATGGTTTGGGGGGGGATCATGTGGAATTTCAGTTATTAATCCGTTAAAGTCATTACTACCTCCGAGTTTTACTTAAAGGTCATGGCCTTTTTTAAGGAGGGAAAGAACTATTCATGTTTGATCCATCTAGTGTGTGCACAGANCGTGGAATTTCAGTTATTAATCCGTTAAAGTCATTACTACCTCCGAGTTTTACTTAAAGGTCATGGCCTTTTTTAAGGAGGGAAAGAATATTCATGTTTGATCCATCTAGTGTGTGCACAGATGGGCACTCATGGACTGGCTGAGGGACCTTCTCTGTTTGGGTTTGCAGCGCTGAGCAGTGGGTGGGCAGTAACGTGGAAAAGCTCTCGTGGGCTTTGTATTGATTCTTCTGTTCTGACATCCTGTTTTTTATCGTGCTTACAATATATGCAAACATGTCAGGCAATTAGACATGTGAAGACCTGGTTCTGCTTGATTATTTGACTTCCTGCAACGAATAATGAGATTTTTGAAAGATTTAGTGCTATGCCATTGAATATAAAAGAAGATCAGTGGCCTGTGCAATGGAGTTAGGTGTGGTAGATTAACTGTGTCCTGGCATCTATATAGAAGCCTCCCTGTAGGTACTATCAGCTGTAATCAACACTGTTGCCAGAAATAACATTGCAGTATCAAAAACGTGGGTGTTTCAAGGGTATAGCTGGGGGATTTGAAGTGTTCTTTGTTTGTTTAAATTAATAAAGATCCACAAGATTCTTTTCCTTTACTTGGTTATTGTTGAATTTTGTAATTTTAATTCTATTCAATATTCTTTATAAAGACTGCTGGTGTCCAAATTACATATAAGTACTTAAGAAAAAGCTAAGTATCATGGCAGCACATTGAAAATATCTGCTTATGGGCACAGTAATGGCCTAAAATGAAATAAAGTCCTAGCAGGTGGTAATGGCTAGAAATGATCAACAAAAGTTTTAAATTAGGCCCAGGCAATGACTATTGGATACATTTATAATAATGATTCATAACATTTAGGTGAGTTTTGATTCTCAGAAAGATACAGGATATACCATGATTTTGAAATTCCTGGAAAAGTCCAGTGCATTGTGTTATTTACTACCTCTTTCCCGTAAGACTGTGGCTGTGAGAGTAAAGCAAGTTAGAGTAAGCACGTACTTGACCTCTGTAGGACTGATTTCTCCTGCACTCAGAGGCTGGCTCGTAGGCCCAGGTGCTGGACACTTTTCAATGAATGGGTGACCTTGAGATCAAAATGGGTTACCAGGAAGGAGCAACAGCATAAATCTAAGATTAGTAACCCCAGTGATAAATACTGTAAAGATCTCCCTATTGAAATTCTCAGTACATGCTTCACAAGGTCATTAAAGCATCAACTGTAACTGTACTAAGAATATATTTTCCATTACATTTGTTATCTTAGATATGAGAATGTATATTCCCTTAAAGAAAAACACTTCTGGTTATTTCCAAAAACACACTTACAGGGACCAATCCTGCACAGGGGCCAGTAGGTTTCCTGAGTAGTTACCATAGGAGCACTAATAATCAGATTATTGGAAGTGAAGTAATTGTAAAATTTTAAGTTTTAAATTGTGCCGCTTACTTTTTGTGTTTCTGTTCTTGAGTTAATTTCAATTCAGCAGTCAGTTTCAGGGTGGCTTATAGACCTCTTCTGCATGTAGGTTTCTGTATGTATTATTCTGCCACATTGCTTGTGTTACAAATATTGCTCATAATTTTTTGCATGTCTCTCCTTCAGAACATGGAAATTAGCACTAAGGCCTTAGGTTTAGCTTTAGAAAATGCTTTTTTCAATCTAAAGGAATCTTACGGTGTCACATTCAATCTCTCCTGTGAAAGTTAAATTTCTTTCTCTTGCTTCCTTTTATGTTCAAAAACTTTAATAATTTATTACTGCAATGGAATGTGTCCTGAATCCAGTAACCAACAGAGGATGTGGAAAGATTTATTGGGAGAAACATTAAGAGCATTCCTGGCCAGGTGTATTTTATTTCTTTCTTGTGAAATGGAAAAAAAAAAAAAATACACCTCCAGCCAACTTCAGATATGGCTGGAAGCCCATTTGGAAAACAGTGTCTGTAATTGTGAAGTGCTTCTCAAGACAAACTGAGCAAAATATTATGAGGGGCACAAAGAGATTTGGCTTTGCTGAATAGCAAGAAATGTGTTGTTCGATCTTGAAAGCGACTGCAGTGTTTGCTGTCTGAGTGGGTGCATGCACATGACTTCCGCTCTCCTCATACATTATATGGCAGTTTATACCCATGGGAAATGAGGGAATGAAAGTCCTACTGAACCAGAGTAGTCGAATCTCAGTTGGTCTTTGCACGCTTGGTCCATGACAAAAGGTCCTGAAGGAGCAGGACCTAAGTACAATTCTGCACTCCTTGCTTGACTGATAGGAGGTGTCACTCAGTGAACTGTGATATACAGATGTGGTGAACATTTTTATCCTACCACAGATTTTTAGAAGTCTAATGAATAATTTTACTTCATATTAGAATGTATAACATGAACTCGTGGACTGTAATCTGTTGCCGAGTTACAAATTTTAATAGCTTACTTATTTGATGATTTTGAGGACAAAATTGTAGTTGAATACAAACATCATTTTTTTCAGGAATTATAAAAGAATCAGTTATAAATTAGCCATTTTTGATTGTAGTTACCTCTCTGGCATGTTTCCTGTAATTTACATAAATCACAAAGTTAATAAGAGTATTATCATAGAATCATAAACTTATTTGGTTTGGAAGTATCCTTTAAGGGTTAGTTATCTACTCCAATCCCCCTGCAGTGAGCAGGGACATCTTCAACTAGATCAGATTTATCAGAGACCAGTCCAACCCGAACTTGAATGTTTCAAGGAGTGAGGCATCCACCACCTCTCTGGGAAACCTACTCCACTGTTTCACCACCCGATCATAAAAACTTTCTTCTCTATGTCTAGTCTGAATTGAGCCTCTTTTATTTTAAGACTATTATCCCTTGTCCTGTTGCTACAGGCTCTGCTAAAAGATCTGATTCCATCTTTCTTGTAGATCCCCTTTAAGTAATGCAAAACCTGCAGTGAGGTCACCTCCAGAGCCTTCTCTTGTCCAGGTGCAAAAACCCCAACTCTCTCAGCCTGTCTTTGTAGAAGAGGTGCTCCAGCCCTCTTATGATTTTTGTGGCCCTTCTCTGGACTTGTTTCCACATTGACAGTATTCCAGGGACACCCTTCCCCTTTTGGTTTTTCCTTCAACTGCAATTTCTTAATCTCCAGCTCCCCTCTGTGCTAGCAGAATAAGTAGGTCCCTTCAGCAGTTGCCTTATTCTTTAAAAAGCAGGTTTGGATGTTACGTTTTTGTACAAATTCTGGAAACAATTACTTGTTTCTTCATTAATCCGAGTTTCTACAAATTCTTCCTTCATGTAGCATCTGAATAAAAAAAGAGGGGAAAAGATACAGATTCAACCTGCTGCATCCTTCTACCCTGGGCAGGAAGCTGTATCTGCATCCCATTTTACATTCTCATGTTACAGGACCCTCATGATGAGTTTCCTTGATCTGTCTGTTCCACTGTATACCAGTCCTTACTGTCAAAACCTATTGCTTCCAGTTTTCTCCATCATGGCTATGGAGCACAGCTCTTGATTTCTCTTTCTATCTCCCCTTCTGTGTTTTTAAATTCTACGTTCTCCCTACCCTAGAGTTTTATAAACCTTTCTTTTTCTCTGTTGCTTCACAGAAATTGTTCCCTCCTATTTTTCTCACCAGGGATGTCTCTGTGCCTGGCTGCACCTAATGCTATTTTCCCAGTGTGCAAATGGAAATGTAGGTAGAGGCCAGGTGCAAAACCCCCAACTTTGGTAGGAAGAGGCCAACCTTTTATAGCCAATACAATTAAAAATACTTGACATTAGACAAAAGACCCTTTCAAATGTGAGCTCAGTTAGAAGCACAGAATCAATGTCTCGTTTTATTACTGTTTCCTGTATTGGTTTCTATACTTACCTATCAAAACCAGACTACTTTTTGAAGTTATCTGATACAAAGATCAACTTAAACCGGTGAAGTCCCAGTGCTTAAATGCCTTTGAGTTTAAGTAGTCTGTAGATTAGAGATGGGATTCAGTAAGTGCTTACAGTTGCTAGTCTTTAACTAAACTACTCAATTAAATCCTCTATTTTTCCCCATGTTTTCAAACCCAACATTTTTACTGGCTTTTAGATTTTTAAAAATCAGTTAGGAAACCAGTGACAGAATCAACCTTTTTGGTGGTCTCTGGATAGATGGCATTAATTCTAGCAGTTTTGCATCATGGAGATTGGAGAAAATGGCTGTTACTATGAAATTGTGCTTCCTTAAAATACAAGTTTTCGAAGTTCTTCTAATAAGTACAAATAAATGGTTTTATTTGTTTCAACAATCATATGATGATTTGACATATGTGAAAATTTATTTTAAATATTTACTTTCCCCACTTTTGTAAACATATTCTTTTCCCTCCTCTCCCCCCCCCTTTTTTTTTTTCAGGACCCTTCACTTCTTCAGGAGACAGTAAATTCTGCCACTGCTCTTATCATGGCATTAATAAAGGACAGAAACCCGGAGCTAATTGGCCAGCTGTTGGTAGCATAAGACCATAAATCATGTATAGCTTTTGGAAACATTCGTTTTTCATCATCTATTCACCAAAGGTCTTAAGTCATTTTACCCTTTGATTAAAACTATGGATTTATGCCATTTACTGTTAAGAATCCTTTAACAGCATATTTTTGATACTTAAAATGCAAGTCTGATATTATATATAAAGTGTAATACGAAATACAAATAATTCTGAGATACACTGGGTACATACTGTGAGGAATGATACTAAAATGGTTTTTAAGGTACTGATCATTTAAAAAGATGCACACAGGACTCCAAAGCATTCATGCAAAATTGTCTTTAAACATGTGTGTGTGTTGTACTCTAGGACTGCATGACTTAAATTTTATTTAAGATAAATTAATCCTAAAGGACAGCTCATCTACATTATATGAAATGATTTAAAAATTACTGCTGTAATACTTATTGGTGAATGTAGAGTTCATTATAGAGTGTAGCCTTCCTGACATCAACAGAAACACATATTGCAAGAAGTGTGGGAAGGGTCAGGTCCCTGTCCTCTGTGAAATGAAGGTAACCTCAAATCAAAGACATGCACGAGGACAACAAGGTGCTAAAGCCCAGTGTTCCAGATGCAGTATGCTCTGGCTGTAGCCTCCTTGGTGCTACGCTTCTTCCAGTGCCCACGTACCATCATTCAGAACTAGCTCCTGTAGCACCACTGAGTTACTGCAGTGCACATACTCTGTTTCTGCATGTCTGTGTATGTATATGCATTTTAGCACGTATGAATGCTTGAAGGGGGAGAAAAGGGTTAGGACCGAAAAAAATTTTCACTACCCAATCTATAGGTCATAGAGAAATAGGAAGGGTCTGTTAGCTCAGCTATAAAAATACAATTTTCGTCTCTTGCTGGTTAACATATGTTTGTATTAAATAGTAGTGAAGAGACTAGGCCTTATGAATTCAAATATATGCTCCATGGATAGGCAAGTGTGGGCAGTTGGAACAGGAAAATGAAATGGTGAATGATTATTATCATATCTCCAGGTGTCATAACCTTTAAGAGCAATACAAGAAGACTCTCTGAAAACATCTGTCCCTCCCTATGCAGCAGACTCAGGAATTCCATCTGTCCTGCAATTTGTGAAGGGGCTAGGTTAGTGTCTTATGTACCTGCTGTGACTGGAATACAGTCTTGGAGCAGTATTCTCACCAGAAGTTCAGTGAGTCCCCAATTCAGTCTGTCCTGAGTGAGAGCACTGTCAGTTCTGCAAGTTTCCCTCTAAAACCAGCATTCCTCCCCTTACTCCCACCGTGTTCCACACCCTCTCATGCTCTGCACTTGGTTCCCTTCCTCTTTCCCTTGACATGCCTATCTATAACTCTAGTTTAAATCTCTTTTAGAAGCTGATCTTGATCCCAAACTTCCTTCACTGCATAATGAAGAGTTTTTAGTTGAGGATTCTATATCCAAAGCAGACATTTTCTTCCACACAGAAGTCATGCAAAGACAACTAACAAAGTTCTTGTGCATCATCTGCTTTCTTCTTTGCTTCTTTCTCCTCTCTACTTTGATTAATAATTTGTCCTTTTTGACATTGTACAACATAAACATTCATATTAGCTTTTTGTATGGCTATACAATAGGCATATTTTGTTCATTCATGTCTGTTAATATGCAGAGTATGCAAATAAATGAAGAACTAAGGAATTTATTACTGGTATTCATAATTTAACAGGACAGCTTTCACAAATAAGTTTTCTGAATCTGCTTTTACATTAATAAATTTGATGAAGGAATTCGTCTCACAGGCTTTTAAAAGGCATGATGACAGATGTCTCTTTGAGTGTATTTTGTGATTCTTCTTTGTTTGAAGACTAAAATACAATGTGACATGTTTTCCCCAATTAATAAGCAAGTGAATTTAGAACATCCTTCATGTTTTCTAGCCACTTGAATTTATACATCATGATATTGCCTTAATGTTGGTTTGTTTGTAACATTTGCTTAAACAGAAACTTTTATTTTTTTGGGTTGTTTTACTTCTATCATTCTCCGGAAAGGATTTCAATCCAATTAAAAATGATACTGCAATGAATTCCTCTAATGAAAAAATATAGTTGTTTATGGACTTTGAAAAGAAAATAGACAATGCACAACAAAAAGTAAATTTTGGGTCATCAAATATACTTAATTCTAATCTTAAAAGGAAGATAATAGGATTAATTGCTAATGTACTGTTAATCATTGGATTTTTTAATCTTTAACAATCTTTTCAAATAATCTACAAACACTGAAAAATCTATTTGGCTGGAAGCAAATACACCAACAAGAGAACTACTAAAACAGATCACGAAATACTAGAACTGCAGTAGAAAAAAACAAAGAGAAACTGGACTGTGATTAATGCTATTGTGTATCCAAACCAAATTGAAATGGTCTTTTGGGTGATTGTTAGTACTTACAATGGGAATAAAAATATAAAATGAAATTAAGAAACTGTTTGATTGTTTTTTGTCTGTGCATAGCTTCTCACAAATAGCAGTATACATGAGAAACTTGGCAGCCTTTTGTACACACATGCTGTTTTGAATTTAACTAGTGAATCAGTCACCACCCATATTGCTTTGAACATTTGGACAGAGATAACAGAGTATAAATAAAAGCTCAGACTCTGCCAGCCTTGCTTACCTTACTCCTTAAGCACTCTAATTAGTATTCCTTGGGTAGTGTTCATCAGAAAAGAGAATGCAGAATATGGCCCTAGAAATGCTTTTTGTAACTGCCGAGTGAATTAGATTTGTATACTGAAACTAACCTACTTCATGCAAAATCTGAAATGTAAATTACTTTTTTTGTCTTAGAAGTCCAGCAGAAGAAATTTCTACTTACAATCTTTCTTTCTTTAGCTTTCCAGGCTACATAGCTTGGAAAAAAAAAAAAAAAGGTTTGTTGGTCCTTTAAAAATGGCTGAAAGAACGAAAAAGATAGAAGATGGTGAAATTAAAGACAAAAAACAAAGAGAAACAAAATGAGATGTTACTCTATTGCAATCAGTGGCATAGTAGAGTCAACTTTAGTTGACTTTAAAATGCCACAATGAAGCTTTTAGCTCATCTTGATAATTAATGTAGGCTGCAGAACAAAAATTGTTTCTGGATGCCATGAAGCTTTTGGTGCATTCAAATTTGTATTTCTGTGTGACATCAAAGTCTCATCATTGCCACAGTGCGGTTGTAGATGTCACCCAAAGAGAAGCTTCCAAAGACATGTAAAGTTTTTGATTACTGCTTGGCACTTTCTGAGGATACAGCAACTTTTCCTGTCTGTAGGTCGCTCCACCAGAGAAGAGACATACTTTGTTTGCTCTGTTCTCCATGTCTAGGACACTTACTACTGCTCACTGCTTTTTGTTTGGGTTTTATTTATGAAGAAGAGCCCATTCACTTCCAGACACGCAAAAGTTTTGGGGTTTTTTTGTATCTCCTTTCTCTTTATCTATAACTTTGATCTGAAAAGTTCTAGTTCATGTTATAAAGCATCCACCAAGATGTGCAGACAATGCATGTTTCCCTTCATTCCTATTGAGAAAGGTTTTGGGATTCAGAATAGGCTCATGTTAACAGTGTTCCTTTAGGTGCCAGAGTCTGGGGCAAGAGTTACCGTTGTCCTGGACCAGTGTGACTGCTCTGATGACTGGTAATTGTGACAACTGTGTGTTATGAGACAAATTGAGCCCTTCAGAGTATTAGTACTCCCTCAACCTCTTGGTTTTTAAGATTGCTGATTATTGTCTCTGATCTAGATGCCATATACACTAATCTTATTCCTGTCTGACTGGAAAAAAAACAGTATATAGTTATTAGATTGATTGATTCAGATGCATAGTTAAATAGATGCTCAATTCTTCTCCTTGTATAGGTAATGATAGAATGGTATTCAGAGGACTTTGTTCCCGTTTGTTTCAAAGATCACTTATTAAAATCCCAAATAATTCTCACTGAAACAGGGAGAGAAGCTGAGACTTGTGTAAAGAACAATTATCTTCAAGGGCTTGCATTGGTAAAATCTGTTGTGTAATTTTCAGGTATAAATCTATATATTTATGTTCTAGAAGTATGTAATTATAACATGAAAAGAAGTTAAACTATAACTACAGTTATATTTAAGGCCAGTTTTGAATAGCTGAATTCCAAGAGACTTAAGAAACTGCTTTCATTATTCCCGCCCAACTCAATCAATCCAGTCTTTAGCACCTGATTTTGAATAATTTGTAATGGCACCCAGTTCCATGACTGATGCCCTGCTCTGGGTGCCTGCAATGAGATATCAAGGTAAAGTATGAAAATCGTTGTGACCCAAATGCCTACACTTTCAACTTCAGATTGGCAAGTTTTCATGACATCCATCTCCCTTGGCCCATTTCCCAACCTGGTTGTTTACCACAATTCAGTTTGTCTGGTGCTTCTGGCAAGCAGCAAGGGAAAGAAATAGTCACTGACACTGCATTTTTTCCCAGTGTAAGTTGATTTTGATTGACAGGGCTGTAAAGCTCTTTTAAAGTATACATTTTCCTTCATTATTTGTTCCAGGAATACTCAATTAGTTGTGAGATCTAAAAAACACAATTCCAGCACCTGTGCTGGGGAAACAGGCCCAACTGTGAAAATATGTTTAGGATAGCATATAGTTCCTCGCCTTGCATACACAAACCTGGGGAGCAAAGTGACATTTCTTAATGTATTTATTTAATTGAAGTATGCTTTTCAGTCTTTAGATTCAAATGGATCTTGTCCTTCATCCTGCACCTAATCCTGTTGTAGAAACTAAAATTATAATTCAGTTAAAATGCCACAACACTGAATTATAACACAGTTACAAAGACAAATGAGAGAGTAAAAGACTTGGACAAGGAAAAAGTGATATGAATTTAAATAACGTGGAGAAGCAAGGAGTCAAGAGCTCCAGAGCTCCTCCAGATGGCAAAACTTGCAGGGGAGACCCCTTGAATGGCACAATAGACTGAGGGCTGGGGGCAGGAATGCCTTCCGGATTCAGTAGCACTTGAGGTGGCGGCTCAATAAGGCATTTTCCTGTTCAGCAGCCATTTTAAATAATCGTATCCCTTGGTTCGTTGTTTGTTGCTACTTCTTCATCTCTTTCTTTTGTATTACTCTGCCTCCTTCCTTTGGTTTCCCTCAGACTGGACACTTCAGATTTTGCATTTCCTTTTAATTGCAGCCATTCCTCCTTCTCCTGCACCCTTCTCCCATCCTTTCCCCCACTTCTGTTGCTTATTCTTTCTCTCTGTATTTGTCACTCTTTTTCCATTCCTCCCAGCCCACCATCGTCGAAGGAGACGATTCCCCCCTCCCTTCACTCCACAAGCCAGGCCGTGGTCTGGCACCAGAAACCCTTCCTCGCTCCTGGATCGAGAACTGAGGCGTTTGGGCTTTGGCACCTCCACGCTGCTCACAGCTGGGACCAAAAACAGATGTCACTTCCGCTGCCAGCTGCCGGGAGATGAGCAGCAGCTGCCTGAAGGGATAGACCTCCTGCATGGCAGCTGCTGGGCTGACACTGAATGCCGCTTATTATCTGGCGTCAAGCTGCAGGCAGAGCCATCCCACTGAAGGGGAAATAATCCTCTCCAAGGTCAGGCCCCCCCTTCCCCCACTTCAGTAGCCAAACTTGGGTTTGTAAAGTCAGCACCTAGTCAAGGAGCCAGATTTGCAAATCTATCAGTGACAGCAACAACAAAAGTGAAAGAAGAGAAGCCAATCCAGGTATGGCTTGCAGTCCTGGTGAGTGGGAAAAGTATGTTTTCACTTACTAACCAGTGGCTTTGCCAGGAGTTGCTCAGAGACAAAAAACAAGGAACCCCACGATGCTGTGTTAAACAGTTCCTTTCCACAGCAGACACATGGCCTCACTGAATCCCTGCTGAAGTCAGTGGGACTGAAAGCTCCTTGCAGTGCATTCAGGAATGCATGGCATCTTCTCCCTCTGGCCATCTTCAGCTAACCCACACATAATCATACTGGTTATGCTGGGATTTTATTATTATTATTATCATCATTATTTTTATTGTGCTGCAGTTTTAAGTGTGTATTTATGCTGTGCTCAACTCCCTTGCCATTTGGTGGGGCAACATTATGGTCTTCATTAATCCCAACTATGTTTTGGAATTTAGTTGTGACTCCAGCTTCAGCACCCACAGGCCTATGGTACTTGGGGTTATAGGGGCACTTCTGAAGGGCAGGTTGGAATTTAAAATCTCTTTCAATACTCACTGTGAATCCAGTGACAGCACAGTAAGCCTAAAAAGATAATTTTGTGCACAATTAGAAGAAGCCTTTTCCTCATGACAATGTGTTTTGTCCCTCTCTCCTGTACATTGAGGGCTGTGCTGCTGTGTAACAATTCAGTTGAGGAAGCTGAAAAACTGTTATCTGACTGGAAACTAACCCTCTAAAAAGTGATTAGCTTTCACCAGTCACCAGGTGGGATGCCTTTTTGGGGAGGAGGTACATCGTGATTCCTGCTGCAAAGGAGTGTGCCACGTAGGGCTGCAGCAATGCAATCATAGATTAACCTAAACTGCCACTCAGCTGTACCGTGGGGCACTAGTTTTGTAACTTTGCAGTTTCAGGTCCTGCCTATGTTGAGGGGAAGATGAATATTTGTTATTCTAATGCTCTTACTCCCTCCTGCAGACAAGGACATATACGTAGGTGAAGTGCAGGATGGTCAGACTCTGTACGTGGCTCCTCTCTTTGGCTGTCAGGTAGAGGCTCTGTGAGCAGTGAAGTAAACCGTGGTTGTGTGTTGTGACATGCAAACCTCTCCGAAAATGATACATCTGAAAGTGCTCAGAGGTGAACTGCATTCCAGACTGGTAGGTCAGGATAAGAAAAGGAAGGAAGGAAACGAGGTGTCTCTTGCTCCTTCTGGGAGTGGCTGCTTACAGCAGATCAAAGAAGTACTTTTATGATGGATATTTCAAGAAAAGCTGCAAAATGCAGCTTTACATCTCTTTAGTTGTTTTTTTGTTTTTTTGTTTTTTTTTTCTTCTTCTTTTTCTTTAGAACAATTGACTTCACCAACTTTGGTCTTTATTCCTTCTTTTGATCCTGCACCCTTGTGTAGGCAGCTCCACAGAAATGGAATGTCCAAAGGATTTCTCCAAAGCTTTTTTACACCACAGCAGGGTTACTTATGGTTACTTACAGTGTAAGGACAGGCATTACAGTGGCAGCAATGCACCCTCTGCTGGTGTTCATCACTATTTTATCCAAAATCTTCCCCAAGTTAACTATCGACAAATACTGCTGATGGTAGAGGAAGGGCCAATATTTTCCTTTCCATCTTTGCTGATTCCCAGCAGTGACAACATGAGGTGTTGAGATGAGCTGTAAAAACACTCAGTATGGTGTGGGCTCTGCAGCCATTGGCCTCCATAAGCCCCTAGGATTACAACGTGAATAACAAAGATGCAACTACCTTAAAGAGGAGGCTGAAAACCACCCTTAGCTCGTGGGTTAATGGAAAAATTGGGATTTGTGCTAATCAGATTGTGTGGGTGGAGGATGGCAAAGCATTTGTTAGCATCTGGGACAGCTTCTGCCAACTCGTACCTGCCTCAGGCTGGATTCTTGGTACTTGTTTTTGCAGACCTTTTTCATTGCTCTCAAAACACGTATTTGACTAAGATTTGTTTCAGATTTCTGGAAAACCCTAAATTACAGCTGAAATGGGCAAGTTCTGGACAATTCTGTGTTCACGTTATGAATCTTCAAGTGCTTTTTTTAATGCAATTTTGTACTTTAGTGAAAGTCTCAGCACTTTTTTTTTTTCTGAATCTTAAGCCAAATTTGATTGAAGTCTTAGAAGCATCAGAAAAAATTTAGAAAATAGCTGCACTGTGCTGCTGTGGATGTGGTCAGTGACTTGAGCTAGCATTAATGAATTTCTGGGGGTTTTCAAAAGTTGCATTAAGTGGGAAATAGATAAAATGTCAGCTCATCTGACATTATCAATATTGCATGCAAGTTAGAAAAAAACCCAACAAACCGTGTTTTTAAGTGTGAAGTAAAGCAGGAAAGAAAATCTCAGTAAAAAGTGACATCCATTAGATTTAGCAAGGATAAGAAAATGATTTCTAGTCCATGACTATCATATCCCTTAGAATGAATCTGATAATTTATGTTCTTTATTAGGTTTGTATTTTTCCTCAAAAATGTAATCAGATGGTTCTCAGACATTTTCATGACTAAAATGGAATATTGTAAATATTTACCATGGAAGAAATCAAACTTGTAGAAAATTGTGCTGCAGGTAAAACTGCTTTGTAAGTAAAACACTGTGGTCTTCAGTAGCTCTTTCATGCCCTCTGCAGTTAAAACTCTGTTTTGTGTCTGTGCAATCGAAGTGTGTTTTTCCTGGTTGTGGAATGTAGGATTAATGAAAACTGTAGAACAGTAAATACTATGGGAATTTTGGGGGGTTCCCTGTAGGGTAGGACGTGACTTTTATTATGCGAGTCCACTCGCATTACCAAGCATTAGGGTAAGGCAGATGATCCTGTGCTTTCACAGCAGTACCTCTTATATAGCAAGAGCTGAGAGCACAGAAGTAAACAGAGGTGCCCTCCTGTATGAGATCTTTGCTGGTGCATGATAGGCTTCACTACATGCATGCATCCATCTCCACTGAGGTTTGGATTTTCATGCATGTCTGCGATCAGGTAGAAGTTACGTACAGGTGACTGTATAAACTGCTTTAAAGCAACAGTGAGTCTCATCGTTACATTTAACTTTTTAGAATCAGTTTCAGAGAGTGCTGACGATATTTATGTATAGAATCATCTGAAGCAATTCATCCTACTCAAAGCAATTATCAAAACGGGTAAGGAAAAGTGTCTGATTTCAATTGATTGTACCTCAATTACATTCAACCAATTTCAAAGAGATGTCTAACTTTTGGACATATAGAATTGTAATATATGTGAAACATACCACTTCTATTTACATTTGAAGAGAAATGTGCAAGAGTGCATAAAAATTTCATTGGATGAAAGAAGAAAAGTCACTCGGATGAAAATAAGCACTTTAAATACTTTTGTAGGTCCTACTCTGGCAAAGCATTTTAGCATGTATGTACAAAAGCATGCCATGCTCATTATGCATGGAAATACCTCATGTGTATGAAGGTAAAAGTTTTATCAGAAGATAGTCTGAGGAATATGTTCTTCTCTATTTCTACAGTGCCAAAGGTCAGTCCTGAAATACTGAAGAAAAAGGTCAGTCCTGAAGTACCAAGAAAAGAACTCTTGGGGAGGAAAGAACAAGTATGATATAATTAAGTGAAAGAATTTAATAACAGTAGCAGTAATAATAATTATAATGATAAAAAGAATTGAAGCAAAAATCAGCAGTGCTGAGATTATGATCTGCTGTTTAAAACATCAGAGATGTATTGTCATACCTATGACATTTTTCAAGAGTGACTGCTGGTTACTGACTCTGGTGTAGACTTCCACCATGGAGTAGAACAGGTAATTTCCTGCTTGTGTCTTCAAATTCTCTGTATATATAAAAATATATATATATGGCTCTGGACTATGGCTCTTACTGTCATTGCCATGATCATTAGTAGAAACAACAGTAAAACAGTGGTGTAATGAGAGGATTTCTGAAGAAACTAATATATTGCTATAAATTGAATGTATTAGTTTGAGTTTCTGATCTTGACTGAGACATTAATGTGCCATACACTTTTAAAACAGTGACTCTTCTTCAAGGAACTTCACAGCCTAAATAAACCACCCAAGAGGGAGTGAAGCTGGGCATAGGTGCTGTGAGAAGGCTGGGGAAGGCCAAGAACCCAGTGACTGCTTGAGGGAATACAAAGTCCCAGAATGCTGAGGCCAGCGCCACAACACAGAGACCCCTCAGGCCCCTGTTGTATCTCACTGACCTATTCTCTCCCCATAAAAGAGCGAAGTGTGTGTACTGCACATGGTCCCATGTTTCAATTACAGACCAGAGAGTCTGGTTTGCTGGGCGCTATCCCCACTCATGGAAGATGAGCACTGGCAGGTTGGTAAATATCAGTATGCTTCAGCCTCTCCCTCTGTGCAATATGAAAAATGGCTACTTCACAGCAGCATTTGCTGCAGTGAATGTATTCATATTTATGAAGTCTTTTGTAAATTAAAAATCATAAAAGTTTAAAAATGCTGTCTTGTAAAATTTATTACTGCTGAGCTGATACTTGAGTGCCGAACACAACTCTGTGTATCAGGGAACCCTTGATTATCCAGTTGAACCATGGAAATCTCATTTTGCCTGCATTCATTTTCAGTGGCTCTAGAGATAATAGGTGGTATTACTCATGTATCTGAAATATACACAAGGAGCTTGGACCACAGAATTTATCAATGTATTAAAATTACCCAGCCACGTTTCTCATTTGACTCCTTTGATGTTGTGCAGTAGATTTATGAATGCTCATCTCTGTTTATGTTCTGCATCAGCAATGTAAATTGAGCTGAAATCCCTCTTGGACAGACCTGGGATTGTCACTCACACTGAATTGTGGTTTTTTTGAAAGCATTTAATGGAGGAAACTGGACTTCCAACTTGTGTGAGCAGTGCAAGGGGTGCAGGGCTGATCAGGGTGTGTGTAACTCTGCCAGGCCTGGGCTGTGCCCTCCACAAATGCAGGCTGGGGCTGGCTGGGGGCCAGCTTGCTCCCCACCTGAGGAGAGGGCTGGGGGACAGGCTCCCCCTGCTCTTTCCCTGGCATCCATTTCCAAACAGAGCCTCCTTCTTGATCCCTGCACAGGTTTTGCTGCAGGTACATTGTACCCAAAGCCCAATCCAGACCCCTGCTCAGCCCACCCCATCCTAGCAGACCTGACTGGGACAGTGGCTGAGCTCAGAACCATGCTCTCCTGAGGGACCCTCAGCAGCGAACAATCCCTACGTCTCTCTTCACCGCTGCCTGTTCTCTGCCCAGGGGTAAGGCTGATGTTTGGCAGGATGATGAGGAGAAAACCCTTGGGAATCTTCCACCTGAATTAATTTTTTGGAAGAAAACACGGTGTCTACAAAGTTGAAATTATCTGTAGAACCACGGAATAATTCAGGGTTCTTAGATGGCTTAAAACACGTGGGCTTCAATCACCAAAGCCACAGCCTTGCATTTCTGTGTCACTGTGCTGACATTGGAGGTGAGCGGCTCAGGCCCTCATCCCCATCCCTGCTGCTGTCCTCTGCCAGGTGCCTGAGGGACACCATCTTCCACAGCGCAGCACAGACCTTCCTCTAAGCAAGCTGTGGGTGTGGGGGGCAAGCTGTGGGTGTAGGGGGCAAGCTGGACAACTCTTGAGCCTCTGTGAAAGATATTCGGGCAGGAAGACTACTCCATAGGCAAGATGTGACATTAAACATTAGACAGAATATTCCTCCTGTAGGGCAATATGCTATTATAGGGGAATACAGTTTAATACTAGTTTAAGACAAAGCATTTGAAACAAGCTGTATTTGGATGCTGAACTGTGTTTACTTTGATTGAAAATACTCAAACAGATGTTTCAACATCTCCCTTTTCTCTCATTATTCATATCAAGAGAAAATGCAAGTGCTGCTTTGTGGCTTTGATTTAGGTTGAAGGTATTCAAGTGTCAGACTTCATGAGGGACAAAAAAATCATCTGTGCCCCTCAGCTCTTGCTGCAGAGCGGTGGTGAGAGGGATGATGGAGAGATATGCTGGGGACCGTGGTATGGGAGAAGGAGGCTGTGCTCCAAGGCACCCAGAAAGGGAGGGAAGGAGAAAACCCGTTTTCTCTGGAAGCACTTGAGAGCCACAAAGAAATGGACTGAAACTCTGAGATACTGAATAAAAGGAGAGAAAGTAAGTGATGACGGGATTAAGGTTGTTCCTGTGACAAACGGACGGTGTTACCCCTTAAAAGCCTTTTCAGCGGGACACTCCTGGTCAACGCGGCGGTAAATAGTGGGTAAATGCAGGGCACGGGGAGCAAACGCCTGGGAGAGGGCGAGGAGCGGAGTGGCCCGGCGGGCGGGAGAGCTCGCCCTGCAGGGGGAGTCGAACACCAGGAATGGGGAGCGTGCGGGAGCAAGACAAAGTCCCGGGGGCTCCCGCGGGCGCTCCCAGCCCGCGCTGCCGTTTGTAAGGCACACCTCCTCACCTATTGAACTCTTTAGCAGCTTAGCCCTATTAGCTGTGATTTATATGCTGTATGTGATAAAGGTTAGTTGATGGGTTTAGCTAATGTAAAGTAGTCTATGATATTATGAGGTGGATGTGTGTATGCGGGGGAAAGGGCTGGCATGTACCAAGGTTCAGGTTGCGGACTTCCAGCTGAGGAACGACAGCCTAAAATCTCTACTCACTGACGTAGGCAGTCCAGGGCTCATGGGTAGCTCCATGAAGCTTAAATTGTATTAAAGCTATTTAAAAAGCATATTTGAGCTTAAAGCTTAAAACAAGCGACTTTATAGTTCAGTCAATCCTACACAGACATTTTTTAAAATTACATTTTTGATAATTTATTATCTTAAAAATAATGTCATACAATCACGTATTAATAATGGCTAGGGATAGAACCAGCAAAGGCTGAAGATGTATATGTGTTCAATAGCAAAGTACTTATTCTCTGGTTCTCACTTGTCCTCTTTCTTTAAGATGGTGTATGCAGAAGGAGTGGGCTCTTCCCAAGTGGGTGCTGTGCCGTGTTACGAATGACAATCTACAGCCAAGAGAGCTGCACCTGGTGTGTAGTTTAGGGAAACAATTACCAGCGCCTCAACTGTTGCTGGGGCCAAGCAGGGACTGAGGGAGCTGCAATAGCTCCCTGTGATCTGTCTGGCAGACACTGAAAGTACATGCACATGCACAAAAGCACGTTCAGAATTGCACCTGCACACATATTAATTTATAGGTCCCGTGTTTAAGCCAGGGCTAGTCAGTGTTGTTCTCAGTTGTCACCAATCTCTTTATTCTTTTGCACTGTTGGTTGCATCCACTTATTTTAAGCACTAGTGCTAGAGGTGTAGGTAACAAGTGCTTCTTGGAGAAGATTCATAGCTCCAAGCTGATTGGACTCCTTTGCTCAATGTTAAAGTCATCTAATGACTACTTACATGAAAGATGTAAGGCAATATTCTGGCTATATCAGATTGCTTTATTCTTGATCTTTCGTAATAGATTAAATACAAGTGATGATAAATGAGAGATTCTCTTTCTCCATTTATTTGTGAGAATACACCACATTCTTCAGACAGGCCTTTTTGAGATTTTACACATTTTACCCAATCATCTCTTTCCAGTTATTTTGACCTATTTGACATAGAGATTGAGGTTTTCCACTAGTTACTGTTAATATTAGCTTAAACGAGTGCATAATAAAAGTTAATTATCAGTGGCTCATATATACCACTTTCCTTGGGAAGATCCCCAAGTACTTTATAAACATTCATTAATGGTGACAGCAAACAATGTGTAATAGCAAGGGAGAGCTGTTCCGATTTTGCTGAGACATATTTTCTTAGTCTTGATATACCCACAGCCTTGACAGTGAGATAATGCAATTGCACTTCTTGACTGAACCACATGCTCAAGAATTGCTGCTATCTCTGCCCCCACCTTTCCTTACAACAGTTTGTTCCTGTGACCTCTCTGCATAGTAGCTCTTCAGCTATTTCTGCAGAAGACTGTGACAATCCAGCTGCTTAAGGGATTTAGCTAGGTGTTGCATTAAAAACAAACATGACTAAGCTTGGATCCCAACTGAAACCCACAGTGTCCACATTATAGATCAGAAGCTTACTCCAGATAGAACTGGTAAAGCAGCATATGGTATATCTATCTCTTTGTATATGCTGTTCATAGAAAGAGAAAACAGCTGCTGAAATTGAAACTCTTCCTCATACTTTCAGTCATTGACTGTCCAGTGAAGCTCCCTTGCAGTGGGCAGTTTTGACCACCTGGAATCAAGTTAAATAAATTGTTCACAGAATGCCACTGTTCTCCACACTAATAAAAGGACATGTTGAAAGCAACTGAGGAATATCAGCTGTCTGGGTGAAGGACTGAAAAGGCTATCATTTAAAGTAATGGTTGCATAAATAAGAGAAATAAATGGAAACAGAAAAAAAGATATGCCCAGATATCCCCCACAGTACCCCACTGGTCCAGCCACACTATACAAGGTGTTGCTTGTGGAGATTGTAAACAATAACCCTTAAACAAAGCAGCTTACTGGTTACATATTGCATTGGGCTTGCACTTAAAAGCACTACATTCTGCAAATCTTAACAGCTCACATGCAAAAGAGATCTGAAATGATTCTGTTACTTTGATTCTTCTATTAGCCTGGCTTCTGTTACTTGTGATCCCTCTGTAATATATTCCTTTGCATGGTATTGAAGGAAAAGGAGCAGATACCAACAAACAGCTTGTTGCACAACCCTGAAAAGCCTGGGGAGAGCTCTCATGGGGACATAACTTAGAAGGACATTGATGTGGTGAATAGCTGTGGATTTTCTCCTCAGGAAAAGAGGGTCCGTACAACATTGTTTGAAAGAAGTATTGATTTCTGGAAAAGTTTCTCTTCTTTGGAACAATCCAAAGTCCCTGAATGTTGGCCATTTTCTCAGGTCCAAAAAGATAACAAGAGCAGAAGTTTTGACAGATTATTTAAGGTACTTTATCAGATTTCTCCTGAAAAACAGAGACCAAGAAACTATATAGCTCAGTAGTGGCCAGTAAAAACACTGTGCTCTTACCTTCTGAAGTGTTTCAGGGTTGAAGTCACGTGTATGACCTATGGTAATCTCCAAACAAGTTACTATGAGAACAGCAAAATTCTTAAGATAAAGGCTTATGAGTTGTTTTGGCTGACTTGCCACACTGTAGAGATTTCTATCCTTTAGAGATCTGTGCACAGTTCAGGGGTAGAAACTTACAGTAGCTTCGGGGAGGGAGAGATTTGGGAGCCCACTGCCACTACTTGCCAGGTCAAGGCCTTCTGGCAGCTCATGGTCAGCTGTTCTCCTTTCCAGGCTGTATCTCAGCCTCAGCTACATGTCCTGCTGGCCAAACTCCCTTTTGCTATGGCACCTACAAAGCTCCTCTTGCCTTCATAGGCAGATATTGTCAGCCTCAAATCCATCATCTCCAGCCCCATACTTTCATGAGCTTCAGGTGTGCTTTTCCATTTGAAAACCTTTTTCCTGTTATCTTTTTCTGGACTTCTTTGCAATGACCCCAATTTCCACAGGAGACCGGAAACCTTCTCTGGAAACTCCCTCTTCTGTTTCCTAGAACAATAGTATCCACACCTTTGATTTTTTTGCTCCCCTGCTCTTTAATATTGGAGACAAAGCTTTTCTTCTTATTTTTTTTATAGAATTCTCTTCCACCTGGTACAGCTGCATGTGGAAAGGTCCCTCAAGTACATGGTGCTGTGAGCTTCTGGGCTGCTTTATTGTCAAGAGAAGTCTATTCTGAATGTTAAATAAGCTTACAGAGAGACCAATAGCTGCTCAGAAATTAAAAAATACTCAATTTTAGGGCTAAATCTAAGTAAAAAATATATGCACAAAGACCGCATATATTATATTGATAGTATACACTTATATCTATCTACATATAAAATCTATATATAAAAAGTGTATGGATTCAGTTATATACATATATATATTTGTTTGCATTTTAATGCCTATAGGCCTAAGAGAAACACATGTAAATAATATGCAGTTTGGGGAATGAAAATAGAACCTGTCAACATTTAAGATGTTAATGTTTAAAACCAGACTGCAGGTGAGTAATAAAAGAGGCACCTTCATCAGACATGTTCACAAATATAATGATAACCCAAGTCTGATTAAGCCAGATGTCAAACATGAAAGAGCAGGCAGGAAGGTTCAGGAGGCTGAGAACAAACGTGAAGAGACCAGGATCTGGAAGGCCATGAAGAGTGAACTATGTTGAAATGAGATGGTTAAACCTGACTTGCACTGAATAAGCTCCAGTTTCTTATGTTAATGCTTTGTAGGTGGACTAACACAATATGTTTACTCTCTAGACTTGGCAGGCTGTTATCTCTCACCTAAGAACAACTTGCTGAGGCGTTTAAAAACAGTACTAACAACACTGAACAAAGTTGGCAAACATTAGCCCCCAGTAGTAGTTTTTTTTTTCTCTCACCAGTTGCTAAAGGTGTCCTAGTGTGTGGTGTGGTGTGGAAAGGCACACTACTGTATTACAGAGTCATTTTTTTAAACATTATGAGATCTAGAAAGCCATATGCCAGCTGCAATAGAAGATAGTTGCCATGGCTCTGAAGACCTCTGCCTCTGTACCCACCACGTATGCTAAAATTGCCTATTTATCATACATGACACTATGCTTCCTCTATATTCCTTTCCATTTCTTTGTGTAAACCTATAAAATGGTGAAGATTTAAATTATTATTAAATACATTATGGTGTGGTGTGGAAGTATAGAATAGTTTGATTTCATGAAGCTTTATTTACTTTGTTAGGGGCTTTTTACTGTACCTATATGGAGGGACCCAATACAAAACCACTCCTGAGCCAGTGGGAAGACTTCCCAGGTCTTTAAAGGCCAGCAGAGCAGTTCCCAAGGTGGGTGAGAGGATTAGTCTCAAATTCAATGTTTTTGTGCAAGCAAACACTGGCTTTCAGTTCTACTGTCTTAAAATGAGGAAAAGTCACATAGGACAAAGTGTCTTGCTGAGCTGACAAGGAAAGTTTCAAAAAAGGAATCCTTTCTGTTTAAACCAACTTTCTCATGGACACTTCCAAATGATTCTTTACCCCCATCCTCTCCCCCAGGTTTGGTTTGCAGGAGGTACTGCAGACCCCTGCTTGCACAGTGGTCTGAGCATATCTGCCCAGCCTGCCCATGGCAGGAGCCACATTGCTGCCACATGAGGCAGCAAGGAAAATGCACTCCTGTGAGCTTTTGGGGAACAGAGAAGGCTGAGCATCAGTGGGGACACAGAAAGGCAGGAAGAAAGCCAGAAAATACTAAAAACCTCTAAATGAACTTATACAAACTTCAGAATGGGTTCATTAAGAATGGTGGACTCTGTAATCTAGTTCGTCACTTAAATGACTTCACCTTCTTGGTAGTTATTACACTGTCACCATGATTTAGATAATGAATGAATACATTTTTCAGCATTTGTCTTAATGTTTCTGCCCCTTTTCAGCTAGCTATTTACTAAATCATATTTTTGTACATAATAATTGATCAAGATAGGATCTGCACTTGAAACAATGGGAAAGCTCTTTATATTACTTACATAGTATTATTTTGCAAGTATAATTTCCTTAGATGCATCCTGCCTTACTCTAAATCTAATCTGCAGTCTGGCTGAAAAAATTTAACCCCCTCCCTAGCCATCTCCAATTGTCAAGCTGAATTACCTTCACCTCTGCTTAGGAGTTCAGCTTTTTTATACACCACTAATTAATCATAATGATTAGTTAATAAACAGCTACCTTCCCTGCTTTGTTTTCTACCCTATATTTATTCCACTAATTTATATCAGAAATTATCTAGCGGAATCGTCTATCAGGAACTGCTAATTGAAGAAAGCTGGTTGATTGACTCTAGAAAACTGAACACCAAAGGTCTTGCATTTCTCAGACTCTGAGCAGCAGAAAGCCATGGTGAAAAGCCAGGGGCTTCACAGGTTTGTGCATCAGGGCTTACTCCCAGCTGGGCTGGAAGTGCCTTGAGTCCTGGCCCTTAGTTGTGTTCTTTGCTCTTGGTGCCTGGGGGCAAAGAGCCTGGAAGCATTGGGCTCAGACAAAGCCCTCCATGGAACTGGAAGGTGGTTGGTCCAGGAATTCAGGCAGCAGCTTCTTGCAAGTAAGCCCAGAAAGTACCAGTTAAAGCCTTTCCCTGGAATATGTGGTCTGAGACCTGATAAGTGGGCACAGCTCTTAGTCAAAGTGAGTTTTTTCTCAGCTTTATATTTGTTAAAATGACAGCTTGAGCCAAAGGAGAAATTTCTTCAAGGTTTACATTCTGTCATTGTTTCTAATGCAATTTATTTGTAATGGCTGACTCAAGATAAATTTGAAAAATAATAATAATCATTCATTTGTATTTGAGATGACTCCAAGAGTTCGAAAAGTCTTGCAAAGGCAGAGTCCTGGGTTTTGGCCTGTTCTTTGATGGGTGGTAAGCAATAATCAAATTAATGATTTCAAATTAGTTAAAAATCATCTTGACCCAAATCCAGCATAATTACAAGCAGATGGATGAACAAGAACAATAGGAACTCACTATATAACCAGCAGCTAGCTGTTTTAAAACACCTCTGGTAAAGGAAAAACAAACCCAAACATTTTTAGGGTATTTTCAATGGGGCACTGTGATTGCATTAGCTAGAGGCCGTGAGATCCACCCCATCAGTGACCTTACTGCAAGAGGTTGGTTGCCCAACAGCTTCCAGGGCAATCACAGAAACAAAACCCTGTCAAGTGGTAGCTGCAGAGGGAAGCCCTGAAAATAAATCCAGAGTTTGTCAATTTGTGCTGTTATGAAAAGAAAATTGTCTCTGACACACAAAAACCCCTCAACTCTGCCTCAGAAAGTGGTAGACTCTGTGTCTGCTTAAAATAACGACTCACTGGTGAGAGTTGTCCAAGCTTATGGATGAGCAGCTGAGACATTCCCAGAGTGTTCCCAGGAGCCAAGGTCAGTGAGTACACAGCAGCCAGCTCTGCTCTAGTAAACACTCTTATCCTTCAAGTCCGTGTGGCTGCTTGCATATTGTCTATTGGGAATGGTTCTGGAAATCCCCTGCTTCTTGGTGCCTGGGAGTGGTTTGAAGGGTAGTTGGCCACAGTCTGGAGAACGCTAGGGATTTGCCTAACTCTTTTACACCATAAATGATCATAACCCAGTGCCTAGGACTGTTCCCAGGCCCTGTTTATTTCACCAGGATAGATGTAGACTGAGAGGAAAATTAAAATGAAGTATTTGGTTTGTTGAGAATAGAACTGTCATGTTTTCTACTCTACAGGACATCCATTACAGAGATGGATTAAACCAGTGTGGTACTATTTGTTTGCCTGGCACAGAACTAACTGCTAAACTCACAGAGGAATCCTTTTAGCAGCATTGATGTCCCTTCAGAAAATCAACTTGTATTCAGGACAACTCCAGTGCTGTGCAGTTGCAATCTTAATTTTGCCAGCATCAGCAAAGAACCAAGTTAATCTGCAGCAGACTTTTAAATGTGACCTATGGGCCATATGAGTTGGGTTTCATTGGTGATAATGGCCCAAACTGGGAAGCATCTGTTAATTTCTTCTCTTACTTTGTACATCTGTTATCAGTCCCTGGTGTGATTTGATTTTTGGAAGCTAGATTTCCTTTCCGCATACCACAAGGCTCACTTCCACCTCCTTTATATAGTTTGCTATAAAGCCCTTGATTAATGCACTAAGGGCCAAATCTGAAGAGGGACAATCAGTCCAGACTACTGCTGAATTACATCAGCTGAAAACAAAGTTTTTAGAAAATACGTTGCAAGTCAAACCTATTTTAAAGATTATCTGCCAGTGTCAGCAACATGAAGTACATTCACCTCCACATCCCTCATCTGCAAGTTTGTCTGGGTGGGTGAAAGAGAATGAGAGTACAATTGTTTCACCTCTTCTAATTCTTAATGATCCTGCCTTCCCCCATTCGACCTACGCAGAGACATTTACAGCCATCAGGCATACAGACTGCCAGACCTGGGTATGTTGGACTGCGCCTCTAGGGATCCTAACCAGATGGAATTTTAGGAGAGGACACAGTTCATTTCAGAGCAATCCGAATGAGCAGCTTTCTTTTCTTTATTACACCATTGCATTTGGCGGCAATCCACCAGAGGCAGATTCTCTGCTCTCTAAGGAATGATCTGCCCACTCTGTCCATTTAGGAGGACGTTCAGCTCAGAAAATGCAGTTGCTGATCACACATGTGGAGCAGATGTGCGAGCATGCATAGCAAAATAAAAAATAAAAAATCCCAGCAGTGTACTGGGAGAAATGTAGCGTAACTACTGAAAAACAGTGACACAAAGGCTCTGATTCTGAAACAGTGGTTATTGTTGTTTTAAGGAGGATTTTTCTTATTACTCTTTCTTAGGGAGGAAAAAAAAGCGTAATAAATCCTTTATTATTTTTCTCTTTGGAGGTCAGGGAGGATTATTCATGTTATACGAATGTGGCTTCTTTGTTCAATTTCACAGACTTCTTTTACAAAGATATGATTCTAACTATTTTGACCAGACTATCTTGGGGCCCTACCTCTCAGGAACTGAGTGCTGGAAAGCTTCCACTGGAAAAAAAAACACACCCTTTTAAAAGAGAGGATATCAGAAGTATACATCTTTTATCCATGCCCCACACACTTGCATGTAAAGGGAGAGCACCAGCTGTTTTTCTCATGGTGAATAAGGGTTACTTGGGGAAATCTGACTTCCTGTTTTTACATGGACAGCTACATTGTTGCATAGCCAGTTAATTTTGGTTAGGTCAACAGAGCAAGTTTAATTATTGGAACCTACCTTACTCACTCAACTTCACACTGTACAGAAGAAAGATGAATTACTAGGAACTCCAAACTGTGCACAGAAGCTGAAAAGCTCATCTTAATTGCATGGCTGTTGCTCAAACATATAAAACTTTTTTTTTTCTTTTTTTCTTTTTTTTTTTTTTGATGGAGGGAGCAGGGGAAATGGGATTTGCTGAATAGTGCCATTTGGACTGCAGACTAAATTTCTTTCTTAGTTCAAAATATACGGAATAAAAACCTTATAGAGACTTTTCTTTAAGAATATACAAACAAATATATATATGTGTATATATATATATAAAATAAAAGCCAACAAAAAAGCACAAATTCCCAAATTAACATATTTATGACACTGGGAGCAGCAGAACTACTCCTACAGATGTGGTGGGAAAATGGTCCATTTTTCCATGGCTGCACAACCCAAAAGCTTGAGCAATGTTGAATACAGAGAGAAATCCCATTCAGTTACAGGCGGTACTGTGAAAACACACCTCTCAAGTTGTGGCTCCTATTAGCAGGGTAACTGGTGATAGTGGAATGAAATAGCAACTAACCCCAGGTAAAATCCCACAAGAAACCAGAAGTATTTCTTTCACTCTATGATGTTCATTTCTAACTAAATTTAACTGGAATGTTTATATTTTATTTTTTTATTTAGTTCAGTCCTTGGCTAAACCCCTTCCTCCATTTCATATGGTGTTACAAGCTATGGTGGATTTCTAAATCTTGGTCTTGGTTAATGCATCAAAGGACATATGGGCTGATTTCCTTCAGTTTCTCATAATATTCATGTAGCCAGCTGCATGTTATTACATAACTTTAGACTTAAAGCAACCAGATCATTCTAGATACCATGATCTATTTCTGTGTTTTTGATACAGTAATATTACAGTGGGAGAAACTCACCAGTGCTGTTAGAAGGAAAGTTTGGGGTTTTTTTTAAATTCATATCCTTGTTCTTAATAAACATCCCAAAGAAAAATATTCAACAGCAGCAGGCAGTAATAAAGAGGCAGAAAATGGCAAAACCACAGTACTGAGGAAACCTATGTGAAAACACTGGTTGTGTCTTCCTGGTTACAGAAAACAAATAGAACTGTTCAAAGTGCTTGCCAATAAGGGCCTGCCAAATAAAATATTGTTTTATGAAGTCAGGAAAAAACTAATTTTAAAGGTTATTGTAGGTTATTTGTGGTCACGTCTTGTGTTCATAAAACATGATGTCATCTTCACTATTTTTATTTCAGCCCTATAGGTCTTTGTCTGAGACACTATCTCAGCAATTGTAGAAATTTAAAAGTTATTGGGAAAGACTTAAAAGAGCCTGTTCTACAAATTTAATAGGAATAAAATAAATTAGATACAAGCCAACAGAATGCAAAACCCCATCAAAACAGCTGTATTTTAGGGGAGTTTATTTACCTAACCCAGTAATTTGGAATGACGAGATCACACCTCTAGCATTAAATTTGAAATCAGAGAGCTGCAGATTTTTTTTCCCTACTTACTTTGGTTTCAAATTATATTAACAGCACAAAACTGTGCATCATGGCATCTGATCTCTGCCCTGACCTTGGAACACTGGGGGAGTTATTATCAAGGCCACTAGGGTAAACATTTTGCCACTTTCTGCTTTTTTGGTGGTAGGAGTTTATTCACCTCAGTGACTGAATCATCCCACCAGCCAACCCAATATATCTAGATGAGCTGCAAACTGGTGGAGAGGACAGATGTCAAGGAGATGGTTGTAAGGAGTTAAAGATTTTCCTGACCACCACTAAAGATTTTGCCTCATTTCTTTCTGTCTTTTCTATCTGACATTCATTGACCTGTCATAATGCCATATAGAGTACAGGAGAATTTTTTTTCAGAATCAAGGCTTCCTATAAATGGTTTCTCCCATTTGAAGCTACCTAATTAACAGCTGACTCAGGCCTGAACACTTCCTTGAATGTGGCCACTTTGGGGATTTTTTTCCACTGACAACCTCTTCTCTGATGCTCTCACTGCTAAAGCAGTTTGTCAGAGCAAAGAAATGCTTGTGATATCTTCCCTTGTGCCTCTTTAGGCTTATGTGCCTACTAATTTTTTCATTAGAATAAGAATATCCCTCTAGTTCTCCTTCTCCTTGTTTCATTTAGGCTTTATTTTATGGCCGTGGGAAGTGACTTGACATGACCTAAGTCTTAAAATATGAGATTTTAAGGTAGTGGATAAATGGTTCATTTTCTTTCTGAAGCCCATGAGACTATGCTATCCCAATGATAGTGGAAGCACCCTGCACATGAAATAAGCTGAGGGCTGGGGCCTGGCCCAATGGGAGCAGTTTCTTATGGCTTGGCTCCTTATGGGGATGCAAGGACAGGCATGGTGGGTGCTGTGATGTTCTCATGGGATACCAGAGCATGTACGCACTTGCGTTTCTCCTGTTGCAACTTCTGGCTTTGTTTTTTTCTCTCCTTTTCTCAAAATATCTCTGTCTTTTAAATGTAAAGACAACTCTATGTGGATCTCTGTGTCAGTGAGGGATGACAGCCTGGGTCACCTGCCAGAGAGCACAGGACTCTCTGGCAGGTGAGGGAGAAGTAAAGGCAGTTTTAGCCCACTTCTTCCCCCTCTCTACCTCAGGCTGCTGCAAGCACAGAGACAGTCTTCAGATTTTGTGTAGCCCAGAGGCCTTGTGTGCTCTGCTGGTGACAGTGTTGCTCAACAACCCTGAAAGGCATGTGGTTTGGCTCTGCAGCCCCATCTCCAGCGGGGGGCTATTTGATGCCTGGGGTCGCCAGTGACTTTTAGAGGGACAGCCAAAAGCCTCCCTCATGGTTGCCAAAGGAAATCCTCCTTCAATTGCATCTGGAATTTTCAGAGGCTCTTTTCACTACATGAGCCTTTCCTTGCATAAAAGAGCTGCAGTCACAGGACAAATCTCACCTAATACATCTTACCTGTAAATGACATATTTTTCTCCCAGATCAGTTTCTAATGCCCTTCTGATTTTTGTTTTTCTATTACGCTGCCAGTTGGCATTGCTGATGCTATTTCTGTGCTGTACTATCATATTTGTGGAATGAATCTCAAGAGCACAGTTTCTATTGATGGTTTATCATTTCTGTTTTCTGGGTAAACTTTTCACTCTAACTACAGTTGAGTCAGACTTCTATTCCCACTATCAATTTCACTCCCCCCAGGTGTCTCCTACCACCCAGCTTGTAAATATTTTTCTTTATACTTAGTACTGTGGAATTCATGTTTGGGAAACCAAGATAGGCTTTCAGACAAGTTGGGCTGGTATTCGAAGATTCTTCTGTTCCAGCGGTTAATCAATAATATTCAAGTGCAAAACAAGAAAACAAACATAGGCAGTGGTTAACGTTTGTCATGGAAGTAATGATGTTTTCTGATGGTAAAAATGCTTAATTTGCTTGTTTTCCTGAATAGCTAAATTCAAAATAAGGAAAAATATGATATGTTGAGCCAACATATTTGTGTGTTTCTTAAAAGAAACTTGAAGGGTGTCTTTACCATTTGGCTTCATCAGCTGGACTTTTTGATCTCTATCTAAAAACATTCCAGCCAACCAGTCTATTGTATTACAAGTTCAACTTCTAAAGCTCTGGACAACCATGTAACTCAATTCTGGATTCAGCTAACTTCTATCTTCCTCTTTATGCTCTCCCCCACATTTACAGAAAGACTTGTGGGGTTTTCTTGTGTTTATCTGTGGTTTCCTCAGACCTTTTTGTTTTGTTTTGTTTTGTTTTGTTTTTGTTTGTTTGGTTTTGTTTTTGTTTGTTTTGTTTTGTCTCTGCTTAGAAGCTAAAAGAGATGATCTGTTCAGTTTTTAAAATGGGGGGGGAAATGAGCAGTAGAAAGGCTCAGGATTGGAGACAGTTATGCTGTATGAATAAGGTAGGGATAGGATGGGAAGGAAAATGATACAGCTGTTTAATCATTTCTCTCTAACATGACTGGAAGCATATATTTTATGATACTAGAGCAAAAGGGGTCCACAGCCCCTGCATTTTAATACACACTCATGCCATATTTAATAAAAATAAATCATATTATGTTTATTATTGGAAGTTGTAAATTGTTATCCCAATGTGCCTCAGAAGATTTGCTCTTGATTATGTATTCCTGTGATGGTACAAGTAAGAAACTAGCACTGCAGAGTTCAAACAAAAAGACTAACATTGATGAGATAACTCGTTCAGCCATTTCTGAGATGAATTATAAGAACTCATTGTCTGTATTTCTAACTCTTAATTTTTCTGGGGCAGTTCCCAGCAGGGGCTCCTCAAGGTGTAGGAAGTGTGCAGCAGATATTAATTGACAGGAAAGCTAGCAGTACCCCCTGCCTCTCATTAGAGAAAGTAGACATTCTTTGGAAAAATGTCCCATTTTGATCCTGCCAGAAACTGATCTCCCTGACCACTCCTATAGGACTTTTTCATGATGAGGACCATTATCAAATCCACCTATGCTTAAGCCTATTGGTCATTGGTTTGGTTTTGCATGGCATGGTTTTGGTAGTGGAGGCAGGGGGGCTACAGGAGTGATTTCTATGACAAGCTGCTGGAAGCTTCCTGTCTGTCCAGCAGAGCCAATGCCAACTGGCTCTGAAATGGACCCACTAGTGGTCACACGGCTGAGCCAGTCAGTGGCAGTGGCAGGATCTCTGGGACAACAGATTTCACAGAATCACAAAATGGTAAGGTTGGAACAAGCCACTGGAGGTTATCTAGTCCAGCCTCCCTGATCAAGCAGGGTCTCCTAGAGCATGGTACTCAGGTTTGTGCCCAGACAGCTTTTGAATATCAGTCTTCCCTCCAGGGAAGGAGACTCCATAACCTCTCATGGCAACCTATTCCAGTGCTCAGTCACCCACACAGTAAAGAAGTTCTTCCTCACATTCAGGTGGAACTTTCAGTGCATCAGTTTCTGTCCATTGCGTGATGTCCAATTGCTCAGCGCCACCAAGAAGAGCCTGGCTCCAGCACCATAACACCCTCCCTTCAGATACTTACACTGATGAGATCCCCTCTCAGTCTTCTTCAGGCTAAACAGACCAAGCTCCCTCAGCCTTTCTTCATAAAAGAGATGCTCCAGTCCCCTAAATATTTAGGGAGGGGAAAATGAATCTAGACAACAGCAGCCAGAGAGACGAGTGAGAACATGTGAAAGAAACAACTCTGCAGATCCCAAGGTCAGTGAAAAGGAGGGGGAGGAGATGCTGCAGGTGCCAGAGCAGACATTTCCCTGAAGTCTGTGGTGAGGCAGGCTGTTTCTCTGCAGCCCTTGGGGGTCCATGGTGGAGGAGATATCCACCTGCAGCCCCACACTGGAGCAGGTAGATGCCCAAAGGAGGTTGTGATTCTGTGAGAAGCCCAAGCTGCAGCAGAGTCTTGACAGGACCTCCAGATTCATGCGGAGAGGATCCCACGATGGAGCAGGTTTGCTGGCAGGACTTGTGACCCCATTGGGGATCCACGATGGAGCAGCCTGTTCTTGAAGGACTGCAGCCTGTAGGAAGGAGTCATGTTGGACAAGTTCATGGAGGACTGTCTTCCACGGGAGGAACCCCATGCTGGAGCAGGGGAAGAGTGTGACAAGCTTTTCCCCTGAGGAGGAAGAAGTGGCAGAGGCAACGTGTGATGACCTGATAACAGCCCCCATTCTCTGTCCTTCTGCATTGCAGGGAGAAGGTAGAGGAAATTAGGAGAGAAGTAAAGCCTGGGAAGAAAGGAGGGATGAGGGAAGGGTGTTTTAAGATCTGGCTTTATTTCTCATTATGCTACTCTGAATTGATTGGTAATAAATTAAATCTAATTTCCCTGAGTTAGGCTGTTATGCCTGTGACAGTAATTGGTTAATGATGTCTCCCTGTCCTTATCTCAACCAATGAGCCTTTCGCTAATTTTTTCTGAGGTGAGGAGGGGGAGTGATAGAGCAGTTTTGGTGGGCACCTGACATCCAGCCAGGGTCAATCCATTAACTCACACATTATATAATGGACTTTATTCCCCACCTCATAGAATTCTGTGGAGAAAGCAGCTATTCTTTTTATTTTTCACATGGCAATATGCAGCAACAAGGAACAAAATAAGGTCCCAAAACACTGTTTTGGCAAACATAGATCTCCTAGTCTTGTTTTACTGTCCTGTGCAAGCTCTTTCTCTGCCCATTGCGGTCTACTGTACAGCCTAATTCTGACCATCTTGCAAGGCTGACCTTGAAGGTCAGCTGAGGAGGCAGGTTCCAACTGCTAAGCTTAAAATTTTATTGCAGGAGACACCTGCTGCATGATTTAACAAAACTTGTATGGAATAGCTGCCTGAACCTCGGACAAATGCTCAGAGTGTTAGGGAGGAGAATTCCCCCAGAGGTCTCAGATTTCAGGTCTATTCCCATACCTGCCTGTCAAGGCTGACAGGAACTCAAGCTAGAGAAACTACACACTACAAGCTTTTCCTTCCAGAACTGCACAAGCAAACCTGTAGTAGTGTGTGGTGGTTTCAGCCTTCTGCATACTCAGTGGGTAATTTGAATCAAAACCAAACAGCTGTAATGCTGAAGGATATGACTGAATATTGTTTGAGAAAACTGAATATTTCTGGAAGAAAATTGTAGCAATCAAAGCCCCCAAAGCACCCCACTCTATTCTGAAGGGCAGCATTGAAAGGAGAAGATGACAGCAGAGTCCTGACAGCAACTTCCTCTGACTGAGCAGAGTTAATTTTCCATAGATCCTGAAGGGCAGTCTTTTCTAGAGGAGCAGAAACCCCTGCCATGTTGATGGTAGGAGATGAGACTCTCCTGATGATTAGCAGAAAGTTCTGCTACTGGCTCAAGTCAGCGGGACAGAGACAGTGAGGAGCATAAAACTGGGACATCCTGACCAAATGCATGGAACTTACTCTGCATTGGAGCTTGACAGAGGCTCCTAAGAAAGGTTGCTTTGCAGTTCAGAAACATATCACCTTTCACAAGTCACAGACAAAAATATGGCTGTCTGTCCACTGCTGTTGTGTAGTGCGCTCACTGTCATACTATCCTGTGTGAAAAATGTGTAAGAAAAGACCAAAAGTGTGGAACCAATGCATTTCTTCCAAGGAACACCAGCCAGTTCTGTGAATTTGGACTTTTGGGCTTCTTAAACTCCCTTTTGACGTCTGGTCTGGGATAACTTGATGCATATGAAAATGAATTAGCACAAAGGACATTCTGATGTAATCACCAGAATGTCTTCAGCACTGTTTTTCTGAATCATTTGAAATTAGGTCACTGTCTGTCTTGATCTTCAGTTCCCATCTTTAATACAAGCTTAGCTTTTCCATATCTCACCAAAATGTCAGGAAGATTTAAATGTTATAATACACTGATAATAAATTATATTATTAAAGTGAGCATGTCTGATGCCTTTTGCAGTTTTCTAATAGAGGCACGTTTTCATGAGGAAGCCTGAGGATACTTTGGCCACTCTTCATTTGGTGTCTGAGGACAGAAGCTCTCCAGCTGTGGTCCTGTTGCCATCACAGGAGACAAATGAAAAGGTTCATTGTAGGAATGGTCATGGTGGTGAGAGAGGGATGCACTGGTGTGAAGTGACTGTTTCTGCACAGCAGCATAAACCCATACATCTCTGTCTTCAAGGAGGGAGTTTTGCCCAAGTCTCTGTAAACAGCCATTTCACAATGATGTTGTGAGGGCTGATGTGCACTGATTGCTCTAAAGACAGAAATGTGATTGATGAGTGCTGTTATTAGTAATGAGTAATAGCTTAAAAACTACACATTATTTATTATGAAATCTTCCTTAAGAATATTTCATAAGTAATCAGAATGGGTCAAAAGCACAAATATGTCTTTCAATTAAGCAGCACAAAAAGGAATTTAACTTGAGTAGATATATATGTGTATGTGTATATATACATATATACATGCATATATATGCCAGATCAAACACATCATTAAAATATTCACAAAGTGTTATTGCTTTTATTTGACTCAATAACTATTATACCGATGTAAATATACTGCATTTCTAGGTGCTTATTGTATATTGAAAATCTGTTGTTACACGATTTTCATAATTCACCGGGATTTGCATGTGTAGCAATGAATAAATACTTGCTGATTCAGGGGTTGATAATTGGATATTCAACCATTTTGTCTCTTCATCACCAGTTCCACTGAACATCTGACAAAATGTTTTCTTCGTAAATACTATGCAGGATCTGTGTCATAGAATCAACTTATTTCCTAGTATTAATCTAAAGCACAGGTCACACAGCAGTAGGGTCACACAGTGTGGCAGGAGCAGAGTATTTATGTATCAAAAATACAGTCATGCCATAGTGAAATTCATCAAAAGATGAATTTTTATAGATAATATTATATACATAATTTTTCTTGGCATATGACACTATTTAAGAATTGTTCCACCACTGTAATGCTACAAACACTTGGCACAATTTAAGGTTGCTATAGGCTTTAGGACAGTCTCAGTAATATGTCTTAGGAAGCAAACATTCCATTTAATTTACTTTCTTGCATGTTTTTAACGCAATACTGTTCAGTTTTAAGGGGACTTATTTGAAGATATGTGTATATATCCATATATATGTGTCATTCTGAAAGTAAGTGGTGTTAATCCCTATCAAATAACATCCTGTACAAGTGGTTTTGTACAACTTCTACAACTCCTTTGTTTCTCTTCAAGTTGACTATTCAAGAGAATAGTGACACAAAGTAGGCAAATGAGGATTGTCATACGTGTAATGCAAGAAATACTTAGGGATTTGTAAGATTTAAGATGCTATCCACTCGTAGGAATCAGATTTTTAAGTCATCCAAAGTGTATCTAGTTTGTTTCATTTATTATACAGCTGAATACTTAGCCTGTGGACAGATGTTCAACTTGCAGACAGCTGTGTTAGTTTAAGATATTACTATCCCCAGCTGTTTGCAGCCAGCATATTACTGAAGGCCCCTGTCCATACAGCTCTGCGTGGCTTTACTTAGGTTTCTGAGGATAGCTAGGGCAAGGTCATTTGGGCTAGTTCAAACCATCTGCAGTAGCCATTGCTGTCAAGATGTGCCATGAACTATTACTCCCATGGTGTCTTCACTGTAGTGACTGTAGCAGAGTAGTAGCTTCACCCTGCTGAACCCCAAGCCTTCTGGGAGTGTCTTTGCTTGGGAGATCAAATCCTCCACAGAAAGGTATCTGTCCCCGGTCTCCTACACATAATCAGTTATAGATAAATTGTGAATAATCATCTCCTTTGTGGATCTTAGTAGGGATGAGATCTTTGTTATATGGTGAGCAATTCAGGTACCTAAACAAAGTTATATCTAATATATACCTACAAATATCTAATGCCATTTCAGCTTTCTAGGCTGTTGTAGTGTAGACATCTTTGATATCTTATGGTTAAACTGATAGTAGATACCTATTTTTAGTAATCAGACTTTTCCCCTCTATATTGAATAGCTCTCATTGACAGAAAGTAGTTGGAGGACTACTAAACATTTTATACAGCACAATCTTAATCCAGTGAGATACAAATTCAAGAATTACTTTAGTGGTGTTTAATAATTTGAAATTCTGAATTCTTTGTGAGGAAGATCCTTAAGAGAGAGTAAAAAAGGATGTCTCTATATACATAATAAAATATTTCATTAGTCAAACCTTTTCCTAGAGGAAGTAAAAACTCCCTTGGTCGTTCTTGGTTAGAGTCCTGGAGATCTGTTTCTTATAATGTGATATTTAGGAGCAGCTATGCAATGTCATTATTAATGCTTGTATCATTCTAATTTTACAGATAAAAAAAATAATCTCAAAACTTGTATTTTTTTCTCGGTGTCTCCTACATGACTGAGAAAGTCATTTACCTGATAGCAGTGTGAAACAGAAGTGTATAATCACAACAGAAGAATCTTGAGATTGTCATGTAAAAACAAATGGCCCCTAAGTTACCAGTCTACCCTTCTCATATGTGAGATGGGTCTTTTGTGCAAAACTTTGCTTCTGGACACTGCAGCGCTTGTCATCTTTACACTTTGGTTTAGATGTGTAATGGTGCAATCCTTCAGGTGCACTGGAGTGTGCATCTAAACACTGATGAAAGAAGAGGTGTAGATTTTATAAATTTGTTGTCCATTGTTCTATCTATATGTGTTTTCACTACTTTGATATAATTCAGAAAACAGAGGGATAGTCTTTACCATTTCAAGCAAAAGACTGAGTTTTAAGTAAGTGATTCCACATGTGGGTTGAGAAAGATTCTTTATATTAGCCTTTTGCTGGACTAAACCTACAAATCATGTTTGTAAGACCTTTTCTTTCTGTTTTTGACCTATCACTTTAAATTCAATGTATCTATTTTAGCTGCAATAAAACAAATTGTCCCACAGTCTGATGAAGACTACTTACTTTCAGTGCCAGAAAAGGGCATATGTCACAAGAAACAGTCTGCACACGTACTTCACTGTTGCTTATTTGACAGATGACCTTGATGTGAATCTCCACTGGGGGCTGAGGCTGCTTATGTCCATGTTTGGTTCAGGTTGTCTTGTTACTATTTTCTTCAACTAGGGCAAAGATACAAAGTTCCTCTAATTTTTGTCTCAACGCTTCTCAGCATCATCCAGAAAGAACAACTTAGTTTTTCAAGGGAGAAATCTGAGGCCAGAACTCTCACTTATTGTACACTCATTTTCAAAGTTTTACAAACACCCAACATCCAGATATCTCAGGCTGTACTAAAATGGAATGCCACTCATGAGGTAAAAAGACGCTGAGGACAATGCTGTACATGCCCATATCTGTCTATCTCTCTAAAATACCAGAAAGAAAAAAGGTTATATTAATATGTATATAATGTGTGGGTCCCACATGTTTCTCACTTCAACACATAATCATGGAATAATATTATAATAAATGATAGTTACGTAGTTCACTACAGAGAAGTGAGCCAGGTCTTCAAGATACATCTTCCAGTGTCCCTTCTGCTTTAGGCATCGTTGAACTTTGAGGGATTGAATAATTAACTTTAACAGAACCATGGAGGAGTAGGACTGTGCTGCAGTGGGGTCACAGATTATGGCTGTGGACCAAGAAGGATATAATTGAGTTTTCAATATAAAGCAATTGCAAACACTTCATATAAAAAGTTCTGTGTGTTCTCCTTCCTTCTTCCTGTCCCTCTCTGCTCCCTGCCTACAGAGTCAACACTTAAGAGTAAGTAAAAAAATACTTTTGAGTATTTATATGCAAATATATGACTTAAATTTAAAATAATGCAATAACTAAACATTTTTATTTTGAGGGCATGTGCAATGCAAATAATAGAGAAATATAGCTCTTAATTCATTGTTTCATGTCACAAATGTTTTATTATTTGTATGCCAGTCGCATCTATAAACTGAAGATATATGTACATATCTTTGTATGTGTGTGTGTCACCTATAAACTGAGGGCAACCAAATTAATGACACTGGTTTTCCCCATTATAGTGAGTTCAAATCTTTTGGAGGAAAAATATTCTTTTCAACATGCTGAGATAGTTTAAAAAAACTTTCCCAGAAGTTTGAGTTACATGGTATTTTTTCTAATTTTTAAGCAAGCTTTTAAAAGTAAATAAAAAAAAATTAAGTAAATTTTCAAGTAAAATTGTATTTTCCACAATAATTTAGGATGCTTTTTCTATGATACTGTGTATATGGTGTTTCATACTGTGATGACAACATTAGAGACACAGTCAGTGGCTGCTTAAAACTTTACCCGTACAGCAGAAGAAAACAACATGTTTTACACTGTTGAAAAGGAATTACAGAACCAGAGTGGGCTTCTCAGAGGGCCATTGACTGGACTAAAATACCTTTTTAAAAATTGCCTTTAAAGCAAGAATATGTGGCCTTTTTTAAGGCTTTGTATATTGTTGCTAAACTTTTATTATAGAGGTAGAAATTTGTGCAGTTTTGTTTGTTTATTAGTGTTTATTCTGTTTCCATTTTATTGCATACTTGTGTCATGATTCAGCCCCTAAAAATAGCTATATTCTTCTGGGCTTCTAATGCTCTAACATCTTGGCTCTCAAAGCAAACAAACATTTAGCATCAAGCTGCCCTACCTACAAAAATAATTTCTGAAGGTTTTGTGAGTTGGAGCTGCATTAATCTCAATGATATGCTCTCCTCAGCCTGTTTAGCATTATACCTCATTCAATAGACAGTTTAATGGATGATCCACAGCAGTACATTACAGTTTTTAGCTCTGGGAATTACTCTGCACAGCCCAAGATTTGGGACTGGATTTGGTGGCTGAAATCCAAAAGCTTTTTCCTTTTTTTAAGTACCAAATATTGCCTCTTGCCAAGTGGGATCATTTTCCCATCTGTTGAAGGGTTTTCTGCCCTTGGTAACAATATTCGGTTTCTCTGGCTCCTTTATGCTCACACCAGTACAAAATAGAAGTAACAGAATTTAGCAGTAATGTGAGTAAGCAACCAAAGTCAAAGGCATCAGGGAATCAGACTATAGGTGTGAAGGACCAAAAGAAGGCCTGTCTGCATCTGGAGCAACTTAATATAACATCCATTGTCTCAATCTCCTTTTAAGTGATGTTTCGCTTAAAAATGGTTGAGAGTTCTTTTCCTGTGATGCTTTCTGGACTAACACACCAGCTGTCTTTGAAAGGTTGGGAGAGAAGCAGGCTATGATGGAAGGCTTTGAGAGCACTGTTGGTATCATATCCCTAAGGACTCCTGAGTGTAAACCCCTAGTTTTCAGTGTGGAGTGTGCCAGGAACATTAATACCGTCCGAAGACACTGCTGCAGCTTGGTAAGCCCTGCCCTTCCCAGAGCAACAATGTGAGCGAAAGGAGAACCGGCTGTGCATGGGACAGGCTGGTGACAGCTGAGCTCGGCCAGGCCTCTGGCTGTCCCAGAGGTGGATTAGCTCAGGACACCCAGCACATCAAGCTGACCTGTCAGAACTTGTTGAGCTGCTGAACTGAGTACTGAACTTGCCACCACTCAGTCCTGAGAACACTATTTGATCTTGCATCCTTGGAGTTTATATCTCCCCAGTGGTAGAATATGCATAGAAAAGGGCTAATGTGTATAAATATGGATATACAAAATAGAATATATATATATGTATATAAAAGTACATGAAATGTACAGGCTCCAAAGAAATTACTCCAGTAGTTATTACCCAATAACTGGAAAATGTATTTAAAAAATCATTTTGTGTGTCTATTTTTGTCACGACACATTTCAGAACAGCTGTCATAACACTTGGAATTTACTTCCAAAAATATATTTCAAAAAATTCCCTTTATCTGGCAGCAAAAGACTTAAAGCAGACACTACAGTGCATAGAGTCACATTCCAAATGCACATGATAGAAAAAGCTTCTGGTTATTACTGGGTTAATCAGCACTCTTTTGGAAAGTACCAAAAATTGCATGTAACTGCTTCAAAAATCACAGGATATTTTGAACATTTCCACTGGGTCAAAGCAAAAATAACTATACGTCCTTTTTAGGTGATTATATTCAGGAGACTGGTCTTGCTAAAGTGACTTAACACATCCATTATTGCAATTATAATTTAGTGATAATTACTCTGTTGAATTCTAGTGTTCTATTACCACAAGTGAGAGCCTATAGAGAAAGCCAGAATCCAGCAGCTCCAGAGCCTTGGAACGAGTGTCTGTGATTTATAATTTCCAGACTTGTTACATTCAGTTTGTGAGAGGCTATACATGCATTGTGTAGATTAAGAGCCCTCTCTTTGCTGATTTAAATTAAGTATTGTAATTGACATATCAGATCCAATATATCTAATTAACATGGAAAAAATATTTGACCTACACTGGTCAATGATGGATGACTTCCTTACACAACTTGTAAGTGGTATACACACTTGTAGGCATTAAGCCAAAACTTAAAAGCAATTTGTGTTTTATGCAAGTCTATTTAAGGTTCCCTTCAAACAGAACAAATCAAAAAAAAAGACCAGAAAACAAGCGAACCCCTTCCACAATGCACATCTTCAGAATCATAATATCAACTTTCTGTAATCAGTATGTGACCAAATCCATTTTTGCCAACAGCATTCCTTCATAAACCATGATGACTGAACTTAAATATAAGACATAAATTTCTGTTTAGAAAATTGCACAACAGTGTAAAAGGCAAATATGCCTTAATTTCCCAATAGTACTTTATCCTCTGTTTTCTAGTTCTCAAATGTGTCCCCATATAGGAAGGAGGGAGGCAAATATTAGCCACATAGAAAACTAAGGAAATAAAAACTGATGGAGAAAGGAAGTGGAGAAGAGCTTCATGTTAGTGGAAAACTCTCAGTAAAATTCAAAGGGCTGTCAATTCAGGACAATATCTTTTACTTTACTCCATAGGGCTTTACTTTATTTTGGTTTAGTTTATTGGAGGAAAATAAATTAATTAGCAGCAGGCTGTATGCAGCCCAACCCCAGCCAGGACAAGGTCCCTGGTATTGCTCTCTAGTTGGCATGGGGAGATTTTTAAATAGTTTACCAAATCTGGTGGTGGTTTGAAGAGGCAAGAGAAATCTCTGGATGGTACCAATGGACTAAGAGAAACAGCTGAGCGATACTTTTCCCCCTGCATTCAGCTGTTGACATACTGCTTTGAGGATGTAGCCATCAGTGCTCCAGAGACTATGATCAGGGCAGGAGTTCAGACAGACCTGTAGCCTGTTTTACGACTAAGGCGGCACAACCATGAGGTAACAAAACCTTTGTTTTTACATGTTTTGGTCTCTAAATGTGATTAGTCAGGAGAAGCATTTGTCCATGAGCAGGGGTAAAGACATGAATACTGTAGGGATATGGTACTTCTCTAAGACATCTTTCTGGCTGTGACATCAACCAGGTTTTCAACCAAGGAAAGAGACAAAAGAAACCACGTAAATATCTGTAATTGCTTTCACAAGGAAACAAATCAGCCAAAAAATACTTGATTTTTCACTTTCTTTCTTTCTCCAAGAGGAGCTAGGACCTAGCTGAATAGCTTCATTTTTCGTCATGTGGCTCCAGGAAGGAGATCTGGGGAGGAGAACATGCTTGCGGCCTGTCTCATGTATCCGTGGCCCAGTTTTGCCTATACTTGAAATTAGAAAGATTGGAAGTTACAGTTACTTCCCATCTCTTACAGACATGGCTGCTTCTTGTTAGCAAGGCAAGAACAACACAGGAGGAAGAGCAAGGACTCTTTCTATCATGATAGGTGGGGTAGAGGTACCATAACATTAAGAAAGGAGAAGAGTTGAAAGAGAAAGAAAAGAGCTGCTGCTTTTAGTGATAGTGACACAAAATCTGACTCTTTTTATCATGCCCTCATCTTAACCTCATGGGAGGATCTCTTTTGCTATCTTTATAAACTTTGGCCACCCCAAGTGTGATGTTGATGTTCTCATTGTGTTAAAAGTCAGCCTTCTCTGCACTGATAGAGAGATATAAGACAGCTTTGCAATAGGCCTTGATTTCCAAAAAAATATTGAGCTACAACACTTAAAGGCCCTTCAGGTTATCCAAAAAAAACTAATAATTTTTTTTCAAATGTTGACGTGCCTTTGTTCAATGACAGATTTCTGGAAGCAAATGTTACAGAGTAAACTAATGAGCCATTTCTTGCAACGCTTTCAGTTTGGGTTCAAACCGGAAAGCACAGATCCAAGTTCTATTGCCTTGGGGATATTTTTCAATGTGAGGTTTGGATCCAGCCCACTGTAAAGAGCCACTATACATGCAAAATTCTGAGATCGCTGTAGGTTTGGACTCTATCCACTGTTAGAGTTCAGAAGGTTTTGTCTGGGTATTTTGACGTGGGCCTATCTCCATTTTAGTTTTGGAAACAAAAGCCCCAAATACACATAGGAAAGAAAATTCCCTTGCAAATATGCAACTTGCCTATCATATGCAGAAACAATTTCAGGACTCTCAGTCCTCCAGGTAGTTACTCATGCACTGACACCCATTGTTTTCAGTGGACTCCATGTGTAAATAATTATGCACCTGGGAACAACCATTTGCAGGATCAGGCTGTTGTAAAATAATATGCTGATGAAAACTTAAAAGGTAGCTGTAACACTTGATTGGATTGGTGTAGACTGTTAGCAAAGAGGCTGTCTGGATGCAGGCTATTGTCACTCTCATTTTAGGAGGCAATTTTTAAACAATTACATTTCTTTGCCCTTGGTTTCCAGGGCATCTCTTGCTACCCCTTCTAGGAGGAGACAGCTTGCAAATGCATGTTAACAAATTCAAATGCTACAAATGAATTTCACAGTCCTCAGTGCTGGTTATTCTCACCTCATGAATCCAGAAGTGTCTACGAATTTGAAGGATTGTTTTGGGGGGATGATCTCATCTCCCAGCTTTACATATTCTCTAGTTTCATTTTCCCCTGCAACTCATTCCATGCACTCAACTAGCAAGCCAGGCTTTCCAGAAAAGGACAAACTACTATTGCTTTTCTTCCTCTTCCTTTGGTGCTTGCGTTCATCATCTCGCTGTGGGGCAACAGTTTTTGTCCAGGGATAGTAGTTATTTCTTGGGATTTTAATATTTTATGTACTTTTTATGTTCTCAAAAGCAAAGTTTTAATATTCCACAGATCAAATAAATCCCAGACTTTCAAAAATGATACAATGGAAGCTTCAGCTTCAGAAGCATAGCTGTAAATGAGGCTTTAATTGCCAGCTTAGAAAAAGGGTTGAAAATGTCTAGCCAGTGAAAATGCAGTAAATTTTGAGAGGTCAGACCAATAGAGAGCATGTCTGTGTTCCATAGGGTATAGCATATAAGGCTAGGAAACATTCCCATGAAGCATATTGTATGTGATGTGTGACCAAATGTTTCCATTTTTATTGCAGAGGTAGTGAAAAGTGAACAATACTCTTACCTTTTGTTATTAAATCCTTTCTGTCTGAGTGTTTTACCATCTTTAGACTGCTTTTTTTGTATATTTTTTCCCCAAAATGAAAGAGAATTTTTTTTTTTTAATGGTGTGAGTTCTTTCTAACATTTTCTTTTTCTGTATGAAGCTCAAGAAAACTTGGCAGATTTCAGAAACTACTTCTGGAAGTTCACAACAATTGATGGACCAATTACAAAAGACCATAATGAGAGTTCTCCTCAAAACTTCCCTATAGCCCAAATTTCATATTCCTGTTTCAAAGCAGGAATGTCAGAGAGATTCTCAACAAGAGTTCATCAGCCTTATTTCACAGGAACAAAATAACATTTTTCCTCCCAAGAGCTTTTCTTGGAAAGAAACACAGTATTTTGTTAGTTGGAAAAAAAAAACCCACCAGAAGTGGGTCATAGGAAAACAGAAAAAAAACCCATGGAAAATTACAGCCCCAAATGGTTGAAGATTTACAAGTCTATAAGCAGCTGGCAAGAGGGTCACATACTGGGTTATGTTAATGCAGTTTCAATAATAGGTGGTATTATTAGCTCAGCTTGTAACTGGTATTCTTATGGGATGTCAAATATGGGATGTTACGGAAATATTTCATTATATAATAAATGAGCTTCTCTGAACTAAATCTCTCAACCTTTTGCAGCTGACTCATCGTTTGTTTCTGAAACATTGTGTCTTTGACGTTGCTACAGTGATTGCCAAGAGCTGGATCAACTAGTGCCAGCTGTTATGGTATTTGTGATACAAAAATATTCCCAAAGGGCATTTACTTTATTTTAATTTTCACTATACCCCAGTTATGCACTCATTCAGGTTGACTGTTTTGTGCACTTGGGGGACAATGCATTTCAGAAGGGTTTTGAAAAGAAGTGTCTCAAAAGTCAAGATAAAAATTACATTAAGAAAACACAACATTTTGTTGTGGCTTGTTACCTACATTTAATAATGATCAAAAAAAAAAGAAAAAAAGGCAAAGCCTCCCCCCCACCAACCCCAGCCACCACTGTAACAATAGTTTGGTTTGATTATAACACAGCAAAGATGCACAAACTATTCTAACAATGGAAACAATAGAGCATATGATAACATTCTGTATACTGTTATTTTACAAAAAGCCTGTTTGATAGTTTTCTCACTCAACTTAGAACAGTTCGGAAGGGATAAAAGAAATAGACCTATAGTACTTCTGAGCACCCTATTAAAAACTGTCAACATAAAACTGGAATTATCTTAGAGGCCAACAACTCAGAGGTACGCCATTTTAATGACTGCCAGCCAAAAAGGCAGAATAAATGACACAACATTTTGACTGGGCTGAATCGGTGAAAGAACTAACACTTCATTTTACCATCAGTCTGTGGGATTCACTGTCAGAGAATGCCAAAACTTACACAGGTTAAAAAAGAGAGTAGTTCATTCAGAAAAGAAAAGTCCAGCAAGGGCTAAGAAACATGAAAGTAAAAGCTCTACCTCAAGAACTCCTTAAAGTCATCATCTAAGGAGAATGTTGTGTGAGAAATATCCCTATCATGCTTCTCCTCTTCTTATACAGGAACTAGGGAGAGGGGGAGAGTGCTCATCTTCCTGTAACTACTGATGCAAGGTGGCGTATAACACTTCCTAAGAGCCAAAGAAGCTCAATAGCTCATGATTGTGTTAGTGCCAAGAGAAGAGAGAGGGAAATTGTTACATGTTGGCACTGTGGCTCAGTAATAAGGTCCCTGATGTGTTTCTTGCTTGTTCTTCCATCCCATTTTCCTAGATTAGACATACCAAGGTCTCTTGACTTTCTATGCAGTTATTCTTTCTATGGTTCCAGTCCAAACACTCTAGTGATGGTAAGTATTTCATTTACCTTCTTTCAGTTTGTACCTGTACCATCTTATTACAGTTCCTGGGGCCTACTTCTGTTGGTATTTTATTGCTAGCTGGGCTTCTGCTGCAGGAGATATACACAGACCACATCAAAGAACAAAATATTACTTACAAGTGGGAACTACTACTCTAGCTGTAGTAACTATTTCTGTTGTTCTTCAAAGCATGCTATGCATTTTTTCCCCTACCTACGTATGATCAAAAGTTGATCTTTCCTTAAAATTCCTGCATCTCAGAAAAGCCAGCAAGATGTAAACTAAATCCTACAAAAGGAAAATAAGAGGAGATTCACTGATGGATCTGCACTGGCATTTTCCAGAGACTGCAATGTGCTGTGCAGCTCTCAGCTAGGGCTGTTTGCTTCATTTTCTTCCCATTCCTTCCACATGCCGTTTGCCTGACTCCCATGCCCACACAGGCCCTGTGTACATACTCAAATGATAATCAAGGGCACAACACTGAAGAACAATTGATATATTCTTCTACTGTCTGATTACAGTTTAGCTGCTACTGTATACTGTTTTCTGCCAGTCTTGAACAAATAGATCCAATCACCAATATTCATTCTACACGTTGCCTAGTTGGCCATGTCTTTGGTGAAAATAACTGACCCTCTATTTCTGAGAGATGTTGTTTTCCCGAATAACTATCCCATTTATCTCTTAGCTAGGGAATTAGAATTGACATGATTTATTTCCCTGGAAATAAGTAATGGTTGATAAGCAAAGATTTGAGGATAGTATTTAAAATTTCAAATCCACTTCTGCTTCAGTCCTTTCCAAATCTTGCTGGCTATTATGATCTTGGTGTTTAAATATGTTTTATATAGTCTCCTCACACTTCCAAGCGTTTCTGTTGCATTTTTGTGACGAAGTGTTGCCATTCATTGCTTGAAGTAGGTAACAAGAACTGTGCATTCCTTCAAAAAGAGGAGCATCCCCAAAGGCTTACTTCAAGTTCTGTTTTGAATTTAAAGTCAAAGTTTAAAATCTGATTATTGCATCTTCTTTTTAAATGTGCTTTTAAGTCTGTTCGCATGTGGGAAATGTTTTCAGTTAGAAAAACAGAGTTAATATATTTACTCCTATAAACTGAATATGTGACACGTGGTACAAGAAACCTTCACATGTATGAAAGCTATCCATATGCATTTTATTGCTCCTGGTCCTAATGTGAGTCTGCTGCTGATGTGGCTAAATACAATTTGGCCTATCACTTAGCAACAGACAAGGATTTATGAATGCATATCTCTTCCTGTAGGCTCATAGAACACCCTTCTTTTAACCACTGATGTTCACTTAAGAAACATGCTTTACTTATTTTTGTTGTTGGTGGTGGGTTTTTGTCCTCTGGGTCCTTAGTGTCAGTTCATTAAAGAGTCTGTTACTCTACATGGTATGGGGCAAATTTTTTCCTCATTTTAGATATTTCAAGCTTCATTTAATTCCATGAGGTATATGGAGCGGCTTCAAATTTATGGCAGTAAAAGGAAGATGAGAATTCTGCCTTTGATGATGATCTGTTCTGTATGAACTCCCTTAACTTGCAGAAAAAGTCTTAAATGAACATTCAGGTAACTGAATGCTACTGACCCATGTTAAGAAAGATTATTATTGTTGATGTTGTCATTGTTATATTCTTATTATTCCTTATTATTATTTGAGTAAATAGAGTTAAGCTGAGGAGACCATGGTCATGTGCCCTTTTGGGCCACTGACTTCCAAAAACCTGGTAAGTGTATTAAGACAGTGTAAGCAAGGGGAGTCCTAGGATTAGTGCTAGGGAGAAGTCAAGGTCAGGTCTGTTTTCATGAGTTCATCTTGGTTCCCTCAGTCATCCTCACTGTGGGTGGTAACTGTGAGTTCCCCAGTGTTTACAGTTGAAGTCATCTTTAGACAGGTGGACTTACTTTTAGTCCTGCCAATTTCATATTTATTTTCCTTGAATTCCACCATAGTCCAAATAGTCCTGTTGTTGCTTTATGAAGATAGATACCAGAAACCTCCCTTTCTAGCATCTTTTTTTTGAGATTTCCTACATTTAAAAGGTGTTGCATATTGACTCATGGATGATTTATTAAAAAAAACCACAAAACCCAAATAAACAAACAAACCCAAACACACCCCGCCCCAGCGAACCCAAAGATTTTGACTTGTCTAAGTAGGGTAGTGCTCCTGGGGAATCAAATCTCACCAACAAGATGATCAGTCACTATCTAGATAGTGATTGCAGTTTGCATTTCACGGTGCATTGCAATGGTATCTTTTGCTGGATTAGGTGAGACTTCCCAATCCAAAAAGTGAAGAATGTGGCTCTACACGACCACTCAAGCATATCCATGATTCATTGGTACTGATAAACTACCTGCAAAACATCTCCCAATTGCTTTAACTACATGCAGAAGGCCATCCCACATGACCATTTCTTCAGTTGCAATTTCTACCATGTCTCCAGCCTGTCCATGGTCTCCTGTTCATACCTCTGTGGGGGAAGCCCTGGCCCAAGCAATTACTAAGTGCGCCAAGGGAGTATATAGGCATAAACTTCATACCCAGCTGTACCACATCTATAACTACAGGGCAAACTTGAATTCAATCCTTCTGTCGCATTTATAACTTGAATTTCAAAGCCCTTGCCACATTAGAAAGTGCTTATTACAAGATCCCTGGTAGTTTCTCAGGGCTGCATTATGGCTTCTCTGATAGGGTTTCTGTAGACAAAAGAAATGCTGAGCTACTCTGCAAGGGACTGTTTTGATACAGATGGGAATTTTAGTTGTCTTTGTATTAAAATTTGGAGATGTCTCCTACACATTCTTCTCACTGCCTAGGAGTTAGGCAAAGGGAAAGGCAGCTAAGCTTTAGAGCAGAATAAAGACAATGAAAAAAAAAAAAGGCAGAGATTAGAAAATAACAGAAACACCATTTGAGAGAAAATGAAAACAGTTGCTACATGACTTGAAGGCATTTCAGCTTCTCAACTGGTTGCATGCGTAGACAGCTTTGACACAAATATTTGCATGCTTAGATTTATAACAAAATGTTACCCACAAGGGTGACATGCATTATTGTAGACTCTGGGACTGAAGTAACTAAGCCAAAATAGCAGAAATACAAGGCATTCTGGGAGCATATGAGGAGCACATGTGCACAGCTGGGCTTACCCTCTTTCACATATATACACAAACACACTCACGTGTAATTCAAGTGTATGTGTCCTGGCATCTTTCCCAAGCACCCCACACCTTAAATGATGTATACACATATACACATGTATGGATATAAATATAAGTACTTATGCACTGACTGTACATGTATTTCCCCTTGTTCTATGTCTAGCACAGGTATACATCCCGAAATGTATCCCTCTTGGACCTGTAGCACATATAGTGTGGCAGGGACAGCAATGGCCACCAGTATTCAGCTACAGCCACATGTAGCTCCTCTTTCACCAAACAGTACTCAAGGGAGAGCAATGCTGCCACACTTTTTTGTCTTTGAAGACAAAAAAACCCCTCCTACTTGTGTTGGGGGTGGGGTTAGACATCAACTGGGAAATTTGGAAAGGCATGTATGATTTAATGAAATTTAAAATAATTTAAACCCCCAAAACATGCAGGAGGGAAAGCGTCTTTATAAATTGGATGTGTACGTGATATATGGCTTCCAACACACAAGTGACTGTGTGTCTGCAGGGTGAGGAGCGCCTGGAAAAGCTGGCGCTGGGTTGGAGGTGGGCCAGGCACCCGGTGCCCCTGCCGTGGTGTGAGGGGAGTGTTTGTGTCTGGGAGCTTGGCACGCCCCACAGAGAGGGCTGTGCCAGGCAGCTCCAGGTTCAGCTTCCCCAGCTTTCTAAATCTGGAGTTTTGTTTCACGGCTGCTTCTTGTAATGATGGGGAGATTACCTGCTGTGGCTTATGCATGTTTTTGTATGACACAAGAAAGGATTGGTAATACTATACATTGTTTCTATTTCTCTTTTTGTTTTGGTCTTTTAGCTTCTTCGCTTGCTTTTGTTTGTTTTGTTTTATGTCTATCTCTTCTTACTTCCCTTCATGCCTTTTCATTTTCTTTTTTTTTTTCCTTTGCCTTGCTATTATAAGGGTTGAAATGAGTGAAACTCCTTATACTTAAGTGCTAAATTTGAAGTCATTTAGTAAAATATTTACTGAGCCTCAAAGCCTGGTCTATTTTAAAATTTCTCTATCATGACAAGAACTTAAAGTACAGATGTCACTATGCTATTTATTAAACTTGTTCTTGCAAAATTTAAGATCAATATAAACATAAGTCATCTGCAGTCTTAGTTTGACCAGCAATTTATTCAATGAAAAATTACCTTAAAAGAAAGTTGGGTTGATGTAATCTTACATTGTTTAAATCATCTGCCATGTCCATGTTTACTCCAAGCTTGTCCCCATAGCCTACTTTTATGGCTAACACAGTGAAATGCACACACTCTTCCTGAAATTTATTTGGTTGATTTTAGACTAAGAAATTGCACCCTAGAAGATCTGGACTATTGCATAACTTGCTCTAAGATGACTCTTTCTCCCAAGTATTATAGCTGCACCAATCAGAAATTGAAGGACATCAGTAGTTTGAAATACATCAGTAGTTAAAAATAAGTTGTAAAATAGAATTCAAAGACCTGGATTGATCTGATTGCCCTCTTGTAGTTTGATTATTTAACACTTGCTGACAATAAATTCTAAATTGTCTTTTTGAGGCCCAACATCGGCTACAGAAAAAAAAATCATCTTTCTCCTAAGTAAAGAAATATACTTTGATCACCGAAAAAAACTCCCAACCTATCAAGCATCAGTTTCCTGTTATCCTGTTATCCTGTTATCCTGTTATTCTTAAAAATCTTAGTTGAATAAATGATTACATTAATTTATTTTGTATTTGTAGGTGTTTTTCTAGCTAACTTCTTCTTAGTAGAACAAAATCCTGAAATCTCTCACTGAAAACAAGGTAGGTTACATAAAGAGGTGTGAACATCAGTAGGAGTTTCTAATGAGTGGTTTGACTGACCATTCATTTTTTGTTTTGCTGGAGGTTCTTGTCGTTCTTTTCCTAAAATTTTTCTTGAATGACATTTTCAGACAGATAAAATCCATACATTTTTTGTCAAGTTTATAAAGCCACCTCTTAATGAAGACATGGAAATCAACCAAATAACTCACCAAAGAGAAAAGAAAGAGTTAAACTCAAATGCTCCAATGTACACATATGCACAAAGAAACTTCTGCTCATGACTGGAACTGAGAACGGTTCCTTTGGCTCTTATGATAGTTTAAAACTGTTAAAATTTCTTTCAAGCTTCAAAAAAATGCTTTCTTTTCAAAGTGTGTCACAAATGGTCTTTTCTGTAGCCCTGTATTTGGCCACACCAGATTCGTGGTGCCTCCTATTTGACAGTGTCAGTCAAGCTGTAGCAACGGAATGAGAATATGCTGTCACATGGGTAACAACTCATTACTCACTGGGTAACAACCAGCCTGCTGTCATAGACAGCTCAGGTGATGATCATGGCTGTGGAGTAGGATGCAGGCAAGTAGAGCATCTGGCTCACTGTCTCTGAGAGGGAAATTTAACGTCCTTCAGCACCACCCCTGTGTAAGGTGTTAAAGATGCCCTGATTATTAGAGCTGGTTGAAAATTTTCCAGAGGAACGCTTCTCTGTTGGAAAATGCTGATTTTACAGAATTGAAACATTTCACAGGAACATGTTGATTCCATTGAAAGTTTCAATGGAAAGCAGGCAGGCAGGCTAACCAGGAAGCCTGTGCTCCTGGTCTTGTGCCAGCCTGGGCTCCCCTGGCTCCCCGCTCCCCAGACAGCTGCTCCTCCAGCTTTCTCACACCCTGACCAGACCTTGGGGGTGGGGTGACTCAGAGGGGAGGGAAACATGAAGTGGTGGGGGAGCAGGGTCCCTTGCCATAGCACAACTTTGTGAATTTTCCTGAAGAACCCATACTTCAGTAAAGGAAAGAAAACTTTCAATCAATTCTTTCTACAGAAGAGAAAATCTATTTTCTAGGCTGATCTGCCAGCAAGGTGATACTGACAGCATTTGCTTGCACTTCACATATTTATAAATATATAATCCTAGGTGGAAAGTATTAATTATATTAACACTGAAATAATGATGCAGTTGTCAGTGCCTGAAGCATTTATTTCCTATGATAAGCATCAAAAAAAAGGACATGTTCACTGTGCAGACTGTCATCATGATGAAATCAATTCACATTTTTATCTCTGGAATATATATTCAGGGTTGTCCCAGAAGAAATACACCAAACAAAAGGGATATCTGTCTGTCTGTCTGTCTCTCTCTCTGTATATATATACACTTCATTTATTTATTTATTATCTATTTATTTTCAAATTTGCTCGGGTGAGGATACTAACCTCATTTTTTTCTCATCCAGTCTAGGTAAACATATTTAGGGAAAAAGAAAAAAAAAAGTTAATTAGAAATATCTTTTAAACATTGTAATACACACCATAGGAATTTCTAAGCCCAGCTGAAGAAACTATATGTTTTGGTTAATAAGTCTGCTGACTTGATCTTGGTTACTACAGTCATAACTTGAGCTTAGAATTCTGTTTTGGGGCATGTATGATATGACAGACACCCGTAGAAATCATGTCATCACTGTTCATAGATATCTTAGACTGTGTCTTCATGTGGGTTCTATTTACATGCGTAAGCTAATTGTCTCATTAACTTTATACAGTCAGTAAAACTACTAACATTAATAACTCCTAAAGTCTTTTGGGTGATTTGACTTAAACAAACAAAAATGTCCCAATGTTTGTTCTGCATTTTACCACCTGTGGAGGAATATACAAGCTACGAGTGTTTATGTGCGCATGCTTACAAGTTTTGACTTGCACCGAGGTGTGACACTGTTGACCATTTCTGTGCTATTTCCTCAAATTTGGTAGGTGGCACACTTACAGTACATCCAATCAGTGAATCAATAAATAGTGAAGCCTGCATATTAAAAAAAGTTTAACAAATAAGTGCTCCTAATGAAAGTCAGTGTTGTGGGCTTTTTCTCCTTGGTTTCACTGGCAGTCGTGCTTTTGATCTGGGAACTGTTAGGAGCCATTGCACCCCAGATGAAAGGAGTTAGAAAATTCCATATCATAATGCAGCTAGATCAGTAATTCATGAAGCAGGTAATTCACAATGACTTGCCAGTCCTTTGATTGCACACGGTTTATGACTATTAGCAGTTTCCCCTTTCAAATTTGTATGCTTCCATACTTCCTTTCTGACCTCTTTTTCATCATTTATAGTCCAATTTGGTAGTGAAAAAACATAACTGGTGCTCAAGTGCATGGCTGTCATTCAAACCTCAATGCGTTAGTGAGCAGTTTGACATTTGTGACTATGAAAAAAAAAACATTAAGCAGGTGTATAGAACATTAACCAGGTCCCTCAAACAATGCTTTATGGGATTCACAACTTGCCTCGAGGCTATAAACCTGATTCAGCCTGTGTTTTCAAGGTAGATTTAATCTTGATATTTACACTCCAAATGTATCTTGCATTAGAACATAATTGCAATATAAATGGACACAAACACATTTCAAATGAAAGATCAGGGTAAAAGAAGTTTTACTGTAGGAGCTTTGGAATGATATGTCTTCTTTGAGGTTTAACAATTATCTGTCCTTGGTTTGTAAAATCAAGTGCTGCATCCTCAGCTTCAGAAAACTGGCTTACTCAGAGGGGTCCTGACTCTAACAGTTTCTTGCTACTCTTCTAAGGGAGTAGGGTCCAAATTAAAAAAAAACCCACAAAAAATGCTGTTTAATCCTTTTTAACATAGTCATCTGCTGTACAGGTGTGCACATATCACATTTTATTTCAGTTATACTTACCAGGTTTCTGCGAACTGACGTTGCGGCTTTACAAAGGTAGGCAGATTTCTACAAGTTGGATGAATAACATCAGGTAAATGTGTTAAAATAAGTTACTGTTTTGTTTCTAAAGGACTAATATAATGTTGAAGCTGCTGAAAAAGGGCCCCTAAAAAGAACATTGCAAACATTTGAGTGGTCAAGTAGGAATAAGAACTCTGAATATGAGAACTAAACAGTTCTGTGAGGTGCTCAATTAAAATAATATTTTTCTATATATAAGCAAAAAAACTATGCACAAAGTCCTCCCATGATATCCCTCCCAGCTTCCAGTAGGTAGTGGGTTAGGGACTTCCTTTTCACCAGAGGGCATCCGGATCACTGTGCTTAATAGCCATTGATAGACATATCCTTCGTGAATTAGTCTAATCTCCTTTTGAACCCTGGTATACTTTTGGCTTCTGCAGCATCCTGTGGTAATGAGTTCCATGATTTAATTGTACATTGCAATGAAAAGTGCTTCCTTTTGTTTGCCTGAAAATTGGCACTCAGAGTTGTTAGTGGGGGCACTTGCCTACTCTATCTGCTCGCTTTTGTTTAGAAGACAGAGCTGGTTAGTCTGTTCATAGTCTTACCCAGGATTTTGTTTCTTATGATGGCAAAATCCATAGCCAGTAAAAGGTAGAGAATGACACTTTGTGATTGCTTCAGTACTGATGGATTTAATGTATGAATAGCAGAATATACGGGTAATTCAATTGTTAATACTTAATTTTGATATTATGCCTGGGGTTGGTGTGACATTTGTGAATAAGAAAGCAGGAGTAACATAGGAAGGCTCTGATAAATGTTTTCAACACATGCAAACACATGTGTATGTATATTATCAGACTGTTTGTAAAGTGGTGTGTGCTCATGCCCTTTGTGGAGCATTTTTTGTGGAGATGGAGAGAGATTTTGTGGGCAAAATGTGGCAAGTGCATGGAAAGTGTGGAAAAGACCACACAGAAAAAAATGTCTGGAAAGTGAGCACTGGCAACAGCTTGTGAGCAATAACAGCAAGAAGAAAGTGGACATTTGCCTCCTTGCCACCTTCTCTTTTGCTTTGGACAGGGAGGCTAGGTGGTGTCCATGTCATTCATGAAATGGCTGACACAAGGACAATCTCACATGAGTAACTGAAAACATGAGATAACTTACATATTTTGCTGCTTCTGTGATGATATGAATTTAGTTTTGCCCTTTTTGTTTCTTGGAAAAGCTGAAAAAAGTTTTGTTCAAATTTTTTGGGGAAAAAGGGTGTATTGTTTTAGGATCACAGCATATCTTTTGGTCCAGGCGAAGACTTCCTTGGGATTACAGTTGTCTTCCTCTATTAATATAAAAAAATTAACAGGAAGGAAAAAAATATACAACCAAATATATTGAATTTAAAATTCAAAGAAATTGAATTCATAAAATATTTATATATTTTGCTAGAATCAGTTTAAAAAGAAGCATGAACCTTTCTTAAACAGGGCAGTTAGACAGTTTTTTGACAAATTATACACAGAGTAATTTTTTCCCTAATATACCTTTTTTTGAAATGTAAATAATTTAATCAGAATAATTTATCCTAAAGAATTTTCTCCTTTGCCATTCAGTTATTCCCCCCCTCTGTTGTTATACTCCCTTCTGCATTTTGTTCTTTCGTTTTTCTCTAAATACCACTCATTTTTGCTCACAGGCCTACAAAAAATTCAATCTTGACTCTGCCCATGTCAAAGCTTTGTTGAACAAGATGGATATAGTTCACTAGGTATGGGGCAAAACAAGCCCCAGATTTTTTCTAACTTGAGAGGAAAATAAACCCCACATTTGTTTTATTCCTTTTTTTTCATCTTCTTTCCTGATTTCCTGTTTAAGAGGGCGTAACCACAATGACTGTTATTGCTAGAAGACCTTCAATTTATCTGCTCTTCAAAGCAAATAATATTTGTTTTGTTAATATTTATACATTTCTTAGCATAGCAAGGCCCTAGTCCTTACTAATGTTTGAGGCAATGCTGCAGAAGGGTCAGAGGATGAATAATTTTAGGGACACCTTGGTGCTTTAGGCCTCACTCTACATTAAACCAGTTTTGGGGGACTGAGGGTGGTGGGTCAGAACTGGAAAAGCTGACTAACAAGCTGCACAGAGAGCTCATTAGCCCTCTACACTGGGCTACTTTTCTGTCCAAATTAACTCTTTTAGGCAGTGAAATGTTTGATAAATTCCAGCTATCTAAAGGGCCACAGGTTATCGACACAGCATAGTTAAAATTTGTCTCTGGGTAAGAAAGAGATCATCTTCAGGACATAGACAAGTGACATTCTATTTAATCTACTTACTCTTTATATTATTTTCTTGGATATTTTCTGGATTGTCTTCTAAGACAGAAAGGAAAGATGGGGTTTTCAATGAATTATACTAAATTAAAATCAAACAGGATCACTAACAGGAAAAAAGCAAATAAGAAAATAAGAACTTCTATATTCTTCTTCTTCCTTCCAGCTTATTCTTCAGCTTTGAACGGTCTTGCAGATTTCATAATAAACGTACTGAAAAAAGTCTTTGAATCTGAATGTACAATTTTAGATATGAGATAGAACAGACTCTTCTCAAAATGAAACAAAATTTGATGCTATTAGGAATTTAACTTATAAAGCTGTTGCTTTTAAGACTTCAGTTTTAAAAAGCCACAATGCTTCAGCAAAACAATTGATTTGAGCTTTTAGTATGAAAACTAGTAAGACCGACTGTTATAAAATGAGAACTGAAACAAAAGGTAAGCAGTATCTTCTTTCCTAGGTACAGGAAGCTTTTACAAAGCAACTGTATACTCTTGGAAAAAAATGCCCTGTAGCTTACGAAGTTTAAAGAACAACATTTCATAAATTACATTTATTTCATTTATTTTTTTGTTTTTAAGGGTAAAGAAACCCAGAAGAACTAGTCTTCAGTTCCAAATATTTGGCTGTTCCTTGCAGGTGTTTGGGTTTTAAAATGTTTGGGCAGAACACCAATAATTTGGTTTACAGATTACAGTGTTGTCCAGTTTCCTGCACATTATTGCAAGGTGGAAAATGAGATTACAACAATCCATGTCTGCAATGAGCCTTTTTTTTTTTTTTTTTTGTCTCTTTAGACTGTGTGTCTCTTCAGAAAACATTTAAGTGTGTCTTGGCCAGTTACCTTAGCTGTTTACTCAAGTAGCTACAGGACATCTGTTTCAAGATTGGTTACAGGCACATCACATTTCACCTTCCTGAAGGGGAAAAGGACAGGAAACTTAATTTTGAAGTTCAGCATTGCCAAGGCTTTCTCATTTCCATAAAGATGCCAGACAGTGACATCATATCTACCGTGTGTCCCTTTGCTTTATGGCTGGAACTTCATTGCATGGCGCAAAAGTTGCAGGAGGACGATTGATCTTGACTTGCACCAGTGCTGCACTAAGCAAAAGTAACAAATGGTGTCATTGCTGAAGCTTGTGAAACAATATTTGTAGTCATGGTTGTAGCTGGAGCCAAAGACAGAGGCACTGAACCAGAACCTACATAGAACCCAAACCTTGCCAAGGTCACATGTTATTTTGTTTATTTGTTTTAACTTGACTAAGTAGTTTTTTGATCATTTAACCATGGACTTTGTTCATAACAGTCCTGTGGGTTTGCATGAAAACAACTCTTCAGTGTTTTTAAATACGATTTCAATTAAATATTATTATTCAGAACAAATGTTTTCACCTACCACATTATGTAACTGCAATCTGTGCTTTTGCTTTCAAGTCTGTTATAGTGAACACAGGTTAAATGACCACATAAATAATTAACAGTGGCCTTGTGTAAAAACAAATACATTCAAAAATAAGTTTGAAAAAACCTAATCTCTAGTGTACTTAACCAAAACAGCATTCTGTTGACCAAATCCTAAAATACTGGCTTTGGGACCATGACTGTAACAAACTTCCTTAGAATTGAATGCAGGCCACTTGCTGCAGGGATGCCTTCTCAACTGAATGGTGCATGTTGGAAGTGATTATTAGTGGTTTTAATTATATCATGGCAAGTACTGTAGCAAGTAGATACATTTTTCTTTTTCAGTTCCACTTCTCAGCCACTCAGTGTGTATAAAGATGTGGTTGTGTTCTGCTCAACACCTGACACATGCTTCTCAGAAATGGCTCCATTTCAAATGTGAAGTGATCCTTGCACAGAGGGCCTAATGTATGAAATTACTGAACCCTCATGTTTTTGACAGAAGTCAAGGTGAGTTGTTGCTTAAAAACCCTTTCTGGACATTTTCATCTTATAGTGGTGGTTTTTTTGTGGAAAAAAAAGGGCTACATGGTACATATATGTTATCACATTTTTATTCTTAATGCTAAATCACAGTTAAACTCCTAATGAAAAAAATAACTTTTAAAATAAAGCTTTTGCTAAGCACTGTAAGTCTTCCCAGCTTTACAAGAAAAGCTGCCTTGAAACATCTTTCTAATAACCTTAGGAAATATTATGTTACAAATGTTACAAACATATTAAAAGGCACACTAAATGTTATGTCAAAGTTAAGGGTCTGATTTTTTTATCCTTAAAACTACAGACGTTTTAACCAACCTGCGTTCATAAAAGAAACATTGATAGACCCTTAACTCTTGTGAATCCAGTGATTACTGGCATGAAGAAAAGAAAGAACACATTCTGAAATACATTACAATAAAGCTACATACAACATAGTTTATAGATTTATAAGTTTTAGATTAAGTCATTTCTCTGTTTATCAACAGCATTAAAAAAAAAAACCCAACAAACCAGTAAGCAAACCTGGAATACCACAAACCAATCAATAAAGTTTAAAAGCTCCAGTGAATCTAACCTATAACAGGTCCTTGTTTGGAGAACATGCTCAAGAAACACATGTGCCTTTAAGAGGTCTTGAAAGAATTTACACCCATGGACCATTACCATTTCCAAACACCCTGCAGCTTTACCAGCCCAACATGTGCTGACTGTATATCACCATGACCCTTTCACTAAAGCTCTTTTGACTGGAGTGCTTTTAATACCCACTTTCTCAGCTGAGCTCAGGAGTGATTTGTTTTACATGCCACATTAATCCTTTCCACATTTTCTGGATGAGGCAACCACAATTCCACTTGTGAGGTGTTTCTAAAACATAGTTATAGGAATAAAGCAGCAGGGTCCCAGACTTGACAACTTCCCTTCAGGCGGCTGACAAAGTGGGCTATCGTGGCTGGTGCTGGAGCTCGCCGTTGTGCCCGGCAGCGAGGGTGGCCTGCTCTCCGTGGTTAGTCAGAGGCCCAATTATTGTTGGCAATTCAGCCACAATTAAAACCCTGTAGGGATCTTCATAGATTTAATGTCCAATGAATGCTGATGGAGATTAATAAAATCCAGCTCGTCTTTTATAAGCTTAAGATGAAATGCAACAGAGAGAAACAGAACTGAAAGTATAAATCGCAGCTCCGTAAAACCCAAGAAGTTTATGCCTCACACCTACATGATTGGAGGAAAAGAGCTTTTTATAAATGGGCAATTAGTGTTCAGTGTACTGGGTTTTATTATGTGGTAATTTTACAGTTTTCACTTTAAAGACACCCAAAAAGAGAAAAATCAAAGGCCAAATGAATTTCTGTTGTATGCATTTATGAGCTTTCTGCATTTATAATGTTAGCTCAACATTACTAATGTAGGGTTTTGAAAATTTAGTGTTGTCAACAAGGCTAACAGAGTAGACCAACCAATTATAAAACTGTTTTTACATGTCAGCGCTGTGCACATTTTATTAACAAGTTAGTATTATACTCCATTTTTTATGTGTTAAATCGAAATGTACATGTAACCGGATGACAAAAATTATGTTTCTATGCAATTTAATTTATTGCTCTTCCCCCATAAATTTTACTTGCAAGTTCAATGGTCTGAGCTGAACTATAAATTAGAGTGAGGTGAGTCTTATATATAACTTGATTTACTCTGGTAATTTCTGAATGAAGTATCTGAATCCACATGCCTGTCTACAATTGTCTTTACAGCAAGCTATAGCAACAGGACAAAAAAAGCAGTGGCTAATCACAAGTTTTCTGTTAAAGGTTTTTATGCTCATAGACCAGGCTGTTTCACAAAGTTTCAAACAACAAAAGTATCTTCACAAGCCATTCATGCCACGTGGCAGGTGTCACCAGATGGTGCCATTTCAATCTTCCAGACTATTTTTTCCTTTTTTCTTTTGTTTAAACATGGAAGTAGATATTCATTCCTGGGATAATGTACTCATTTTTTTTTAATTTGTGTGTCTGTATATACAGTTGTGTGTGAAGGGAGCTGCTTAATCAGAAGTTGAGATTGCTATTTGCTTTGATCTCATATTAAAATCTGTTCTTCAGGTGGAGTTGTTGCTTATAATCCCAATTTTAATCATGAGCTGAGACTCTTGAACAAGGGAATTACTTGCATGCTGTTTGATTTTCTCTGTTCCAGTACTTATTTATATGTGTAAGTAAACCAAGTTATACTTAGAATATAACCAGAATATAACCACATATCTGATTTCCCTCATCTGCCAAGACACCTGCAACTGCTCTGCAGGGGGACAACAAAGATGTCTGCACAAATTCTCCTTTTTTTAATTTGCAATGAGATATTTATTGATCTGACTTTTAAGAAATGCTAATTACTTACAGCTGGGAGCTGGGGACACCCATCATTTTTACGTGTCTCAGGTTTTTGGCCTGACTGGTCTCCTGGGCATCAAGTAGAACCTCTCTGCCAGCTTCACCAGCTGTACATTAAGAACTTGTTGATTGTACTTTTTCAGTGTTTTTTTCTTTTCTGACTGTATTAAGGTGGAGAGCTCAGTAGCACAGAAACATCAGCCCATCTTCTTCACATTTTCTTTTTGAGACTGTGTTATGGGTATAGAAGCTCGGACCCTGAACTTACTCTTCCCACTTTGTCTGACTGGCTATTTCAAAAACTTCCTGAAGCACTTGTGCAAGGAGAGGTACAGCTGAGCCACTGTTTGTTACCAGTAGGACACAAAGACCAATGTGAAGTATCCAAGAAATAAATTTTACTGTTGTTGAAGAGGTATTACATCTAGTGAAGAAGAGAGAGTACACCACTTATGACACTACCCACCACCATTCCCCAAACCCATGGATGATGTTGCAGTATCACGTGACTCAAGTGTGGACATTCACTTCACCAGGGCAAAGCTGTCATGTTGTATCAAAAGCCCAGGAGCACTTTGAGTCATTCTTCCTTGTGTCTGAAGCTCCTCCTAATGCTCTGCATTTGAGAGAGACTGCAGTGGTAGCAGCAGTCTGCACACCAAAAGGAAAAAGGTCACCTTTCACGAAATAACCAGCCAGCTGGATATTGCCAGCCATGCAGCAACCCCATTTTACAGAATCACAGAATAGTAGAAAAATAGAATCATGGAATTATACATGGTTTGAGTTGGAAGGGGACTTAAAAATCATCTAGTTCCAAGCCACCTGCTGTTGGCAGGGACACATTTCACTAGGCCAGGTTACTCGGAGCCCAATCCAACCTGGCCTTGAACATTTTAGGGATGGGGCATCTACAGCTTCTCTGGGAAACCTATTACAGTGTCTCACCACTCTCACAGGAAAAAAATTTTTTTCTAATATCTAACCTAACCCTACTCTTTTTCAGTTTGAAGCCATTCCCACTTGTCCTGTCACTACATGCTGTTGCAAATAGTCTGTCTTCATCTTTCTTGTAGGCTCCCCTTAGTTACTGGAAGCGAGCAATTAGGTCACTCTGAAGCCTTCTCTTTTCCAGGCTGAACAAAGCCAGATCTTTCATTCTGTCTTTACAGGAGAGGTGCTCCACCCCTCTGATCATCTTGGTGGCCCTAAATTTCCTGAAGGGTAACCTCTAGGGGACTATCTAGAAACTCCACTCTTCTCGAAAAACAGAGAAGTTCTGTGGTAACAGAATAGACTGCATAGCCCTTGGATCCTTATGGTTGTACATGTGTTGCATTGGACTTCCTCAGGCAGGCTCCAGGCAGACCAACCCCGCTCTACAGGACATGGACACTGCACAGAAAATCATGCTCTGGTCACAGGGCATTGTGTGCACACTACTCAGCCTTGTTCACTTAGCTCACACAGAGCATTGCACCGATACAGCAGTCTGCTCTTGGAACTGGCTGGTTCAACGTGAGCTTGGCTCCTTCTGTCAGAGTATAGGCCTTGTCCTCAGTCCTAAGGAGCTGATGTGCACTGGTTTGACCACTCTACCTGTTTCCATATCTGTGCCTTTGGCTCTTGATAAATAATTTAATTCCCTGAATTTTCACTGACTTTCCTTTATTTTTATTAAAGAGTCTCCCTTGCATAAAAAGAGATTTCGCATACACAGAGGAGAATACCCGTCCCAAACCTCCCCATAAGTCCAACCTGTTAAAATTATTTGAAGCCACCTATAAATGGTGACATTACTTACTGTATGTCACTGAAATTAGTCACAGAAAGTGGGTTGTAAATGTTATCCAGACAAAAAACGTTTGAAGATGATAGTCTAGATTGTGTAAAAGAAAACTGATTCATTTAGCAAGACAACTTCCTGAAGATTTGAGTGGATGTGTAGTTTTTTTAATATATACCCAATAATAATATCTACTCAATAAAAATATCTACATTTTAGCAAACAACTTCTTTTGTAGAGCAGATAGAAACATTCTTTCATCTGCTCTTCTTTGAAAAATATTACTTATGGGTTTGGATTGCTATTCTTTTTATTGTTTTCAGTAGCCATTTAATAAGAGTTTTCTAATTGCTTGTACCTCAGGATACAGATTTTGATTGTAAGGAAAACAACATGAAAATAACAATCATTGAGCTTTTCAAAAAGCTGATAGCTTTTGATCACTTTCAAGATCACACACTTGCAAAATTCTTTTATATGCCAGTTCAAAAATCAACTCAGCTGTATTTTGTGTGGGGATATAATCTGAGCCACAAAAATTGCCTACTTCTCTTTTGCCTTTGGGCGATTTTTCAATCTTAGCTAAACCAAGTCCATAATGTACGCCTGCTGGCCAACATTCCAGGTAAATGAATAGCTTTTAAGGAAAAATTATGCTGTTTTTCAAAAGCTTGACATTTTTAAAATACAAGTCCAGAATTGAAACCTTCAATAATTTTTCCATGCCTATATGTTGCAAGCAGAAAAATGTTACACAAATGAATACATCTGGGATTATTTTTAAGCTGTTATTTCCCACTAGGGAAAATATTTAGAAATAAGGCTCAATTTTTTTTTTTTCTGTGCTGAAACTACAAAGAGGCCAGCCATCTTGATGTTTTTCCAGATTTTTTTAATGGTTTTACTGATATTGTGTAGTGACTTTACTGCCCTGTTTTGTATGCCCTTATATTCACCAATAGTAAGCATTTATGTTGGGTTTATTCCAGTTTTTAAATCTGTTTTGTGGCATTTATGACCTAAAGCTAATAAGGACATTCAGTATTTTCTTGTAAAATATTGAAAATACCTTTTACCACGAAAATAAAGGGGAAATGTTTTTAAAATTAAAAAAAAAAAAAAGGGCCTAACCAAAGGCAGGAACCACCCTTATTTTAAACTGAGGCAGGTTTTGCCATAGCAGTAAAGTGGTGTTTCCTAGGCATCAAGGAACTGGCAGAAACACATCAAATTCAAAAAAAGACCAGCAGAGGTTTGCCAGCACCTGCGTACAAGATACTACTGGACCAGGTTAGGTGGAAAAGAAATGCAAGTTGGTTGAAAATGAAAATTCCCCACAGAAAATGGTTTGGATGCATTTTTTTATTTTTTTACATTAAAAATCTAGATGAATTTTTCACTGATTAAAATTGTTTATTTTTATTCTCTTTGAAAAATAGTGTCCTGCTTCTCTGGCTTGAAATTATTTTGTATTTTTGGAAAAGAAACCAACTGAAACATAAAACTTATAAATACTCTCACAAATGAAATCTTTTTAGGATCAGATAAGTATAACGTGGCTTAGGAGAAGACTTTTAGTTAAAGAAATATCTCAGGATTTCAAATTGTTTTTTTGCCTGGTCTTTTTTTTTCTTCAGAAATGTGGATATTGTTATGGAGCAGAAATCTGTTTCCTTCCTACTATGTGTCCAGGGTTTTCATACCCCTCAAGTGTCTTTTCTGGGTTTTTTTTTCTGGGCATGATCATTATGCTCATTTTACAGACTGGAAGCCAAGGTGTAGAGCTGCCTTGCTAACCAGATTCGTGACAGAAAAATTGTTCTCGAACTACATTTCTAAATGCAAATATTTGCCAGTGCTGCCTGAGTTATGCACAAGACCTGTCCTGCTCCCTGATGTATAAAAGCGTTGCAGTCCAGTAGGGCTCCAGAAGCAGTGCTTCCTCCCAGCTTATATTTTCTCTGCACAATAGAGGTTCAATTTAAATCAATGCCTTATTTACATTCACAACTATAAGAAATTACCTACCAAGGCCCAGCGTGCCGCTTGGTGAAATCACGGTAACATTGAAATCATTATTCTGACAGGAACCCAAGCCAGCCAGACGCCTACAGAAGCGCTTTTCCTCTCCTTCGCTCTGGGAAGCACGGCCCGCAGGCCTCTCCAGAAAGCTCTCTAGCTCCATTCATTTATTTATTTGCTGCATCGCCAGGTCACTAAATTCTGGTTTCTGCAGCCCAGGGCGGGGGGAGTAAGCTGCTGGGGCGGCGGGGAGGCCCTGCCAGCAGCGGCAGGGGGGAGGCAGCTGCAGCTGGATCTGAGCCTCTCCCCAGGGAAGGGGGGGCCATCGCCACACATCCAACACCACCAGGGCTTCCTGGCCAGCCACCTCATCCCAGTGTTTACATGTAAAAAATGGGACAGCGCCGGCCTGGCTCTGAACGGATCTGCTCCTGCTGCCTCATGTGTGATGGGAAGATGTGATTTGGGAAGACTTTGGGTTTTTTTTAGTTTTTAATTTAAAAGTGTCTTGTCATTAAAAATTAGGAAAAGGGAGAAGAAAAATGTGTCTACAATGAGCATCACTCTGAAAGTCACAAAATCTACAAGGCATTGCTAGCCAGTAGCTAATTATTACCCAGCTCTCCTCCCACCCCTGCTTATTAGGAAAGTTTAGATATTAGTTCCCATTTGCTGTTCAGAATAGCACAGATGGAAGGAAATGAATATGCCATTTGCTTTTTGTGACCTCAGGGGAGTGGAGCAAAATATGGATGTGAAAACATTGCCAGAACCCTGAAAGTTATATTCTTTCATTCATTAGTTTTCCTGCTTCTCTATTCCATATGCTCTCCTTCCCTTCGGCTCCATGGAAAAGCATTGACGAGCCAGATGAGTAATACAATTAGAGCTTATGTATGACCTGAATGGTGTATATGGCTTGACTGGCCTGTTAGCCAGGGTGGCTGCTGTACTGCCAGAACAGCACAGAATAGCACAGACTACAGGCATGAAAGTCCACAACTCTCTTATCTTCCAAAACATCTTTTGACATATTATTTGTGGATTAGTGTGTATGAACGGTTCAATGCAGCAAGAAGTCACAATGAATAAACAGAAGGGACCAGATTCTTCGTAAGGATGTACACATGGTTCTCATTTTAAGGCTTGAACCAATCCACTTAAGTTAATGTAAATCCTTCTCCAGACTTCAATGGGAATCTAGCCTTTCTGGCTAGCTCTAGTAAAGGACTTAGGCACCTAAGGCAGGATGTACATGGAACACCATCCAAAAGCGCTCTCCAGAAACCTGTGCTTGACTGCTGCCTAATCCTGGAGGCGCCTAGTCTTGCAAGGCACTTCCCTTTTTGATTTTAAAGTTCTGTAGGTGACAACAGTCATCCAGATCATATCCAGATCAGCCTGGTCTGAGCAGCTCATCAGCCAATTCTTTCCTCAGACTGGTCTAAAGCCAGGAACTAAGCAGAAGATGCCTAGGACTTTTGAGGGCCACATCTGGTAGGCATTTTCAAAGCATCCTAGCATACCGTGATGGATCAAATGCTCTTCATATCATTCTGCTTTAATACTGAAATGTCAAAAGGCATTTCTTCCAAACCAAGTCTGAGAAGAACAGAAGAAAGACTACTTTTTGTTTGGTTAGTTGGTTCGTTGGTTTGGGTCTTTTTGGTGAAGCTAAAAAGAGTAATATGACGTCGATTGGAAATATGTTTAATTATTCAATGTATCTTCACATTACTTTTTTTTCTCTCTGATGTGTTTAGAGGGTATTTTTAACTCAACTTTGACTAGGTTAAAAAACAGTCACCTCATCCCTAAAGAGTCTCATGCCTAGGAATGTTCACATTCCCTAAATCAAGTTGAATGTCAAACAATTAAGAACGGATAATTTTTTTCTGCATCTAAGTTTGGAAACAAACCCTTCAGTCTATATTAAGATTACAACTTACTAACAAAAAGGAACACTATTTGCAGAAGTCAGCTGCTTTTTGCACAGGTAAAACGTGGTGCTTTAGAGGCACAGAGGAATGTTGTGTATTACACGAAGACTGCAAGGTGGAAGTGTTAATTCTGTGTCAGACATTTGGCAAAACAGAAATACAGCCACAGAAATAGAACATTTTCAACACATCCTGCTTTGAAAATAAAATTACTTGGCTTCTAAGTGGTATTTTTTCATTAAAATAGAGGTTTTGCTGTGGTATTTATGTGTCAGGAGGAGCCCATTAGTCTATGATGATATTCTTTTTCCATTGACATTATCTTTTAATTATATCATTCTGAGCCACATCACTAGTGGATCAATTTTTACAGCCCAGTTTACATATCGCTTCAGCATCTAATTCTGAGGAGGTGTTACACACTTTGAGGTTTCTGCTTCCCTTTTCTAAAATAATTTGGAACTCATGACTGCTTAAAAAGGCATCAACAAAGGTGCCTGTCTTTCCTTTGAAGTCATTTTTTTGCGGAAATCACAGTCACTGACCAAAAGGTTTCAAAAGATTAAATTGTGCTTATTTTACGACATTTTAAAACAGCAGGGTTAAATGCTGGGCCAGCTGCCAGGCAGTCAGCAGCACCCACACTTTCATGTTCAGCAGCCAGACACATCTACAGCAGTTATTTCTGAGTAGTTATTCCTGAAATATGTCACTCAGAACAGCAGAGGAGATTTAGTATTTGTGCTCTTTGATGACGGGCTAATGAAAATGTATTTTATACATATGCCACAAGTGTAATGAATTTCAAAGTTGTTTTTTTTTTTAAAAAGAATGTAGTGGGCAAATTAGATATTCATAATTCTCTTTATCAACACTGGCTTCTCCCTATAGTTGGAATCAACTTGGAGATCCACAAAATCATGGCTGTCAGACATCCATGTCCCACAGTGCATTATCAATGTGTGGCAAAACACTGCTCACTCCTTTATATGGAGGCTGTAATGGACTGAGGGCTAGTTTAAACTCGCAGAACTGTTTCAGAAACATAAATCTTGACATCATCTTTGATGAGGAACCTGAGGAGAGGAAGGACACTGAGACTGTCCATTCTGGGCAATAGTGCTGTGGGCTTAGTGGATCTTTTTTGAAGTTCAGCTCTGTTGCAGTCAGGAAGTGATTTTCCCCATTTTATAAATTTTCGTTCTGGTTTTTCTTTCTAATCCTCATGTGATGCCTGTTTCCCTTGCCTTGGTGTGTGTTTTTTTTTTTCATCTGCCTTTTTCCATTTTGAGGACTCACAGGCCAGACTCTCTGTGCTGGTTTCCGTCACTTTGTATTATGCAGGTGTTGCAGGGCGCTGTCTTAACTGGCCCCGGGGGATGTTCCCTGTGTAGGGAGCCATGCAACCGGTGCAAGGTGGTATAAACAGCTCTTGTGCCAATTCTTCTCCCCATGCTGGCACAGGGAAAGACTGAGAGACCCACAGAAACAAAACAGAGTGCTCTGGGTTCTTAATGGGTACATCTTGGGGACTAAACCAGCTTGGGAATGAAAGTCTACTTGAACTACACAAGCTTATCTAAGTTCTGCTGGGGCTCAGGCTGACACAGGAGCAGCCATAGAGCTGTGTGACCATAACCAGCTCCCCATCTCCTTCTCTGAGTGGATCTTGGCGCAAGGCAGAATACGGACCTTTTATTCTTGTCCTGCTGGCTGGATGAAACCCCACTGTCTTCAGATCAAAGGAGTTTGATGGACTGCCAAAAATAGTAACCTATACGTAAAACATATGCTCCATTTATAGCGATCATTTGGAAAGTTTCCTGCTACTGCAGAAATTCAGATTACATTGATTTACTGTTCAGTACTGCAATATACTGAGAGGCTTTTCAATGAGTTCTATTGTATGCATTTGCAGAAAGGTTAGGGAGATTTCTTCCTTCCTTCCTTTCCCTTTGGTATATAATGCATAATCATGTGAAGTACACCTTTCTGAGATTTTGCATAGCTCTGGTGAAGTGGGTTAATATCGACTCTGCACTTTGAAAGACATTGTCACCTGTGCCAATGTTTTAGCCTTTGAAAATGAAGTGCTGTTTCTTTTGATGTAAAGAGCATCTCTCCAGTATTTATGGAATCATTTTATTTTACCTCTCAGTCTACAGGCTGTTAGCTACAGAATATGCCCAGCATGTTGTTTTCAGGCATTTCAATGGCTTTTGTGTGAACAGATCAGTGATTCAAATGGCAATTAAACAGGAAGGTACACATGAGTATAGCCTCCGTGTGTTTCAGCACTTGACCATATCTGTGCTATAGGCAATACACCCTTTCTATGGCTCATCTAAGTTCTGCTGCGCAAAAAAAGCTACTTTCAGACTCCTTCCTAAAAGAGTATTAATATCACTGAACAGCCACAAAGGTACTGCATTTACAGACAGCCTGAGATTAGGTGGTTGTTATGGCAAGGAAGACACAATACATTGGGCCATATGAACTGATGTGGACACTCAGAAGTAAATCAGGGAGTATAATAATGCCACATCCTCTGCTGAGCCAGCCTACACAAACCTAGTCTCTGTGTTAATAACCAAACAGCATTTGATATCTAGCTAACAAACAAGGCTGAAAAGAAAGAAAAGCATCTGAAGCTCTTATGACTCTTAAGAAGGCTCATTAATTCATGTACTCATACCTGCATTGTGAAAAGAGTAAATTTACTGAAAAGCTTGCTAATATAAGAGGATAAAAACTCAAGGAGTGAGCAGGGACAGTTAACTGCTGGCCTACAATGTTTCATCCTGTTTGCAAACAGTGATCCTCTTTGGTGGATAATAAAGAAGAGAAAATTGGCCTTCATTTCATGACTCATATTAAGGAAGGATGTCATAATCTTCTCTCAAATAATTTATTTACCTAACGATATTCAGAAATGGCCCTTTTCCCTTTCTGGTTTTATTTTTATAAAGTGTTTTCCTTCAGACCCTAGCTGCTAATAGGCACCATAAGAGTTAATTATTCTATCTCTGGATACTATTAAATTCACCCCAATTCACTCCTCTGCTTCCCGTCTATTAATGTCCTATGGATCAAAGCTCAATATAACTATTTTAGGCCAAGAGTTCAAAATGCTATCATTCATACTATAACTTAACAAGAAAGCATGAGTTACTTTTCCTCCTAATAATTAATATTTTTCTGAGTTACGGTGGTGGTTCTTTTGTTTGATTTTTTTTTTGTTTGTGTGGTTTTTTGATTTATTTCTTGTTTTGTTTTTTTTTAAAACTGAAGAATTAATTTGGATTTTCCCATTTTATAGTCCTAACCGCAAAGATTTCATCAATCTGTTTTCATGCATCTGTTATGTGTCAATCATTTGAAGGAGAAAAAATAATTAAACACACTGAATAAGAAAAGTGTAGACAACATTTCTGAAGGAAACATGGGTTTAGAATGGCAGCAAGAAAAAGGAAAGCCTTTCCTCGGCTATTTTTCCTCCACTTGTGAATTAAAAAGACATTTTCCTTTCAGATCTCTTCAGAATTATTAGCAAGCATTCCCGGTATCTGCTCCATTTGCGACCTGAGGGCTTTGCACGGAAGGAGCTGTTCTAATCAGCGTTCAAACGGACACCCTCCGCCGCGGCTTTCCCTGCGTTTCTGCCTCCCCTGAAACGTGCCGGACTTTTCCCTGTGGCCGCTTCGACGTAAATGTCCGCCAGTCTGCCCTTCACATGGGGCTTTCCGAACGCTCCCCACGTTTCCCGCGCCCCGGGATCGGGGCGCTGCGCACGGGCGGCCCCGGTCGGGCGCCCCCTGGCGGCCGCGCTCGGTGGCGCCGCGGGCCGCGTGAGCGCGCCCGCAGGGCCCGGCTCCGGTGCCGGGCCCCGGCTCCGCGGGGCTGTCACATCTGGCTGCTTTGGGAACCGAGACCTCCTGCGTCCCGGTGCTGGCCCTGCTCACACGGTGAGGGTTTGCGTGATTCTGTACCGCCCCAGCCGGTTGAGGGTGACGGGAAGGAAAAGAGGAGCTCAGTACAGGAGCCACAGTCGAAGCCCAGGCAGTGGTGACACAGCCCCTTTGGAGGGCAAGGCACGAGGAGCTTACGGGTTTAGCCTAAGTGACAGCTCCAGCATTAATTAATAATAGAATTATTAATTAAAAACTTGCAATCTCTCAACATCTATATTCAAGGTGGGGTCTCCCCTGGAATACTGAATCCAGCTCTGGGGTCCCCAGCACAGGAAGGACATTGACCTGTTGGAGTGAGTCCAGAGCAGGGTCACCAAGCTGATTAGGGATGGAACACCTCTCCTATGAGGAAAGGCTGAGAGAATTGGGATTGTTCAACCTAGAGAAGAGAAGGCTCTGGGATGTTCTAATTGCAGCCTTCCATTACCTGAAGGGAACCTACAAAGAAGATGCAGAGGGACTTTTTCCAAGAGCATGTAGTGACAGGACAAGGGGGTGTGGCTTTAAACTGAAAGAGACTAGGGTTAGATTAGATATTAGAAAAAAGTCTATACTGTGAGGGTTGTGAGGTTCTGGAACAGGTTTCCCAGAGAGGTTGTAGATGCCCCATCCCTGCAAGTGTTCAAGGCCCAGTTGGATGGAACTCTGAGACACCTGGTCTAGTGAAAGATCCATGGCAAGGGGTTTGGGACTAGATGATCTTTAAGGTGCCTTCCAACCCAGGCCATTCTATGGTAGGTATTTTAATATTTTCATTCTAAAATGCATGTTAAAAGCCTGTGCTATGTAATACTCCAGCCTTTGTATCAGGATTGTGAATACTTCTTCAGAAATACGGCATTAGAGTAGAAGTGTAAACTGAGAGATTGCAATTTCATAATTAATAATTCTATGCTGCTGACAAAGTATTTACCCATGTCAAATACCTACCTAAGTTATGGTGTTTATAAAACTAATTCAGACAGCTTTGATCTCAGCTCACACAAAATTCCCTCAGATGGAAGTCAAACACTTTGCAGAAATAACCACACATTTTTGAGGTAGTGTTGCTCAAACTGTGTAGAGGGATTGGCATTGGCTCCAGCTCAAGGACTGACACATCCCCCTCCACCAGCCTCCCTCTCCTTCCAGTTCCACCCACAGCCCCAGCCCTTTCCCTATTTTAAAGTTGTTGCCCAGGACTTTTTATTAGCCATTTAGCCCTGCTCAGCTGTACAGCATGAAGAATGCATATTTTTCCTTCTGCTTAGTGTTGGCTTTATCAGTAAAATTTAGTTGGAGTTTGATGTGCAGAGGGGTGAAGAAATGATGGGAGGGGGAATAGCCCAGGCCAGCTGTAAGTATACTGACTGCTCATTTAAGCAAAGGCAAGGGAAGCAGCCTGGCTGCAAAAAGTAAAATATTACAGGCTATATTGTAAGGTTTGGATGTGAACATACATACACAATGCTTCTTTCACAGGATTCCTGCTGTAAATTTTGTCCTTTACTGGGTGATTCAATCCTCTGTAATGAAAAAGCTGCCCCACTCTGAACTTTCCTGACGCTTTTTCTTTCCCAAGAATAGTAATAACAGAAACTAAAACAAAAGACAGAAGAAAACATACTCCAGCTTGTGTTAAAGGAATCTTTCTCGGAAAATGAAAAGCCGTGGTACCACCAGGATCAGCCATTCTTGGAAAATGAAAAGCTATTATACTGCTGGGATCGGCCCTTCAGAGCTTCTGAAATTTTACCATGGCCACCACATTTGCTACAGAAATTTGTTTGATACAGCACTACATTCCCTTTATGGTTAATTCACACTTATCCAGTGGGTGACCTATCCAGCTTGTAGACAGGTAGGGCAGTAAGTGTGAAGTCACCTGAATCAAGAAGCAGTATTGGCTATATTTGTGTCATCTATATTCCCTAGTTCAGAGAGGTGCCATGTTGAAACAACAGCTTTTTTTCTTCTCCATCTAATCGGATCTTGTGGGCTGCTGTAAAATAAGTTTTGCACTGTTTATGTTTTTGGAGGGCCAGGGTACCCCTCTCGTAACCTTGAATAACAGAAACCTAATTAATGTAGCCCTGGATATCAGAAACCTAATTAAACCACAGACACCATGCACCCATGAAAACACCTGGTGATAGTCTTTATCCCATTGCCTGTTCTGCTTCCAAATTTGCTGCTTCTCTCAGAGACATTGTTTATTTGCTCTGTGCAAATCTTTTCCATGAAGCCTGTCTGCTTCTTTCTAGACCTTTGTTTGCAAGGTATACAAATATTAATGCATGTGTGCTTACAAATTGCTCCCTAAATTCTTAACTAGCTTAGGACACTTCATACTCTGATGGAATCCTGACTATGTTTGGTAAGCGGGCAAATTTCTAGAAACTTTCTGGTCCATATTTTAACAATGAATATCATCATGCAGCTTGACAAACACCTACTTTTGAAGAAAATGATTCTGTCTTACATAGGAGGACACCCCAGAGGTACCATGGCTTTTCATTTTCCAAGAAAGATTCTTTTAGTGCAGTCACTGTTCTGCTAGTGATACATCCCCAGGAACACTACTAGAAACCTAGAGAACTGGAAAGTATTCAATCAACATATCAGTTTATTGCTAAAGCAAGATCATATTCCAACAGAGAGAATATGAAAACCAATACACCGATAGACCACAGTCTTTTATTAACTACTGAGTGTTTTAAAACACAACAATGTGCAAAGTCTTTTTGCAAATTGAGTGCCAGGTTTCATTTTTGGAAGCTGAATGTTACTATTTTGATAGATATTAAAAGATTCAGTCTAGTAAATACAAGACTGACTTATGTGCACCAGTACAGCAAATTCTAAAAGTGCATGTGATGCACAAAGAACCCAGACTATTTATTCTTCAAGAACACTGTGTTTGGTATGTTGTATGATAACTGTTAGGTATGCTTAAAGAATTACTTTGTAATTGCACTCTCACAGGATGTCCTTTTGTTTTTCTGAGGAATATTCCCCAGTGTTTCTCTTTTCATTTAGATGCATCGAGCATGACCACAGGAAGACATTATTTCCCCCTTCGATACAGGAATATGTATCAACGTAAGACCCATGCCATGCTGTTAAACTGACAATTGTTCAGTAATTTATTTCCCTCGTTTCTGTCTTTCTAGTGAAAATACGTGATCCAAATCTGAGTGAACTGACTGCAGATGTTTTTGTTGACTTTATAGACTTTGATTATATCTTTGATACAAGAGAATCCGCCCTGCAGGACGGGAGTGTAATTCCATCAAGGACTTCTGGTGACCTCATAAACCATCAGAGCTGGCATTGACTTTAATGGGCACCACGTGGTTAAGTTCCCATGCATCATTTTGAAAATGTAGGGCTTCATTTGATATTGCAGAAGGATACCAGACCTACCATGTCAAATTGTTTCTCTTTCTTCTAAAAGAGCCACCCGCTTTATGTTACAGTCAGTCCTCTTTGGTAGCAAATGAAATATGCCATTCTGGAAAATTAGTATTTTCTCTGGCAAAATGAACTTGAAAAGCATGTTTCATAGAAAAGCACATATTTGGGTTATATTCTTTTAAATAAACTTTCTAAAAAGATGGCAGTAAATTCGAGGAAAGGTGTGGGTTTTGCAGCACTGGCTTTGCTTGCAAGCTGGTTTTGCTAGCAAATTTCAAAGTATGAGAAATTTAAAAAAATTAATTTGTTAAAAAATATAGTATTAGAATTGTTACGGGTCAGTTAAAAAACTAGACCATGTTAAACATGGTTTAAGTTAAGCTAAGTTAGCTCAAATTGCTAGTGTTAAATAAGTTAGAAGTTACTTAAACTAAACCAGTTGAACTGCATTCAGTGCACCAGTTCTAGGACTCTGTTATTAGGAATTTCCAGAGGTTCAATAAAGTTGACTTGAAGTTTCAATTTGTGAAATTTTGTCCATCACCCTTGTAAGGCACTTGGAGATTTTCTCCTGCCTTCTCTCAACCCACATTTCACCTGTTGAAACCAGTATACACCCATTGTCCATATCTATGAAAAGTTGCTGGGTATCAGTCTAAAAATAAGGTCTGTCAGCATGGCTATGATTCAGGAAAATATGGTAATAAAGACATAACCTAAGTGTGTCAGCTTAGCTTTTTTTATCATATATGACATCAGTGTATAACAAGGAGATGCTCTAAAAATTGCTCATCATGATGATTGCATACCAGGAAAGGGTCTGTCCTTCTTAATTCTGAGAGTACGGATCAGTGAACTGCCTAATCTCTATTTTTTTCTCAGCATTATAAGTAAGTTTATTCCTAGATTGGTCCACAAATAACAAAATCATTGTCACGTGGCTGGATAATGTTCCTCTGTTATATACATAGGAAATGTTGTTTTTCATTCAGCTTCAGGTAACAAATCACCTTGATATTAAAGGGGGAAAAAGGATACCTTTTAGACAGATTATTCAAAACCTACTTACTTTGGCCTTTCTACCACCTTAATGTGACGTCCCCAGTGTGTGTTTTTCTCTGGGATAACTTTTGAACTATATTCATCGCTGCTCCCTATGCTACATTGCAATGAGAAGGACATTTTTTCACCATGTGCATGGCTCATCCATAAGTATAACACTGCTTTTAATGGTTCTATCCCATGTCTTAGAGCTAGGTGGAATAATTGCCTGTCTTTAGTGTAAATGTCTTCTTAAAGAACTGTGAATGTGGGTGTATGGGAAAAGGTTGGTTCTCCAATGTTGGTGTCATAGTACAGTTATGTAGATTTTATACAACAACCTCCTTCTTAATGGCACTCAGAATTATCACAGTTGTAATCTCATAGCTGAGATAGTTAATAAATTACAGGCATAAGGAAGGCTGTGACAGCCTTGGGATGCAAGTTGTACTGTACTAGGTTAGATAGTTTGTACAGGAGGAGGATCCCTAAGGCTTGTTGAATAAATAGATGGATCTTCTCTCTACTCCATGAAAAATTAGATATGTTTTTGGTTTGTTTCTACTACTTTCTCCACATGAAACGTGTGTTTGGTCCAACAATTCTGTGGTTTCCTCACTTTGTGATAATAATTAACACCCTCACTGAAGTCTAAGCGGTGATGACATTTGTTTAGGGGCCTGACTCTGATTTTTGTTGCTGTTTTGCCTTATGTTACTTTCAATATGCAATTGAAACCATTTTGGGAAAGCAAAAGGTTCAAAGATTGTTGGTTTTTTGATCTTACTGATCATTTAGAAACTCTTTCAATATATCCTTCAACTCAACTCAATATATCCTTCAACCTTTGGGAGTGGACAACCTCTCCAGTGCTGTGGGTCTGGGTTGACAGTAGGAAGAAACCCCTTGAAGAAAAAAAAATAGATATAATTAATACAAAAGTAAAGCAGTCAGAAAGTAACTGTTGTTTATGGGGTAAATGTGTTAGGAGAGAAAAAAAGAAGGAATTACTTTAGAGATTCTTGAAACTTTGGCAAAAATTTATTTTAAGAAATATGACAATGGTTCTCTCCTCAATAATCTTGTAAAAAAAGATTAATAGCTTTGGAGTAGATATACATATTTTGAACTTCCTTTCTTGACGGAGCACAAAGAAAACCTGGCTTGTTTGTGGTTGTAGAAGAATCATAGGTGGCTTTGTATAAGAAAGGCAGGTAGCTGCCAGGGACATACAAACCTCCTTCTCTTTCCCTGTTCTTTTTTTGGTAATAACTTTTTTCAATATGTTGTAACTTTTTTCCCCATTTTTCCTAAATAAAGTGAAATGTCAAATCAGCAGAGAATTAAAATGTATTTATAAAAAAACAACCAAAAGGGCATCTGATGTTTTACAGACATTCCAACACCTTCAGGAAATTTGAACTCACACCAAAGGGTCTGATATTCATTTGAATCTCCATCTGTGCTGAAGCACATGTGTGCACACAACACACATTGAACCACTACAGTGGAAAAAAAATCCCTGCTCTTAAATTATAGCAGCTCTCTACAATTCTTCTGTAACCACAAAGGCTTTGGTAGTTTTGAGACATTGCAGTGGCTTTGGGTGATCTGATCACAGAGCTTAGTTTTGTTAAAGAAATCCCTTTGCTGAAAGGTATGGAAACGCTGTGGGAGAAACACGGGGAGCTGCAAGCTCACAGCATGAGGGTAGTTTGGAGTAAAGGGGAAGGGTTCAAGAAGCTGTTGTGACAGCAGACACCCTACAGCCAGAGTTAATGCTGGAAACACTGCAGTTTTAGTTCCCTCACCAGAAATCCCCATGCTCACAGGAACGGATATAGTCATTAGTCCTCAATGGGAATATGACCTTTCCCTTTAAGTATCTGTGTGATGCTTTTGATCCTTCTGACTCCCTCTAAGGGATAGATTAAATATGTGGCACAATGTCTACTCCTGAGTGAGGATTAAGCCTGGCTTTTGGAAGCAGAACTATATTGCCTAACCCATCGCCGTTTATCATGTTCTCTGGGGACCTGTTCTCCATTTTTCTTCCCCTCCCCCTACACTTTTAGAAAATCCCCTTCTCTGGGGTTTAATATTGATATCAGCTGCTTTGGCCTTGGCTTCATTGTAGTTCCTTCTGATTTTACACTGAACCAGGTCTTATGTCTCAGATATCTTGTTAAACAAAGTGCTATTTTGAGGCTCAGCTCTCATGCACCCTGCACTTCCCTTAGCACATTTTTGTGTATGAATTTTAGTAATAAATACCTTAAAATGATTTATAGTTTTGTATCACCCTGCATTTCAGTGGAATTCCCTGAGGATAAACCTTGACTTTTAATACTTGTATTTAGATTTAATGAAGCAGTGAAGCATATGATTACCTTCAGGACCTGTGTAAATCCCATTAACTTCAATTAAGCCCAAGAATATGCTTTGGTGCTTCCCTTACCAGGGATGCTTAAGGCTAACATGCACATAAATGTTTTGCTGAATCAAGTCTTAGTGTTTTATCCATTTTTATTCCCATTTCTCTTTTACTTTGTCTGATGATATAACATTTTAGTCTTGCTGCTTCCAAGTAAGAAGCTACAGTGGGACTGAAGGTCTCATTCAGTAGAGGATAAAATTAATCCGTTCTGCAGCTGTGAACCCAGAAGTTACAGCAAGCTTCCCAGTAAAATGAAAAAGTGATGGTATGCCACTCTGGCTCATAAAAATGTAATTTAAGCTTTGCCCTCTCAATAAAAATATCACATTTAGGACACAGTAATCCCCTTCTGAACCTTATCTTACTTTTCAACAGCTCTTTGGACTCTTAGAATTGATGCACTTTGAATTTCCTGTTGGTCAGGTAGCATGACTTCCTGTAGCTCCCTCCCACAACCCCAGCTTTACGTGTCGTTCTAAGCAGGCAATATCCAGACACAGGCGGAAAGCTGATTCCTTGGTCTAAAATTCAGTAAATTCGGGAGCTTTAAGGTACTTAGTTGGCAGACTTCAGAACTACTACTGCTCAGAGCTGTGGCCTTTGCACATATTGCACCAAAATGAGTGAAACTTCAAAAATGCTTTTCAATTGTTTTCTCAAGACTCCTGCCAGAATCTTTGCCTTCTTTTCATATTTTTTTCTTTTAATGAGCTCTTGATTTATGACAAGAAATCACCAGACACCTAGGTTCTCTGGGCTTATTAAAACAGACAAATTCTTTGGTGTTAGAAATTCATCATAAGAACATATATTTTTTCCATACTAGATTGAATCATTGCCGGCAAGTGCCCCAGTCCTCCTCCCAGCTATGGTCTGGAGGTATTTCAGCACAAGGAAAAAATAACCCTTTCCAGTTCCTGGCTCAATAAAGTCAATGTTTTCACTCGGGGCAGAAGGATGATTCCTTTCTCGTCCCCACAGTATTCTGCATTTTATCTATATCAAAAGTTTTGCTTCCTCTGCCTTAGCATGTACAGTGTAGTTTATCTTCCAAATAGGAGTCTTCTTCCTAGCTTCCGTGTCTGAGTTCCGCTGGTGATTTATATGCTCACTGTCTGTTTTCACAATGTCTTTCCTGGCTGTCTTGTGTCTCTCCCCTGTGGAGCACTGGGCCTTAAAATCATTTCAGTAAGGACAGGCAATCAGTCTTCTTTAGATACATATTGGATTTTGCTGGTGCCTGAGCCTATAGAATGTGCCAATGTCTTCTGTGGTTCTGGCAGGGAAACCTCAGGAAAGTGTGGAGTTTTGGTTTGGATAACAGAGAAGCTGTTTGGGACTTTTTTAAGCAAAGTGTTCTTTATTTATTGTTCTTTTCATAATATAATGCTGGGAATAGATGAGCAAGTTTCAGAAGAAGTTTTGGAACTGCAGGGTGGTGGTTCTGCTCAAAATCACAGAGCCATATGTTAACTTTGGATTCTGTCTTTGGAAGCAGCCTCATTGCAAAGTGCAGCTCTGATTCATTCAGATAAGGGACTTAAGAATATAGGAATGACCACAGCATGCAGCCCAAAGGTCTCTCCAACCCAGCAGCCTGTCTCACAGTAGTCAGTAGTACATGCTTAAGAAATGTGTCTGCCAAATATATACTGAAATTTTCAGTGCCTGTGCAAATTGGAGTCAACCATGTGATATTTATCACTGGAATTATTTTAATTTTTTCCCCATCAATATTTCTAACCACTTTTCACACAATGTAAAATTGTCGCACCTGCAGTATCCTGTGAAAAGGATTCACAGAGCTTGTGTGTACCTTGTATGAAGTGTCTTGAAAGAAGAATCTCTACTTTGGGCTTGTCAACTACTATTTTATTTGATAACCTCTAGTTCTTGTATGGGAAGAATCCATGAACTGTTACTTTTATCTGCCTTCTTCTTGCCACTTAGTATTTTATTAGACCTATATTACTTCACCTCCAACCAGAACAATCCTGATCTGCCCAACCTTCTTCATATAGAAACTTTTTCACACCTTTCTCCTTTGATGAAATTTGTCTGAAACAATTCCAATACAGACTCTTGTCTGTATCGTATCAAATGTGCATGGTCTAGCCTCAGGCTACTGTTGGGGGTTTTTTTGGTGAATAAAGACTTAAATATTAACTGAAGCAAGGTTTTCCCTCTGGTTTTAGGAAAGGTGAATGCTCCAGTCACAGAACACGTGGCTTCAATGCATTTTTTTTTAAACAAAGGATAGTATTATTTAATATCCAAAGAAAAGAAGTGACTGGGATCACCTCTGCAGCCAAAAGTGTTTGCCTTGGACTCTAGGCTGCCTGAATTACTGGTTATTTCTTTCTGTCTGAAACAGGTGATAAGGTCTTCTTTGCTTTTCTCTTTGACAGTTCCTTACTTCATCCCACCATAGCATGAGGGGTGAGGAGGGTAACAAGAGAAATATAACATGGGACTGCAAAACAGACAGCTCTAGCCTTCACAATGACAAGTGAGACACAATTACAGAAATTTTATATTCCACCTGAAAAATTTGGGTTCAATTCACTTGCCTAAACATACATGGTTGGCATCATTTGAGACGAAACAGGCTACCCGGGACAGCTATATGGAACTTTCCCGTTAAAGAAAACTTGGATCTTCCTAGAGTGACAGCTAGTGAGCTGACTGGGTATCTTCAGGGCTCACAAATACCACAAAGCGCATGTGTTTTATTCCACACCTCATTTCTGTCATTCTAGTTTTCATTGTCTGTGCCTTGCAGATTTGTTTTAATTTACAAGTGTAGTACAAGTCAGGTACAACACACATTTTGCTACAATTCTGTTTATTTGTAAAGGATGTGCACAAAATCCCATTCCCTAAGAAAGCAGTAGAAACAACCAATAACATTTTTAACTTACTTGCAATATCTCATTTTCTTTCAGCACTCGGGTCAGTATTTCACATTTCTCCTGAAGTCTATACCCTTGTGACTGTTTCATCTAAGACTCTGTCTTCTTATTTGTTTTGATGATCTTAAGGCAGTCATTCAACCCTGCATAAGAGTCAAGAATTTTAGGTCCGGTTGGACTAGGGTTCGACCTTTTGATGTCCTTTGATGTTGTTTTCTGCCATTTCCAGGTATCTTGCTGCATAAATATATCTTCCACTTGCTGAATCCGGTAACATTACATAGATCAGTGATGGGCTATTGATGGCAGCCTTTAAAACCTCCCATCTTTTAAGATTTACCCAGAAATGCAGAGTTTACTAAAAATAGAGATTACAGGGGAGTCAAACGACTGCAGCTGAGCAAAGACAAAAGACTGTCTAAGCAGTCCAGTAAGATATACAGACATCTTTTAGTACACCTTAGTTGCCAAAGAAATATGAATCTATTTCATAATTCACTTTTGTTTTGTGGATAAATTGTACCAGATTTAAGTTCTCTCACCAGTTCTTTCTTTTCTGCTCATAGACTCCATGTAAGCAGCCATAAAATTATGTGGGTTCGAAGGAGCCTGTGGAGATTGTATAGTGTAATCTCCTTCCAGGTAAGGCAGGCTACAAAGGACCTGGTGCATTCACATTTGGTGAATCACCAAGGATGGACACTTTACATGCTCTCTGGCCAAGCACTCTAATGTTTGTGGGTTTTGTTTTTCCTATATCTAGTCACAATTTCCTGTGTTCTAACTTGTGCTTATTGCTTCTTGCCCTCATGCTCTACCTCTCTAAAAGCCTCAGTGTCCTATAAGAAGCAGAACAGGTTACCAATATGGGTAATTACCTGTGATTTTTGCATTATTACTGTAGCCTTGAATGCAAATACAGGGTTTGAATGATCTCTCATGTAATTACAATTCCTACCTCAAATTCTAGCATTATCCTTTAAAATTAGGCTTTTGAGAGATAATTACATCTTGTATAATGACTTGAACTTAAGAAATACAAATTTCTTTTAATATTATTTGACTCTTGCTCTTTGGATTTGTATTCTATGTTTGCTTACTTCCTTGGAAGTTTTTAAGGAGAACTAGTGAACAAATTGATCAGACAGATGGATAGGCAAGCAGCACTATTACAGATGTTTTAGTTTTGGTAAACCAAACTAAAATGCTAATTTTTCATTCAAAAATATGTCTTTGAACCCCCTTCCTAATAAAAAGAAACTAATGAATTTACTTTTTTTTTTAAAAAAAAGAACTTTTCTTTTTTCAAAGTGCAAAATTGGTATTAGATTTTGCAGTTTTTAAGGACATATAATAGAAAATTAGACTGTTACAGAGAAAATTATGAATGTCTGAGTGGGTTGTCTCTACTGCTAATCTGTTGCTAACGCTGCAAGGTTTTGTCATGAGACAATTACTGATCTCCCGAAGAGCATCTGAGCATGACTTGGAAGCTAGCAGAGACCATGGTTCATTCTCAGTAGGCAGTTTTGGAAAGTAAAGAGGGTTTGAATAGATATGCACAGCCTATTCCATATTGTTGGCCTTAATGGGAAAGAATGGTCATTTGCCTGTTAAATTTTACTTATACAGACTTTGACATCTTTTACCAGATGGAAGTAAACCAACTCAATGTGTGTAATTTATTATACATAATATTATATAATTTATTCTGGTTGTTCTATTTTAGAGAGTGTCACAATTCCCAATACAGAAGGAATGACTCAATTTCTGATCTTAACAGTTTATTCTGTGTTGGCTGCAGGTCAATGATGGAGCGGTGTTCAATTTACTCTTCTCACTTTGCCATAATTAAAAGTAGAATTTGTTTCTCAAAGGTCTTAAATCCTTCTTCTCAGCAGCTAATAGTTGCTAATTCATCATCTTTGCTAGAATAGGAACGAGATATAGAATTACATTGGTGGAGAGTACTGAACAGTTTGAATCCAACACCAGGAACTAACTTCCTAACTCTTATTCATTTGGCATCACAATAAACTCTGCACTCATTCATGCATTGAGCAGATGTGTTGTGCATCTGAATGCACAACAATCTAGTCATTGAAGATTTAGAGACCTGGGTACCTGGGTATCATCTGCACCATTTAGGGCCATAGCTCTTCTTTTTGGATCTAAATTCCAGAAATTTCAGTAAGTTAAAATTATAATTACCTTTAAGTATTTTTCTTCTGATCTGTACGAGAATAACTGGTCCCCTAAGTTAGGTGTCTAGATTCTCAGTATACAGGTGTTTCAAACCATTATCTGAAATAGTTGAGTAGCTGACCAAGGAAGCACCTAAAATCAAAAGGAAAACAGTGAACTGCCCAGAGCAAATGAATAGGTAGTATCCATTTCCTGAAGATCAAAAAATGCCTTAAAGTATTTCCAATGACACGAGCAGTTCCTACTTGAGTCTTTTGAACCACTACAGAGTAAAAATAGAAGATAACAATGTCTGCTTTTTATACATGATTAGTACTGTACCAATATGCAGCAAATAATGTCTTCTTCTTCTTCTTCTTCTTCTTCTTCTTCTTCTTCTTCTTCTTCTTCTTCTTCTTCTTCTTCGTCTTCTTCATCTTCTTCATCTTCTTCGTCTTCTTCGTCTTCTTCTTCGTCTTCATCGTCTTCTTCTTCGTCGGCTTCTTCGTTGGCTTCTTCTTCGTCTTCTTCGTCTTCTTCATCGTCTTCGTCTTCTTCTTCTTCATCTTCTTCTTCGTCTTCTTCATCTTCTTCTTCGTCTTCATCTTCTTCATCTTCATTTTCGTCGTTGTCATCGTCTTCATCGTCTTCTTCGTCTTCTTGGATGTGGTACTTACTGCCATAGTCTATTAGGCAAGGTGGTGTTAGGTCAAAGGTTGGACTTGATGATCTCAGAGGTCTTTTCGAACCTAGCTAATTCTATGATTCCTTCCTTCATTTTCTGTCCTATTAAATTGTCTTTATCTATTTCTTGACTGTCTTTATCTATTTATCTGGGGGATGCTAATTGACAGGAAGCTGAACATGAGCCAACAGTGTGCCCAGGTGGTCAAGAAGGCCAATGATATCCTGTCCTGTATCAAAAATAGCGTGGTCAGCAGGATAAGGGAAGTGATCCTTGCCCTGTATTCTGCATTGGTGAGGCCACACCTGGAGTATTGTGTTCNTAAGCTCTGCCAGGGGAAATTTAGGCTGGATATTAGAAAGAAATTCTTTACAGAGAGAGTGATCAGGCATTGGAATGGCCTGCCCAGGGAGGTGGTGGATTCACCGTCCCTGGAGGTTTTTAAACTGAGATTGGACATGGCACTTAGTGCCATGATGTAGTAAACGGACTGGAGTTGGACCAAGGGTTGGACTTGATGATCTCTGAGGTCTTTTCCAACCCAATCGATTTTATGATTCTATTTAAACGTAAGAAAAAACTCATTATGGTCAAGGTAGTCAAATACTGGAACAGTATGCCCAGAAAGTTTGTGAAATATCTATGCCTGGAGACATTTCAAACTCCAGCTGAACATGATCCTGAGCAACCTGCTCTAGTTGATGTTTCTTTGACCAGGGGTTCATAGTAGATGATCTTCTGAGTCCCCTTCCAAACTCAGGAATTCTGTTTCTCTTTACCGTATTGGAAGGTTGTGAAGATATATCAAAAGAGGATAAATTAGTCAGTGAGGGGCAATAAATTATGAGCTTCTGGTACCCAGACTAGTTCATTAAAAGGTACATATGACCTGTGTATTGCTGTCAGGCACATTCATATGTGGAAAACATCTTGTTTTGGATCCAGATGGAGCATAAGGAAAGTCTAGTCAGGGCAGTTCTAGCCATAAACAGATGTGTGATTCAAGATACACATATGAATATTGCAAAAGAGAGCACTTAGGGAGTTTGGTCACCACCTAAATTAGGTGTAAATCAGATTTTTTTGCATGATTTTTAAACAAAATTTCAGTTCTTGAATTTTCTGTATATCTGTAATTTAATTGCCTAGGATGTTCACCCGTTTCCATCTTCAGGCTTAACTATGCACAACCAACAGAGATGTGAACAAGTTCACATCCACCTCCAAAAGAGATTTTTGACTGTCTTTCTATACGTTCCTACCTTTGAGGCCACATAATTGCTGTTGTTCTGTACCATCAGCCCTGCATTCTTAATTTGAATATGTATGTAAAATGGATGACCCTCACCTTCCCCCAGCTGTGCAACTATTATAACTTCAAATAATGTTTTGCAGCTGGGGCACAGGGCTGAAATACTACATGTGGTTACTTCTTAATATGTGGTATCCTTCGTATTACAGTATGTGTCTGCTGTTCCTCAGTAGGGCAAATATTGACATACAGTATTTTGCTCCCCTTTAGCTCTCACACTTCCCTTTTAACCAGATGTAACAAAGTCTTTCCTAACCTATTCTGTCTCTACTGCTATATATGTTGACACCAATGGACTTGTGAGTAAGTAGGCCTGTCAGCAGTGGATATTTTTCTCCTCCATTGTCACTGGAATAATGACATCTCTTGCTTTATATGGTTTTGTGTCCTACAACTCAATAATCCAATGCAGACCTCACTGTCTGCCTGCAAGACACCAGTCTGTAATTCACCTAATAAGCCTAAACAAAGGAAATCCCTTGACTTAAGGACAAGAATGTGTCCTGTGTTCTTAGTATTCTGCAGACTAGAGAGCAAAATTGCACTCCTCTTTAAAGTCAGAACGATTACCCATACCTGCACGGCTATATTCCTTTAAAAAGTAGGAAACAACATTGTACATAATTATTTTACAACAGCAAGATTTTATGTGCTATTTTAGATGTTTGCCTTGTTTTTCATTTTAAAAGAAGAAGACTATAAACTTTGTAGAACAAAACATGCAGAGGATAGCTTTCAGCTGCCACGTTCTTAGCTTAAGCCAAGTGCCTTGGAAGTGCAGGTATGTTTACATCTGGGTTTTATTTCTGACCCACCTTTAATAAAGATGCAACAACGATACAGCAAAACACAACACAACATGATAATATATGGCACATAATAAAGAACTGCCATAAGTACATAGGGGGCTCAATTTTGCTTTCGCTCTATCTCTGCAAAACTCCATTGTTCAACACTAAACCTTTACAATTGTCAGAGTTCCTTGTGGTTCAAAAAGAGACATTTTCCAGAATAATGAGGTCACTGGTTCCCGTTTGCCATTCTACAATATTCTGTTTATTCCTAGAATCCCTGTTCTTTCAGCAATAGCTGATGCTCTCTGTAGCTGTTACTCCTGGGGGAATTGAGACTTTAAACATTCATTAAAAAGTGAATTGCTATTGTTGACAAAATACAGATGGCCAAGCATGAACTACTGACACCTATGAGAACAATTCCAGTGCAGTACATGGTAGTGTGGCCACGTGAACACTCTGGTTGTTTTTACCAGTTGATTGTGTCCTTTTTTAACAGTCTGGCCCTCCTGTGTGCTCATTTTCTTTTGCCTAAATATGGCACAAGCTGCTAAAGTTATTTCTTTTAAAAATGAAGCAAACTTATTTTTGCTTTTGAGAGTGAGAAAAGATGTGCTGTTTCACAGCAGAACTATTAGTGAACAATATTCATACAAGGCTCAGCTCACAAAATAATTACCCAGAGTCAAAGCTCTGTTTCAGGCTCCTGCAAACATAACACTCGATGACTCCCAGAGGCTCTGTCTGAACGGTGGGGTGTGTGCCATAACCATGTCCCTGATCATTCAGGGGGGACCTGGCTGGGCCAGAAACTGGGGTGCAGGGGCGGAGGATGGAAGAGAGTTAGTGTTAAGCCACGGTGCAGCTGGGACACACACACAAACACACACGGCTGTAAGAGCTGGGAAGCATGACTGTATTCCACAGGTTAGACACAGCCAGAGCTTTAAATCAGCCGTGTATTTAAATAGTTTCTTAAGCTGCAGCCGACAGACTTAGTCTCTGAAGACTACGTTAGATGCTACACCAGGGTGTAGCACGCAGCATTACACTTGCATAATTACACGTACTGCACTCCAGGTTAACATGTGGAAAAAGCTGAAGGAAGGCTCTAGCATGTAACATTTTCAACTTTGGGAATAATATGTGATAAGCTAAGACTGAGACAGTAAGATGAAACTGGTTGAAATGGTGTTGCATCTTTTTCAACATTTCTGAAGATAGATATATTGGACCGATAGGTAGAAACTGCATTAGCTATATTAAGCTTTAGGTTATTTGGGGCTTAAGGTGTTTTGTATTTTTACATCTTCTCTTCATCACCAATACAGCTTCCCTTTTTTCCCCCCCCCTTTCTTATTTTTATATATAGGTGAGCAACATTTTTTTTTCACTGTTTTGCTACTGATGTATTTAAACTCTTCTTTTTTCCCTCTCATTTTCTTTCTTTAGAGTTTTGTGATCCTCTTTTCTCCCTCATCCTTTTTTTTTTTTAAGAAAAAAAGTGTTTTTGTTCCTTTCTAGGTGCAGAAAATTGCAACTTGCCATTGTTTTTCTCTGAACAGTATATCTACCTATTTTGTTTGCGTGCATGTGTGTATTTGTGTGTGCTAAGAGAGAGAAGAGGAGATACTGTGAGGCTGCCAGCAAAAATCAAAATTGGAGGAGACAGGAGAGCAGAGGGAGTAAGAGTCTGTCTTATTGAACTTAGAGAGGAATGAGGCCCACCTGGGGCTGAACCAGCTATTGGGAAGATTAAGGAAATAAAATAATTATGGAAAGTTAGTGCTGGAATTGTGAATGGGCCTGAGAGACCTGGCTGAGGCTCAGGAACTGGGAGTGGTGGCTGCTTGAGCTGAATCAAATACTCAAAAATGGAACAAATAAGGATAGAGTAGACATGCTGAGAAATTGTACTTTTGTACTTTGACTTGACTTTTTTAGCCTTATGAACTGAAAGACAATAACTCTTCTAAAGAATGGAATCTGAAAAATGTAAACCCAGGTCTCTTTGGTGAACATTTACAGAGTAGTATGACCAAATAGCCAGAAACAAGAATACAACACATAAGGAATAGCTCCTCCAATCTCTGACCTTTCAAATTGGAGCAAGGCTCTCGGCACAAATGCAGTGAAACACAAATGGGGTCAACACAGTTAAAACAGACATAGCTGTGAGCTTAAGGTTCCTACTTCTTCCTGGTTTTTCATAAAGAAGACTTAAGGTAATCTCTTTCTAACTGAGTTGGTATTGTCTGCTTCTGAAATTCATTATCTCAAAGCTAATGTTAAAATTTAAAGAACAGGGCAGTAGCTTGAAAATCCATTTTCGCATAATCATCCAAATGACTCTAGTGTACACTACAATGAGAATTTAATGCTCTATCTTTTACTCTGTGGTTTTTATATTGGTATTTCTTTGAACTTTTAAAAGTTCATAGAAAAAAACAGATTTTAAGAAATAAAAGTATCTTGCAGCATGCACCTTTCTTTAAAAAATAAACCTAAACACTTTAGAAATTGTCTGATTTGGCTTCCTAACACACTTTTCATAACATCAAATAGATTTATTTGGTAGGATGTGGTTTTTTGAACCTTAAATGAGGTGTGGCTAAAAGTTTAGAATGATTCCTTCAGCTAGCATACATTGTCACAGCCATTCACTTCAACACTTTAAGTTCTACTTATATGAGCAACAGAAATAGATCAGCTTAAAAGGTGTAAAAAGTTGGTGGACAAGATGAAAATGACATGATCAGCATACCTTTCATTATCATCTGTCTGGACTGATATACCAATTTGAATATATAAAATGCTATTTATGCCTTTTTTTAATATTTCTTTGTAGATCATTTATTGGCTATTTTTAACTGAATGAACAGAGTTATGGTCTGATGCTGTATATGCAGCTCATTTAGTCTTATGGCATATAAAAAGTTTGTAAATACAGGGATATTTTAAGGTTGGTCTTGGATTAGAAATAATAACATAGGTACGATGGAACTTTCCTATGAAAGAGAAGCAAGTTTAGTGCAGTGATAAGTGGAATGGAAAATTCTTGTATTCTTAGTCTCAGGGAATAACATTAACGCTTTATAACAGAGGGATTTGAGGAAGGATGGAGTAGGAATAGGATAATAGTGATCAGAGTAGCATTTTTTTCTTTTGCAAAGAAAGAAGAAAAAAGCATAAAAAGAAAAGCATCTCTTTTAATCTCTGTATGCTACTTTTTTTCTAATCACAACTTTCACCACTGATAGAGTATGAGAACACGTTATTATGAAGGTGGCACAACTCAGGCTACCAATTTTTGTAGGTCATACAGTCCTTACGAGATGACTGTAGAAAGCATAGGATTTTTAAATGCTTGGAGGGGCCCACACCAGATATTAACTTAAGAATTATTGGTTGTGCATAGAAGTAGGCTGAAGGCATTTCCTGCTGTGAATGACACTTGGAAGTTCTCCTTTTGCAGTACTGCAGAAAACAATGGCAGAATTTATGCAGCATTCATAGACAGCAGATTTCCCTAGACACTTCAGAAATGCTATCAAATTAAAACTACTCTTCAGTAGGGCTTCATATTTTCTTTTTATTGGCTGTATAACAATAACTAAAGTGTGAATGTAAAATGAATCTTATTTACTTGATCGTTGAAGTGTGGATATTATGAGATTCTGAGGTAAATTTTTTTAATATTTATTTTCTGTTCTGGTGGAGGTGATATTAACTTTTTAAATTATAGCTGATGGAAACACAATCAGGAACTATGGAGGCTGCTTACTCTGAGATCCCAAGCAAGTCTCCATGTTTCTCTGGTCTGACTTATGACTGGTTGCTATTAAACCTATGTGTTCACTTTCTTGATGGATTCAGTTCTATAAATCCTGTCAAACACTATGATACCCAGGAGCTACAATATGAAAATCCCAGGTTTTGTATTTGGGAAGATTTATCTCTCTAGCCCTGTATGTTTGTTGATGACTCCATACCACTCAATGTGAGTCCAGATCATATTTTTACTTACTGAAATATCTTTGATTTTCATGTATATTGGCCCTTTGCCTCTGAAAGGAGTGTGATACTAGGCTGTCCTACTTCCCTTTTCACTGGGACAGGCCTAGAAATGGACAAATACTGAGTTTTTCCCAACCTTCTTGCAAACCTGGGCAATAGCAGATGAGCATCACCTGGGTGCTTACTTTCCTTCTCTCTGTCCCTGGAGGCAGGATTTGGCTTATAGCAGGAAGAGTTGAGCAAAGGTTTTAGTGGAGAACCATTGCATCCAGCTGCTATAGATGAGCTGGCATGAAGGTTAGTGTGCTGACTGTTCAAGGGGGAGCAGACTAATTGCTTATTGAAGGAGGCAGGAATATGTTTTGAATCCTGCTCCCTTTCCTCATTTGTGCTAGGGAAAAGGCTGCCATGAGGTGCTCTTCACTTGAGGCCGTGTTAGTGGGACTCTGAGTTATTATTCACATTTCTCTTTAAGACCACAGAAATGCTTGCTTGAAAGTGTTTGAATGTTTGGATCTGAATGTATTTAAGACTGAAAATTGTGCTCCATTCTTCTGAAAGAGTGCTGAGAAGTGCTGTTATATGTTTGATTAATCATACTATCCCTGAATTTAAAATAAGTGGTGAAGGCTTCTATTTCCATTGTCAGCATAAGCCATGGGATGGACGAAGCTCATGAGCAAATGGATGCTACATGGTTGTCTTTCTGCAGAAAAAAGGAGTTGGAAAAAAATCACAGAGATTGGTTTAATGATGTAGCAATTGCTTGAAGAACCATCAGTAAGTCAGTCATCTTTCTCCTTCTGTTTGAAGACTGAGGAAAGGAGGTATTGTCCTCCTTCTTTACATCCAAACATATTCATGTACATGAGATAAGAAATTCTACCTCACAACTTCTACCTAAGAGTAAAGCTTTACCTGGCTTACGTTAATGAGAGTTGTGTACTGGTTTTGGCAGAATCCCCATCTATCCCCATTAGAGCACAAAGTTCCACTAAGGATAGACTCATTTTTTCACTAAGCCTAAGAAATATATGAATACATTATTAATCTTGAAATAATATACACAAGGAATAAAATGCCTAACACTAAAATGCTTGGCATTTAATTCCATTTGGGTATATCACTAATTTTTGGTACCATCTGATTAATTTGCAGAGGGAAATCTAACCCACTTTGATTGCTTTGTATCAATTTGCATCGCGCTAAGCAGAGGAAGAAAGTAATTGGTAATGTTAGTGCTACTTCTAAGGAGTTTTTAGAATTTACTTGACTTTAGGGATTAGCACGGATTTAGATCTGGTTACTCCTAAAGTTGGAAATAAAGAAACCTTTTTATTTCAAAGTACAGGGAGAAAAACTACTTCCTAAATTCTATCATAACCCTGGGGGAAAAAACCCCTTGTGATTAAGAAATGCGAATTGACACCTTGTGAAGAAGCTGTATTGATTTTAACCAAAAGGGAAAAAGCTTATTTTATTAGATAGGTAAAAATGCAGTGTTATATTTAGGATGAGGGAATGAATGACTGACTGTAGGCAAATTTACCTTCTGTCTCTGGTTGTAAGCAAGATGTAATAACTCTTCAAGTTGTGGAGCAGCTAGAGAATATTTCACTGGAAGCCATTCTAACCAGTGGCTGGAATAGGCTGCATGGGATCCTTATCTGTCACGAATCTCAAAATATGATCAAGCCCACTCAGTAAAATATTTGGATGTATTGGAGTTTGCCTAAGTACAAACCCCCTTAGCAAATCCAATGATTTCCACTGGTTTGCGGAGTTTTTGGATCAGGACCTCAAATAAGATCTATTGTACTATTTGAAAGTGTAGGAGGGAATGAAGACTGATGTACAGGATATTTTATTTAAAGAGTTAATGAACTGACATATGTTTATACTTACTACTGATAATATTTCTTTGGAAAACCCATCTAACTTTTTAACTGTACAAAATTGGCCTCCTATATGACCTAAATTGGATTTGAAAATGGCATTTGGATAAAAATCAAAAAATACATCCTACTGGTTAAAACGATTGCTTTATTATATTTGATAAGAATGAAAAGCCGAAGGATTTGACAGCCCCAGAGCCTGGCACGTAAAATGAAATTCCTGAATGTAAATTAGACAGATTAAACTATCCTTTAAAAGACCCTTGATGGAGAAAAGGATGTATTTAAAATCCAATAAACTTCAGACCTCCTTCAAATGGCTTAAAATGAGGTCCAGAATGCTTGCTAAGTAGGAACTCCACTGGTTTTGATTTAATATAAAATTGTGGAGTCTAATTCGAAAAAAATCCTGTCACTGTATTCACCTAGCAGAAATAATATGAAACCACATGGAGAAGCTTATTTCCACCAATGTGTTCCAATTCAAGATGAACTAACTGTATGCTCTACATAATCAAACAACAACAGATTTCTTGTATTTCTCTACAATTATTAAAGACAATAATTTCAGCTTCTGTATGACTTCTCATAAGCAATGCACAGAAAAAATGTGCTTTTGATAGAAGTTCTAAATGTCTTAGTAATTTTTTTGTAAGGTAGAGGTGTCATAAGTAGGGATGAAGTATTTTTATGTTACTAAGTTGCATATATGATTGGCTGTGCTGGCAAAAGAGCACAAAAGAGCCTTTGTTATACTCTCAGTAGAGCTATTTATACATTGTGACTTACTGTGTCCAAGGACTGCTTCCTGCTTCCGTTAAAAAGTAGTCCCTCCAAATAAAATAAAAGCCATAAACCCTGACATTACTCAAGCCCTGTCTATTGAAACAACAACAAAAAAGTCTCACACGATTTTGTATTGCCTATATAGAGTTCTCTTGAGTTTACTTAAATACAGTTCCAGATGAAGCATACTGTGAAAGCAGTGCCTCCCATACCTAAAGAGGCAGACAGACGTTTTATTTGTTTTGAAAATAATGATGATCCAAGCAATCAGGTGCATCTACAGGGTACAGCTGAAGCTGGAGAGTACTGCAGCATTTTGTTGTATAGACCATAAGCTCTGTTGGCAGCAATTATTCTTTTTGCCTTGTGCTTGAACAGCCTGGAGGGAGACCTGGTACATGCTTTGTGAAGTAGTAGTGCAATCAAACAACATAAACAATATCTATGTCTTCATGTCTTCCCTCCTTGTTCCCCATGCTCTTTCCCCCTTATCTGCTCACCAATGAGTTTCACTTCGATTTCATGATAGTTTTAAATATAATATGCCAGGTTTCCTACAACTTCGATGTAGATCTAGGAAAGNAAAAAAAAAAAAGAGAAAATAAAGAAATAATCAGATAAGGTTTCTGTTCTTCCCATTCTGGGAACACACAAGACTTTTTGTAGCCCTATAGTTTTGGGCAATAACCTTACTCCAGAAAGATATGAGAAAAATCTCATCCCTTCATACAGACTAATGCTCAGTATAGGCATAAACAAGAATTCCTAAAAACATGAATATTAGAAAACTGCTCTCAAAATTTTCAATATGGTGTAAAAATTTTTAATAAGGCCCTAAGTAACTTTTATTGTGGCTTTTTTTATTAGGAGAGAAGAAATCCTACTGTCCTACAGTTTTCAATCCTCTCATCCATATAGGGAAGTTTTAACTTTAATATAAATAATGCATAACTATGTATATTACAAAATATGGAATTTGGTACCTCAGCTATCTTTCTGAATTTTTTTTTCTCAATACACTTAATATAGCCTGTGATTTTTCTGTCTATGATCATTCTGTAATGTGCCAGGGAGAACTCATTCACTGTTTCTTTGTCAGGAATAATCTAAGTGGGCAACAGGTGTTGGTGTCAATGGGAATGAAGTGAAAATTGGAACTATTTAGCTGCATCTAAACCAGACTTTGTATACATAATACATGTCTCTTTCCCCAGAGCACCCTCAAATCTCTCATTTTAAATGTGTTAATAGCATTTCTGGACTAATTTTGGTTTAATTAGTGCAATTTTGTTTTACAAGTAAAACAAATCAGTATTTAGTGGAGTCTCTGAAGAGCCTTGATTCCTTTTTCCAAAAAAACCCAGATTCCATTTAGCCTAAACCTTCTGCTATTTGCATTGAAATGCCACACTGATATTTAATGAAGAAAAGGGGAAAATGCTGTTACTTATGTATACATTGTGTGGGGTTTTTTAATGGCAGCTTCTAATACTGTTCCCATGCTTAAATGGCAAGGCATACTTAATTTTTCATCACAATATTTTATTCACAGGTATTTTCAGGAACAGCATAACATACACAGAAGGACATATTTCGAGTAAGCCGCAGGGTTTTTACTTATCCCGGTGAGTGTTAACCAATTAAACTAGGTATGCTCTAACTTTCTGGTCAGGCTGTTAGGAATAATTCAAGGACTGCTCTATATGGATCCATTATTTTTGCACTCAGACTTCATAATTATTACGTAACAAGTTAAGTTTTAAAATTAGGTGGAAGTAGTTTTTATTCACATTTTTTTGCATAAATCCTGAAGTTTTTGTTTTCTTTTTTTCCTTGTGTCAGGATGAGCTCTCAATAACGTGAATGGAAGTTCAACTTTAGTAAGGATAGCGTAATAAAAACTGGATCCGGATCTCAGGATTTGGCACGTGGACACTAGATCTATTAAGTCATCTTGTCCATACTCCTGCCAATGCAGAATTGTTCCCTTCAGCATAATCTCCTGTGCCTTAGTCCAATTTTAAATGACTTGGGTGAAGTGGTTTCCATTACTTCACTTGGTTGAAGTATTACTTATTCCACAGACTAAAATAATGCTTTTCAAGCTGCTTCATTCTCATGGATCACTTCCCAATCCCAAAATTTCCCCCAGACGAATGCTTATGAGTAAGGGTAAGGAAAATGTGTGTAGAATATAAAGGCCAAAAGGAAAAAGTGGCACAAAGTCCTTCCCCTCACTCCATTTTTTTATGTCTTTCTCCTTGCTTCATATTTCTGAAGTCTGTCTCTTCACTCTTGCCAGTGAGACTTGGACCAAACTCCTTGAGAAACAGATCCACTGTGATTTTTTCCCCATTTTTCTGCATGTGAATCATTTCAAAACAGTCTGTGAGGCTCCCCCTGCCCCCCCTTCTCTGCTATATCCTATTATTCCTACTTTTCTCTGTATTAAATTTATTTTTAGTAAGGCTGTAACTTTTACCACTTTTTGCTGACTCTTCATTATCTGTCACTTAACTCTTGAGGTATTATCCTGATTAGAGTCAATTTTTTGTAGAGAATCCATAGAATATATTTTTTTGCAGGTGCATATGGGTGTGTGCAATAAAAATTACATATTTCAAATTATCAAGAATGCTAAAACCAATTGTAATAGTAGACAAGATTGATGACAAAACCATTGAGAAAGGAAACAAAGTTTTGTGGTCTCTGTTTTGTAATTTATCACATGTATACATGTATACATGTATAGTCAAGGCTTTAAATCACTGTGCATGCAAAATGAAATTGAAATACTTGGTATTGTAACTGATATTATGTGCTAAGATCTTTGTTTCATTTTTTAGCTATACGCACAGTAGATGCTGCAAGAACAAAGACTGAATTTGGCACTTTATTGAGATGTAGAAATTCAACAGCAGGAAATAATCTTCCTTGAAAGAAACCCCCATTTCCGTCCTCCTTTTTTTATACATCCTTTAGTAGCTGATCACTTAAAACAGGTGCTGTAATTCATGATTGGACATTAAACGTTACAATGGATGGTGTCTGTGTTTAGAGACAACTTTATGTACCAGTGCTTGTAAGGCACTTCCTCTCAGGAATCAAGTGGAATTAAGATCATATAGCACTCTGGCACATTATAGATTCAAATATTATAGCTGCTTGAATTATTCATTGGAATTCATTTACTCAGTTCATTTTAATATATGTAATTATTCAGAAATGAAACTTGATTCCTACAAATATGTTCTTTCAATAGAAGTGATCAGTAAAGCAATAAAAAAAGGATGCCATCTGGATACAAACATGGCTGACCTGTTTGAGGCCCTTGTAATGTAGAGAAAAAACAAGCTCTTTTCCAAGGAAAAGACACAGGTGAACTTTGAAAGGCATCCTGCAGCATGTGGATTTTCTTCCGTTGCCCTGTGAAGTATCTGTGTACCTGGAATGTACCCTGCAGACACAGAACTGTACTGAGATGCTTCGATAGCTATGCATGTTTTGGCTACTGGGCTCGGCCTCTGCTCCTTTCTCATGCCAGTCTTAATAACTAATTCCTTCCATCTGGTAGTGATTGCTCAGCAGCCCCAAGGGAACTTCAGAACCTCCTCTGGGCATAGCAGAGGTAGCTTCTCCTGGCGGGAGTTGGGTATATTTGACTTTCCCCTTCCAGAATATGTAGGTGATCACCCTTCTTTCCTATTCTTACTCCTAGTATGTATAAACTATACAGATATAAAATACCTAGAATGTAGAAAGAAGGAAACTTGGATTCCTGTGCATTGTCTCACATATATGAACACTCATTAGAGCTAGATGTAGTTATATTGAGCAAGACAACCTAAGTGCTGAATATCTAAGGTTTCTCTAATAGATTTTTATCACTTCAGTTTGATATTTAAGAGAGTCCTTTACATTTTATTCTCAGTTCTGTGAGACTGGTAATTTAATTTTTCTGCTCCTTAGCACAGGAGACAGAACATCCATAAAAGCAACATTTTTCCAATACATAGTATAAATGATCTGCTATTCTAAGGACAAAAAGCAATGAGAAAAAAAAAAAGTGATATCACCCAAGGAATGATCTGACAGCCAAATGGAACCTGAAAAGGGAGAACACAGGAAAACAACACACAATACAGAAGGTATGTCATATAGGAAACATTACATCCTCCTTCTGGAGACAGATATCGTCAAACCTGCTACTATCAAAACAAAAGCTTCTTTGACCATAATTGGTCATAAGGACTTTGGATCCTTTTCAGGCTAGTTCTTTGTTAAGATGACATCTGGATTACCTTTTCATCAAAACAGGTCTTACTGGTGGTAAGTTTGATCACAAAAATTTTATATCCTGCCACCTCCTCCAACCTGCTATTCACCAGGAGTACTGTGCATGGGAGGAAGGGTGGTGAACAGGACTGTAGCCAGATCTGTCCCCATACTGGTATATTGTCATCAGAATATGGGTTAACTAAGCATGTTCTCAGAGAAAAACTCACAGTGAAATCTTTTATAAAGTTCCAAGTAATTTAATTGCTGAGAAGACAAGCCCTGAGAGCAGGTTGTAAAATGTACTCTTATTCACAAGCAAACTACCCAGGGTATTGCCATGACTGGGTTCATTCGATGTTAGCTTCATACTTACCTGCTCCAGAACAAGAGTGAGCCAAGCCAAGGCTTCAGGCATTATTACTTAGGATGTAGTTAGGTGCCTCAGCTGTAGGAACACAATCTGTAGGGCAGAGCCTTAGCTTCCCATGATCTAGGTTGCTAACAGCTGTTGACTGACAACTCGTAGCACGAACAGTGACACTGGCAGGTTTTCCCTGATAACTAAGAGAAAAGAATGCAATATGTTTTTCATCTGGTTAGGTGTATGGTGATTACTGCTTTATTTTGCTAGGTTTTGCTGCTTTTTTCTATCTACTTCCTGTGAGTACAAGAAAGCAAAAGCAGACCCTCTTTCAAGAATATACTTTAGAAGTCTCTAAGAAAAAACAAACAAACAAAAAACCTAACAGCAACAACCCCCCGAAATGTTTCCATGCTAGAATCTAAAGTGCTTCAAGATCACTATGCAGAACTCTGGCTGGAAGTCCACTACTAAGACACGTACTGCAAAGGACGTGAAGAGTATCTTTGCTTTGTAGGTGGTAGAGTGCCTTCACAAGTCCTGGAGTGCTTTGCAACAGTCTTTGTCATAGTGCACAAACTTAGGGTACAGAGTATAGAAAAGATGGCAGAAAGTGGTAGCAAATAAAAGAGCATTTTTGAACTGTGTACAAGGCTCTTGGAGCTGAAGGGTCTCAGAGTTCTCCTCATTACAGGAAAATAATTAAACTTTGGATTAAAAAGTTATCCTCACCTCAATGTGTTCTTCAGAATCTGCAGATGTGAACTTGGAGAAGTCTTTTTAAACATCTTACACAAGAAGACAGAGAATTTGAGTGACTGTCACAAGTTGTACAGATGATGTAATGCGTTTGGTTATTTGCCTGAAACGAACAAGGTACTTTAGTGAAGCATTTGTTTTCACCAAAGCCCAGCTATGTTGCTGATGGCTGTTGTGCTTTTAGCTTGCAATGGAGGATGCTGTGCTATGAGCAGGCAGTTTAGAGAAGAAACAGGAACTTTTGTTTCCTTTCATTTAGGGAAAAGAAAACAAGGCAGAAGGAGCAATGCTGAGCAGCTGCCTGAAAGCTGCTTTGTCTCGGCTTCATTATGACATGGTCCCTGAATTGGTTTTTGATAAAGTATATGTTATATCAGAAGAAATCACCAAACTATAGCTGTAGTAAGCAGTTTTATTTAGAATTTCCGCTTTCTGATGAGATAGCAGTGTGCATTCTACTAAGCAGATCCTATGCTCTTGGAAACAGGGCACTGAAATCTGATCTAATACCTAATAGTGGAATTAACAGCGAATGCGATAAGGCAAATGCATGGTTGTCAAACTTCACTTACCACCTAGTTCATCATATGGAGAGCAAAGAAATCATGACAGTACAACATACTGGCAGCATGAGAATCTGTCTCATTTAACATTATGCTACTGTTGTCAGTTGGAGAGCCCTTACTCAATTTGGTGCTCTCCACTGAATACTCAGTACCATTTGAAGTTGGTGGAAATCTGAGTGCTTTGTAGCATCTGCTTTTTACATTGTAGTGTTCTGCAACCTTAAAAACAGATGTCTGAAATAGTTTATTGTGCTTTTCCTCAAATATTACACAGCACCGGTTTGTGCAGAGCACAAAGGATTATCTCAACAACACTGTGTAGGTCTTTAGTCTTTAGTCTCTAGTTTATGATCTCTGTGATCTATTGTATGTAAACCTTTTTATGAGACCTGGAAGGGATGTAGCCTGAGTAAAATTAAACAGCGTACTATGCAAAAAACAAAAAAACCCAAACAAACAACAATCAACCAAACAAAAATTTTTAAAAATTAAGGCTCTTCTGCTTTGTAAATGGACAGATTGAAGACCCAAAGTAGAAAGACTTTGGAAAATGAAACATTTTCATCAAGTAATTTCAACCCAGAGAAGTATTTTATGCTAGACAACATAAAAAAATGTCAGGGTTTGTGCTGGCGATAACAGGACTCATCTTCCCAAGGGATGGAGGAAGTGTTCTATCCATTCTCTCACATTTTGAAATTTCCAGTGGGAAAAGTTTAACTATTTTTATCTTGTTGTCTTCCAGTTCCTGCATCACTTTCTTCTGTGAAACAAATAGAAGTTACAGTCAAGTACCAGCATGGCTACAATCCATGAGCAGACATACTTCCAAGAGAAATGAGTGTCATATATAATGTTTTGTTCAGGCATCTGTACCATTGTTGATTATAATACACTCTTGTCTTCATGCCTAAAGAATCATGCCAGCAGGAAGCCCTTACACTGAATAAAGAAGCCTGCTGCTTTCCTGTAGGAAAATGTTAATCCAATCTGTCTAATTTACAGTTTGGTTTAATGGTCATATCAATACTAGAGAGTTTCAAAGTATTGTCATAAATGGAACCAATCAGTGTATAAGCCAGGATGTGAATGCTTCCACTTAAAGCCACTGAATGCCAGGATGTGGTGGGCATTGGGTCCTAAGGACAAGATTCTCAAAGGTACAAAAGATTATATCTGAAAATCCAGGTAAAGGAGCCACACAGGCTTATTTGAAAGGTTTTGGAGAGCAGAAACCCATGGACTCATTCCTTTGGTTTGCCCTTTCCCAGCAGTTTGGTAGCTGGGCAGTAAAGCAGGTTTTTGGGTATCTGTTCTCATATAACAAATCTCATGTTGATAAATCTTTAAATTAAGAAATAGAAATGTGCAGAATTTTCATAGCTTGGCACTTTGGTAAAAGATGGAATACATAAATTCAAGGTTTTACAGATTAGGAAAGAGTTTCCCTCAGGCTTGCTGTCCTTTGGGAGTGCTATAAACATTGAACTATAAATAAAATATAACATTTTGTCTCACAATAAGGATTTTTAAGAATATGGTCCTGGTGCTGTGCCTTATGAGGAGTTCCGTCTCGTGCCAGATTATGTGTTTTAGAAAGTAATGTTAAGTGGAAGTGGCTTAGTGAGATGCAAGTACAAACAGATCCTGCATGTCTCAGGCATGTTAAGATGGTAGTGTTTTGGGAAAGGCACAGCAACAGAACTTCAGAAGTCTAAGGATCTTCCAAGCTGAAGTTATCGATATCTTAGCTCTTCTGAAATCCTACCCCATGTAGGCTACATTCAACAGAAGATTAGGGAGTTTCTTGCATGGAACTGAGGCACATGAAACCTAGAGATTGTCTCTTCCTTAATGCCATCTAACTCTAGAATTACCTAAGTTCAGGTCCTCTCCCACTGTAGACTTTAATTTTTCTATGTGGCGAGTATTTTTGTTGTCTGTATTGCTGCACCTGCCTATCTCTCAGCAGATGGTTGTTCATCTTCCTCCAAAGCTTCATCAGAAGTTCAAATAATACATTCCTCTCTTATCTTGTCAGAGCTCAAGAACCATTTGGACAACATTCTCAGGCATATGGTGTGACTCTTGGAGGCGTCCTGTGCAGGGCTAAGAGTTGTACTTGATTCTTGTGGGTCACTTCCAACTCACCATATTCTGTGATTCTGTGATCTCTTCTGAAAGACTCAGCATGACAAGGTAACATATAATATAGGAGCCTATATTTTAGAGTACAGCCTCATGGGGCAGCTTCCACATGTTATATTCACCTCACTTCCAGGGATTTTTTGCTGCCCACCACGTTATGGACTCATCTGAATGGAAATACTCACCCTTCTCTTTTGTTGTTTTCTACAGAGTGCAGTGAAAGAGCTTGTAAGCAATACTGTAAGTCTCACTAGCATAAGTCTACCATTTGTCACAGTATTTCTCATTATATCTTCTTTTTCTACCTGAAAATTTTGCCCCAAGCAATCCAGGAATCCCAGATGTGCATTTTGCTTGTGCATATAAAATCTACCCCACATGCACAAATCAGCTGTCCAGGGCAAACACAGGAAGTTCAAAGCTTCTTGGAGGCATCTGGCCTGCTCTGCATATGATATACATATTTCTTGCATGGAAAAGACAAGACAGCAGCCTTATGAACATGCAGTAAATGTGTGAGTATATGCAAATACTTTTGCCTGGGTTAAGCAATCTTGTGTTCCAGGCTTGTGATCTCACATGCCCAGAGGTGCGACTGCCACCAAACCTCCAGGGAGAGTGAGATGGCTCCTGTCAGTGTGTCACCTCTTGGCCAGTGCTGGGTGAGAGTCTTTCATGGAGTTTTTCCTGTCTCTTTGTAAAGGGACCAGCTCTACAGTGGATCTCATCCTAGATAGCCGCCTGCCCTTTCAGGTAATTTTTGACAAATACCTCTGAAAATCTAGTCTCAATACCTTGACAAACTCTGATGAAATCCCAGACTATTTAGAGATCCAAGACATAGTGGTTGGATTTGCACTTTACTGATAATGAGAGTTGCAGTCAATTGCACAGAACCTCTAGAAGATCACACCAACGTTATTTAAATGCTTTAATAGGTTTCAAATTTTAGCCATCAGGAGTTTAATGTTGTGGTCATGGTTATGTGCATATCGCAGAACGTGTGAGTAAGAGCTTGAATAGAAACTTTTTTTACCCCCTAGTTGTCTTAGAAATCATGTTTCATTAGAGCCGTGCAAAATGTTCACAATGAAACACCAGACCACACAAAAGTCACCTGGTGTGGAGTTTGGTTACAAACTAGTAACACAAACCATATTTATCAAAAGATTTGCTTAGCATTATGCAACTCCTGAGTGACCTGAACTCAATTTTAAGCATATATGGTGTGTGGCTTTGGATCAGAATCATGCAAAATTCATAGCTTTGCATGGTTTTGATGTGAGGTGTGAATAAACACCAGGTGAAGTACAGCAATTCCAATTGAGTTTCAATTTGATCAGGATTCAATCCTCACGTGGTGTTAATCGGTGTGGCTCCGTTGAAGTCAGTGTTTTGTCCCATTGTTGAGCTACACCAATTTACTGTAGCTGAGGAGCTGATTGGAATTTTCAGTTTGCTCTAACCTGAAAGTCAAAGACTAACTCAGTGGGTGTGAAAGTATTTGGATCAAAATGAAAGAAAATGTTTGGACAAATGCTCATGGAGTAAAACTAGTTCTATATTTTCCAGCTGTAAGGTCACAGTCCTGAAGTATATATTCCAAATGATATAACCATAAGTTTAAATCTTTCATTACTTTTGTTGCTAACCAGTAAAATGAGTTTTACTAAATCTACTTCATGATAAAAATTTAAAAAGAAGAAAAGATATTTCTACTCAAGTCCTATAATAATCTCAAAAAAAAAAAGTTTTGGAGATAGCTAAGAAAACTCATGACCTTGAGTGCAAAGGAATGCCGAAGAAATCTGTATATTGCATTTGTACCTATACATTTAATATATAACTGTAAAGGCAGCAAAGGCATGCAAGTACTACACAGGAATACAAAGATAATCCTAAAAATAACCTTTTCCAGGCCAGCCCTGGAGAAGCCTGGAAAGTAACATCTTTAAGTTGTGCTTCAATTCTGCTTCCTTTTTTTATTGTTTACTTTCTAATGATTCCATCAGTTTAGACAAGTTTCCATTGACTTGCCCTTTTCTCTGAATATACTAGATAAAGAGAAGACAGAGAGTTAGTAATGCGATGGGCTGTGTCTCTGAAACACTGCTAGTGTTGGCTGCAGTATCAGAAGGGTGACACTGTGCATCTCTTATTAATGATCAGTGTGGCTTCACTGGCTGCATCCATACTCGTAAGTCGAGGCAATGTTTCTGGATGCTGGGAATTGATCCATTGTACTATTAAATTGCTACAGCTGCCCCTGCATGTTTTTAGGCCTGTGCCATTTAGCACTACCAAACAAATTCTGGGCACAGTGACCATTGCCAAAATGGATGTTTGTGCAGTCCTATGCAGAGTAAGGTAATTTAATAATATTGTCACAGTCGGGGACATGATGGCTATCAAAATTATTCTGGCATGCTTAAATTATTAGCATAGATATAGCCATTGTGCCTTATTCTTGGCCCAGCAGCCACCTTATACATTTGATTTTTTCCCCCTTCTTTCAGATTCTTTTTTTGATTTAGGCTTATTTTATTTATCTAACAACTTCTGGTCACTATATGGCATAAGCAGTGTCAGTTCAGATGTATTGTCGTATACATTTGTTAGTAAGACAAATTTTAGGATGTACTTTTATCTTTTGGAATCTGCCGAAAACCCCCAACCAACCAACCAAACCCTTCTCATGAGACTAGTACTGCTTGCCTGTCATACAGACTAATTCAGGATACTAAATATAGGTCTGGTTCCAGTGGACTATAGAAGAAAAATGAAGATGGATTTCTAGTATGAAAAAAACCCTCTTGGCAAATGTGTTAAAACTAAGAAAGCATGATGAGGAAATGTATTTTTCTCAGTGGAACAAATGAAAACTCTTAAGATTGACACTGCTAAAATACACTATCAATGTTTTTTCACTTTGTCAATGTTTACATTTCTTTTACCTTTCTTTAGGTATAAAAGTGTTTAAGGTCTGATGAGCTGAACCTTTAACAACTTCTTATGTCATTGCTTTTGTTTAATAACAAGAAATAAGAGGAACAATGTATATAGGTATCAAAGCTTTTATGGGAAGTGTGGAAATAAATACTAAAAACTTCCTACAAATTTTGAAATCTGAACTATGTCTTGGCTTTACAAATGACTTGTGGTGAACTAATTTTTTTTCTAAAATAAACAACTGACAGCATTTACCAAAACTGTACTGTTTTATGGCAAAAGGGGGTGGGGGGAATAGGAGGGGAACATTTCACTTTCCATGAGCGTATTCCATTTGGTCACTTTTTATTGGAAAAATAATAGTAAAGTCTTTCCAGAGAATGCTTCCATTACAAAATTTAGAAGATCCTGTCACAGTCACAGCCTGTGCAGTCCTTTAAACTGAGTACAGAGTTGAGATGATGATGAGGTAGGAGAGTGGAGTGGTATGGGATCATTTCCAGGTGTAGAACTGCTTATGTTTTGCCCCTATCTGAGAACACATTAAGAAAAAGTAACAAGCTCCTTTTCCTCCCTGTTTAGTAATCCTGTTCATCCCTGGCAACACTTATGTTACATGTCATGATTGTTAAACTGTAGTAGGTTAGATAAATAGGTCTGAATGTTGTAAGTTTGAGAAAGAAATCTGTTGTAAGGCTGGAAAGTCTCAAACTCATCTCTTTTTCCCAGAGTGGGTGAATGAGGGAGAGCTGTATCCTGTAGAGAGGAGTGAAATTAAAGAGTGAGCTTAAAAGAGTAAGAAGTGTGTCGAGAGGAATTGCCCAAGATGTGTTAGAACAGAAACCACTGGAGAAGAGGGAGGATCCAGTGGTTAACGAAAGGTCCAGACTGAGAGCTGGGAGATCTATGGTAGCCTGAGGTAGTTCTTGAAAGGTTGGCTGCTTGCCTGTCTGCCTGAGGTTTAAGCCCTAGACCTGTCAAATTCTGCATGCAGCTCTGTGCTGTTCTGTGAGTTGGGACTTGTAGTTCTGACTCTTTGCCAAGGGCCTGTATGCTCTGCACCTATTGAAATATTTGGGGTATTGTCAGGCATTGTAAACTTTTTCTTGGTGTGTGTTCATACAGAGCTTCTCTTGCTGGTACTCCATACAAAAATATAATTTTAAGAGGTGTTGTGAAAAAGATCACTGGCTGCAAAGTTAATATCCTGCCCAAATGGATGACGCCTGCAAGGTAAAATAAATGCATTTAAAGAAATCAGCTATCTAAATCAGTCTATTTCAAAAAGAGTTTATTTCTGTCAGTAGGGCAGAATCTTGTGAATCTACACACTTCATAATTTGCACATAAGGTTGTCAGTTTTTCCCCACTTTTTGACAGTGATTTAATAGCTGTAGCAAGGGCTCAGATTACTAGGATTATATTATATTACACAATATACTACAGCATATTTACGGAAGAATCTTATTAATGCGTATTAATATGAACCCACCCACTGTAATTTACTCCTTATTTCTTTTTCTTTGCTTTTTTTTTTTAATATGCCACAGCAAGGAGCATGTTTCAATCCAGCACCCTGAACAAGCTGTGAAGTGATATGATGTTGGATGTGGGTAAGGGACCAGATGTGAGAAATCTTCCTTTTAAATCCAGATAAGGATATTTTCTTCCATGCTATTGGATTACTAGTCAGGATACCTGTGTTCTGCTCCTGAGCTGGGGAGTGATTTGCCGTGTCACTAAGCCACTAAACATTTCTTGTGTCTTTCTTAGTCATTTCTGCAACAGTCTGCGTGAAATGACAGTAAGACTTTGATGCCTTTGATATCTTTGCTTTAAGGTTGTGTTTCTGTTTTGTATGAGGTGTCACTGTTTGCTCTTAGAACGCATCCAGTGACAGAGTTCAATTGGAATCAATGAAAACCGAGTGTAAGAAGAATGAGAATATATCTGAAAGACTATCTGCATGGAATTTGAGATCAAATCCAAGTTAAGGTGAATAGAAGGCTGTTGTCTTTAGCTAAAACGAAATGGTTCAGTTGGAAAACATTTGTATTCATCTGGACAATGATTAAGAATAGAAAGAACAGAACCTGGCCGTATACTGTACTCCCTGATTTTAATGAGATGATATTTATTCCATCTAAAAAGGTGTTTCTGGCTAATTACATGATTAAAAATTTGGCTTGGCATTATCTGAGCTTGTGTAGCAAACCTGTCCTTGCATTTTATAGGATGTTAAATAGGATTATTATGAAGGAGACAACAACTAATTAAAAGATGGCAGGTTTCCAGTTTCCAGTTGATGTCCTGCTGCTGCTGCTGCTTGTTGCTGTCCCCAGAGTGAGGGCAGCAATATGATCCTCTGCTCCAGGATGTACATAATGTTCTGTGGTGTTCAAGTCAGGCGCTCTATGGAAATTTAGCAGGATCTTGCATCCTTCGTGCTTTTATGCACTCTAGCTGGGGAAACCTGCCAGAAAGCCAAACCAAACATTTTTATGTGTTTCCTCAGGCCCTACCTCCACATCTTGTTGAAAAATTAAAGCACACAATCATGGGTGGGTCTATTGAAGTAAGCAGGCACTATTATTCCAGATTTTCAAGGTTGTTTTTCAGTCTATGGATCTACTCAATTAAGGAAGAGCACATCTAAATTCTTTTCTGAAATTTCTCATGAAAAGCCCCAGTCAAGGAACACTTTCCAAATAACTCTCAGCAACTGCAACAAGAAATCACAGGAGATAGAGATTTTGCTAGAAGAATAAATATCGCAGAAATTTAGCAGTATGAAATGGTCCAGTAACGCCATTCCCCACTGCCCATTTCATTCCTACTGTTTTAATTCATTTTAAACTTAGAAAAAAGTCTTTTCAGAAAATTTTTAGTCGTTGTGGCTAGATAAGAATTTAAATCCTACAACTAAAGTCTCAGCTGTGGCACATTGGAGTTCAGTGAAGGTTAGCCACCTAAATATTTGCCCAAATTTTCAGATGACGTTTTCAATCCACACTTTGCTCTGTTAAGGCTATATATTTACTATCTCTGGACCAGCTAGTTGCAACTTGTGCACACATCCGCAAACAGGCTTTAGATCATATCTCTTGGCTGCCAGGTAGATGTCTTTAACCCCTGCATAGCAATGCCAAACAGTAAGCTATTTTTGCTGATGCAATTTCATTGCATTCTTTCTGAATCCTCATCTTTGATCTAGAAATAACATCCTGGCTGGATAGGAAGTTAGTTGAGGCTATATATTTAGTTCATGTTATAAAAATTAGTCTTAAACCTTTCAAGACATGCATACCTAAGAGCAATTAAAGTGATTTTATTTCCATACCCTTTTAGGAGATTAAACAGTAGATGCCTGTTGTGCCAAAATGCTTTTCTAGTCCAAACTGTGTAGAAGCCAAAAAATACAGGACATCTTCAGCCACAGGCATTGCCAAGTCAAAGCATTCAAAATAAAGCTGTAGCATGTTTGGGTTGCATGGCACCTTTCACTCTGAGGACAATTTTGCAGAATTTCCTGGCTAAAAGCCCTGAGCTACATAGTTGTGCATGACACAAATGTCTGAAATTGCTCCATGCTGGGATTTGAAACCTACTATTTTTTGGGGTGAAAGAGGAGGAGGACTGCCTTCTATTCCTATTGTACCAAAACCCCTTTTGTGCCTAAATATTGCACAGCTCTGAAATGCTTATGATAAAACTTAGTCTTTGCACTCTTACTGTCTTACACTGTGTTTTCCGAAGGCTTATCTTTTTTGACTTGCTGTGAGTTGTGGACAATCCAAAATGATCAAAACCTCAATTTACTTGCATATATTAAATCAAAAAGGGTTTCATAATTACATATAAAAACATAAAAATTTGCATAGGAGGCAGTGAGGGACAGGAATAAAATAATTTGGTTTTATTTCTGTGGGGGTAGGAGTGGAGATGATCCAATCTTGGTCTAAAAGGCAGTCTCCCTAAAATATGCTTTATACTATGAGCTGAGCTCTGCCCATGTGAATGCTTTAGAACCCTCAGTTCGCAACTACCTAGAGGCTCCTGGAACTATTAAAGTCTCATTTTGTTCCTTCAAAGTGGAAAAAAGGAGCCTGGCCCAAATTAAGCAAGGAGTGCTGTTCCCAAGACATACCAAGCTTTATGGGACTTCAAGCACTGTATTTCAAACTCTTAATTCAGAAGTATAGGGAAAAGCAATCGCCACTATATTATGCCTTTTTTTCTAAACAATCCAGTATGTTTTCTTTTTGTGTAAATGTGATGCAGCTGGTTCTACTACCATATTTAGAGTAAATATCCTTTTTGGTAAACTAAGGGCTTATTGAGGCAGTGCAGTAATAATGTGTTAAAGGATTTAATCTGCTTTTTGAACAGTTACTAAGCATATAATTTTTTGAATGAATGATATGAGTATGTTGGTCAAAATCTTAGCAACGTAAAAGATCAGAAATAAGCCAATGTTTACATTTTTAATCCACTACTTATGAAGGAGTTGTGGGTTTTGAAGGAATCCTGAATTTGCTTGAATTTAGTGAAGTAAGATCTAAGAGGTCTTCTGTGATGAATTTCCTTAGGAGTTCAAATGAAAATATGGAACTTTCAGCCAGAACCTATTGCTTAAATTTAATGAATTAATTAGACACAGAAAAATGTTAAAATGTATGGAATGAGAAAGACTTTCTTCCCTGCTTTAACAATGTTAAGAAAATGGACTCGTGTTATGGTTTCTATCATTGTTGCAATCTGTTTTAAACATCATTGTATCCTGGTTGCTTTTTTCTGCATCGTTTTGGAATAAATTAGTATTCTTCAGTAGAGATGACAGTTGTTACAGTCTCTTTTCTTCAAAGAGATTTCTTGCATATATCCCACCATGCAGAATCAAGTAAACTTGGAAGAAAATGCTTCTAGAACTCTTTTCTATGAGTCTGCTTAACTAAAGATAATTAATTTATATGACTTTATATGAGCTTAAGTAGAAAACTAATGTTAACTTACAAGGAGCCTTTAGAAAAGGCCAGGAAGGAGACCAAAAGTGCATAAAACAGAAAGCTTAGCTCTTAATTAAATACTTTTTTAATTATATCAGTATGACCATTGAGACCTCATTGCAGTCTTCAACATCCTCATGAGGGGAAGCAGAGGGGCAGGCACTGATCTCTTCACTTGTGACCAGTGATAGGACTCAAGGAAATGGCATGAAGCTTAGCTGGGGCAGGTTTAGGTTGGATATTAGGAAAAAGGTCTTCACCCAGAGGGTGGTTGATCCCCAGAACAGGCTCCTCAGGGAAGTGGTCACAGCACCAAGCCTGACATAGTTCAAGAAGCATTTGGCCAATGTTCTCAGGCACAGGGTGTGATTCTTGGGGTGTCCTGTGCAGGGCCAGGAGTTGGACTTTGTGATGCTGATGGGTCCCTTCCAACTCACAATAGTATTCTATGGTTCTATGATTATTGAGTCCAGCTTCATTTCAGACTTGTTGAGCCCTATTTTAAACAGCATGGGGACAGTTTTGGTCCTCCGATTCGAACTGACAGGTAATGGACCCTTAGCTGGGTCAGATGGCAAAGTGTTTTCCTTTTCTGTACTAGTCTGCCTAATTATGCCATAGAAAATGGTAATACTATTTATTCTTTTTTCCAGCCTCTAGTTTATATAAGACTTTTCTGTCATGATGAAAAAGCTGTGTGATATAGCCCTTCTCAGAGTAATTGATGGGCCTCTGGAACAAAGAATTGTGTCCATCTATCCTTCCAGGTTATCCTTCTATCCTATCAGGCAGAAACATAGGAATGCAAGCAAAGTCTTGCGTTACCTCTTCAAGTTTTTTAATATAGTTACTATATATTCATAGTTTGTTAGGTGTTTCTGAAGAGCAATTATGTTTTTTATCTCTTTACTGTGCAGCAGATCTTCCTTCAGAATGTTATTGCTGTAATGCTAGACACCATCTTCCAGTTTCCAGCCTCAATTAATTTATGACCAGTGCTTGCTGACTTATTACTGTGCCAGACCTGTCTGTTGGCTTATATAACTATTCTACTTTACTGATATTTACTTGCCCACCCCAAATTAATTTTATAAAACTGCACCAGCAGAACTTTTTTAGTTTCCTCTCACTTGAGAGGTTATTAATTCCTCTGGCTATCTTGGTATGCTATCACTACACCTGCTATAGTCATAAATTCATTTTCCATATGCAGTAATGCAGATGAGGCCTCCCAAACCTTGAGCAGTTAAACAGTAAGAATTTGCTGCTCTTCCTCTAATGTCATCTTAAAAAACCATTGCTTTTGGAGCCTCCAGCAGTCATCTGGTAGTCCAGAGCAACTCTACTGATTCTTTTCCGAATGAAGGTTTTGGTTCTTAGCCTTCAATGCATGTTTTGCTATTTTCACTACTGAATATCATCTCATTTCAGTTCACAAATACCCTGTTCTTTCAGTGGATTTTCTTGTCCTCTTTGGGTTGCTGTTAGTGTTTTATGACCAGGGCATAAATCAAAATACTAAAGAAAATCAGTCCCCTGTGAAACTGTTCATAATGGCAATTCCCTCCTGGCCCTTTGTTTCAATTTTAGACACTACTTTCTCCATTTTTTTGACATCTCCAGTCTTATGTGCTGGGCTTCATGGTAATGTATGCTTTAGTTAGCAATTGCACCCTACTTGGCCCAAGAACAGAATCCAGATCAGCATCTTTCTCCCTGGCAGATACCTAGCAAAATAATTGAAAAACCCATTAGCAGACTTTTTATCTTCTTAATTAGGCCTAGTCTAAGCAGTGCATCAGTTTTCCTATTAGCTGTATCAGCAGAGGTGAGGTCATCATTCATGCTGGTTGTGGTTTTGGAATGGGGATTTCATTGGTTTATCCATAAATAATTTGGGGTATGTGTTTTTAAAATTTCTGGTTTATTTAGCACACTAAGTGAGAAAACATTCAAAAGACATCTAATTAAAAATTATGCTGAGGATCTCAACAATATACAGATGTTCCACATTTTGTTCATGTATCATCCCAGATTTTGATGGATAACATAACACTCAGCTAAACTGCGGGACTGGGACTATCTTGTCCTATACTGTCAGAGGAGCCAAGTCCAGGATAAATTGAGCTTTGCCTACTCTGAATACAATTTTTTGTTGATGTTGTTTGGTTGTTAACAGTTCTTTTAAGGCAGGAATGCATGAAGATCCGTCCTGAATGCCAGGTTAACAGAAAATCTCTGGAATTTTGGATATTGGTTCTGTGAAACCCATGGTGAGTCTGCTTTGTTTCATGGTTGTGTCTGTCAGTGTACAAACAGCTAGCTGGCTACGGCTTCAGGTCTCTTATCCAGAACCACGCTGGGAAAAGCACCAAAATTAGGTCCAGCATCTGAAAACAAAAAATTCTTATTAGATCATTCTTCACCTCTGGAATCCAGCACAGTGTCTACTGCTGTCTTTATTAGTACCTCAGGCACCTCAAGCAACACAAACAGCACTATTCTTTGCCTTGTCTAGAAATGGTTATAATATGGAGAGTTATAATGGAGAGTTTCATAGTGGGATCCTGTCTACAATGAAGACACACCTCATGTGGGCCAATGTTCTCAATCCTTCAATCACATAAACCAGCCAGTGGCTCCTCTCACTGGCACAATAGCATTTCCCACCAGGGCAATGAGTCTTTCAGACTCTGTTTTCCTGCTCCAGTTCGACATTCACGTTTGGACTGAGGCAGCTGGATCTGAGCAGGTTCCAGGGCCCATTAAACTTCATCATCCTGAACTTCACTGGCATAATTTTTATTTAAAGAACCCCTGCACTTAAAAAAACCAAGCATGCATTCCACATGTACTAAGTATAACTTTCATCACTACGAGTATTTCCATATTAAAAATGTGAAGTTATATTTGATTTGTGTTTTATGAAAGAAACTATTATATGAAGTTTCCATTTTGGCTGAGTAAGTGTGGTTTAATTTGTAACTTCGCAGAGGATTGATTACAGAAAGATAAACGATAATGACAAATGGAAGGATTTGTTTATCTAGATTGATTTAAAAATAAACAGGATCGTAGGGCTGGCTGTTAGTCTGAACTGGTCCTAAAGGACACAAAAGCCTTTTTCTGGGTGGGTAGGTGGGTCTGGTTGGACTTGGTATGTCTAAAAAACTGTAGCTAAGATCAGTAGATGACACTGAAGAATTAAAGAATTAATTTACTCTTTAAAATATTTGGGTCTCGTATACACAGAATTTGGAGCTATTTAAATATACTCTGCTCTTCACACAACCACTTTGGCATTTAAAAACAAAGGCATGTTTCTGTCCACAAATGTTGTGGTCTTGAATGAAAATCAGGTTTATGTTGGAAGTTACTAGCTGAATCCCCAAAGGGCATTTTTTTGGGTGTGATTTCCATGGATTTAGTTGCAAAACTCTCAGGTATGATTTATTTATATTGTTAGCAATAATTAAACACAATAATGTTTTTATTCACATCTTTACATTCTACACTACCAGCCACCCCAACCCTCCTAGCCCCCAGCATGGCAAACTGGGTTCAGTTCTGGTCACCTTCCTGTTAACCTTTTCCCTTGAAAACTGATTATTAATTCTCACTCTTTGTATTTTGTTTCTTAGCCTGTTTCTAACTCACAGCAGTATTTTACCTCTCACCCCAATTCAGTTGCTGTAAGGTTTGTCATGCAACAAAAGAAATACCACTTGTGAATTGTGAATTGAAGTTGTGAAAGGTTCCTAAAGGGAACTTTAATATTTTTTTTAAAATCTTCTGAAAGAAAGGAACTAATATAAAAAGTATTTACAATATAAATTTAGAAAATAATGATACAATGAAAATATTAATATCACTCTGCTGTTTTGGAATCATAACTGTAATAGCTCTGAAGTAGCACATGAAAGCCTGAACGTGAAACAGAAAATGAGTCTGACTAACTCTGGGAGCACAGCCAAGCACTGATTGCAAGTAGTTTAGATCTAAGGGGGAGTTAGGTGCTGAGTGGACATAGTAACATAATGATTTGAAAAGGAAAGAATTAATAAATACAGAACATTCATAAAATGAACCTTCAAGGTGATGGATAGTGCAAGAAGGAAAGTTCTTGGACCATCAGAATTCTTAGTCATTTACACATTCCAAAAAGTGAAAAGATATCATACAGAAAAAGGCAACATGACTTTTAAAACATCCTAGATATTTGCAATATTCACAATATTCCTATTTATAAATGAGGAGGATGAAAGAAACATATTAAATGTAGTTTGACATCTGACCAAAGATATAACACCTTTGCATGTCAACTGATATTCTTGGATGCAAAAAAAGAATTCTGAGTTGGATTTCCTATGGCACAGGAACTTGGAACAACATGAAAGTCGAAGTTTTAGAACAGCAGTCAATCTAGAGATAGAAAGTGGCATCAGTTAACATAGAGTGGCACACATGAAGGAAAAGGAAATTTAGGGGGGAGCCATTTTGTGTTCTTACTCCCAACAGGTATAACTACACTGACAAGATGAAGGGGAACGAGACAAAGCACAGACTAGCTGAAGCCGTCAGCCCAAGTATTGACAACGAGCCAAGTCGTGAAGGTGACTCATTATGAAGACGTAAACAATCCTAGTCAGTGACTCAGTGGTGAGGAAGCTTGGCTAAGACATCTGTAGCCCATATAAAGAAAACAGGATGATGAGATTTCTCTAGGGTATGGTAAGATAAACTATGGGACAATAATATTGCACGTGCCTATGATAGCCCGTAGAAAGTTGGGACATTCTTACCCTTTATAGCTCATGGAGGAATGTACATATCACCAACAAAGGAAGCTTTGATTGGCATTTGCCTGGGGAATCTGAGAGGAGCTCTGGAAATGGATATAGTGTGAATCTTCTGAGAGTCTGTGGAGGAAGGAAGAGGGTGGGTGATGAATATCATCATGTAGGGAGTGAATTCTGCAATGCAGAGAATATTACACAGTTTGATCAGTTAATTTGTTATGGCTTAGAATCCACCATCTGTGTAGAAGATCCACCTCCTTTCCAGTTTTAAAAACTTCAGAGTGTGCCCGGGTCAATCTCAGCAAAGCAAAATATGGAAAGAAAGTACAATTTCTAGGAGTCGTGCTCCGCAGGTGATGGGGGTGGTTTTAAATGAAAGGTGAATATTATGCACCTCTATACCACTTGAAGAAGCACACTAGACAAGACAAAAACAATATCACTGATAAAAATGAGCTTGGTGACTAAAGCAAAAAACCTTAAAGAATCATTAGAACAACTAGACAGCAAATATATGGCACAATGTTTCAGTGTGCACCAGAAGATAAAGCAGTAGGTGAATATTTTTGAAAAATCACTTACAACCTTTATGAAATATATGGAAGTGCAAACCTTCATTTTGCAGTGTGGTAATGAAAAACCAGGGATCAGTGATAGCAGCAAAGCTATAGAGTGGTTCTTGTCATTATTTGAAGACCCAGGCTTGAAGCCAGACTCCATTTTGAGAGATGCAAGATCCTTAAAGCATTCTATAATTTACAGATGAACACAACTAAGAGTTTAGCAGCTCTCTGAAGACTAACCAACATACAGCATCAAAGGTGTTCTGCAGTAGACACTGCAATGAGATACTACTTTTAGAGTAATTTGAGAATTACCAGGTGGTATTCTTGTATTCTGAAGACTTTAACTTGGTTTCTTTCCCTAGACATCTCTCTCTTAGAGAAATACTTCTCCATTTTCCACTACTCTTATTTTTCAAAAAGGTACCTCACACTATGGCCATTCTACAACAAACACTAACTGATTTTATGTCACAGGCATTGCTTCTGCAGGAGCAGGGTTTAGCTGTTGTGTCTGCATTTTGTGGCCACTGTTGAGGGAAGTGTGTGCGTGGCTCGTTCCCACACCTGTTTCCTCCCTGTGTTTCACTGCCAGGGAGGTTCACCGAGGTCTGTGGATGAGCCTGGGTCAGACGATTTTTCTGTAAAACATTTATCTTTATGTCCATCTTCCTCTTTATAAACACGAGAGAAATAGAGAGAAAAGATTGTTAGGAAGTGTTTACTGAAGGAAAATAAAACTGCAAGAGATATTTCTCTGCTGAGAGGAGAGCTAGTCTGCAGTTATCCCCTTGTCATAATTCTATTTTTTTCTGTTCATTAAAAGTGGAATATTTTACAGTTTCTAGGGTACTGTTAGGTAAAAAGCTAAAGTTGCATACGATGCCAGGAATTCGTCTCGAGAGATCAGGAAATGTTACCTTCTTGGCTACTGCAATGAAACCTGAAACTTTTGTTTTGGAGTTGCATTTTACAGACTTCAATCGTGTTTGGTATTTGGCAAATGTATCAATTTGTCAACTAAGCACCAGACTTCTGCAGCATTTTCTCCCAATGAATGCCTATTAAAACTAATGCAGAGAGGGTAAATTCCTGCTCATTGTGAATAAGTGTACCATAGTTTGGTCCTAAATGAATTGGTAGCAATATATGGGCAATCCTTCCCAGCTGCTGACAAAGACCTGACAGAGCTGACTAAGCCAGCAAAAAATTAAAGAACTTAAATTCTCAAGAGCTTGAATCATGGAACATAATTTTAAAGAAAAACATTGACCAGGGGTTTTGAAGGAACTAGAGAGATTTTGACTGTTGTTGCTTAATAAATATGCTGTTGTCTCTATTCTGCCTTTATAGAATATTTGAATTTCTAAATTAGTTTTAATAAGACCTAGATAAAAATCTACTTTTGGAATTGCAATGCATGCTGCAGAGTATTGATAAAATTCTTTCTACCATAACTCAGATATGGATTTCAAATGTGTGTGTGGGAGGGGGTTGTTGTCAATTGAACAATTTGGGACAAAATTAATTTGATTAATTTGACACAGCCTTAAGTTCTCAGCATCTGAGAACAAAATGAATTGGGTTATTTAGGCACAGCCCTAAGCTCTAAGAGCATCCTGCACTGTCTATTCAGTAGAAAGCATTGTCTAGAATGTTGTTGCTCTAAGCTACACAGCAAAAGCATCTGACAGGATTCTGATACCTTAGGAAGACTTTTTACTTGCGTTCATCCAGTTGGAATCAGCATTGTACCACCTGCAAGACAGAAAAAACCAGTGAATGCTCTCATTCATTTTCTCCAAACAAAAATCCAACAGTCCGAAGAGATAACACTTAGAATAAACAAAGGTCATTAGAATTTTTGCTCCATAACTGAAGAGAGATGTGTTAGGCGATGCAAGAGTAGCACTGAAGAAGAAAGGTGGCTCCTTAAAAATAACAAGAAACTACTTTAACTCTAGGAGATGTACTCTTGGTGGTTTGAACTGGTCCCAAACACTGTTTCAGTTGCTTTCTTAATCATGGGAAGCAGTTTTCAATACTGTTTTCCACACTTTTCAATATTATAATTAAGAGCAATTTTTTTTTTTTTTTAATTCAGGCCCAGGATCTCCAAAGCATCTCAGTGACTTTGCTTTACCATTAGATAGGCTTCCCAGGTGCATTATTAACAAATAAGAGTAAACGTCCAAGTAATCCCTTCTGAAAATCCTGCAGTGAATGCACATCTGCCTATTGCTAAAGCAAGAAATGTTCAATTCTCATATACAATAGCATGATGGTAAACACACCAGATATGGGGTTTAGATGAGTCACCATGACAGTTCCTCAGGGGACCCAGACCATGAATAACCCTCAATAAGCTAAATTAGGTAGCAGTGAGGGAGGACCCTGTAACCCAGTCTGTTGCTATGTTTCAAACAACCCAGTGTGTTTCTATGCTTCGTGCACATACTCTGTGTTAATACCCTGGGCCAGCTACATATTTCACAGTTAGCATCACAGAGGAAGTGCGGTTACTAATCAGATGTTACTGTCTCTATTCCTCTTGGGTAGTCAGAAAGAAAGAAAGGAAAGGAAATTTTATATTGTTAACCCCTCAATTAATTTAATGTCTGCTTTTAGCAGAGATTTAGTGACAGTACACTAAGAATTATGAAACTATAAACAAATTATAATAAATGAGCCATTCTGAGATTTCAGCTGTGGCCCTTTTATCCACACTGTATTGTTAGGCATCAACTCCTTTGCAAATTGCAATTAACTTGTAATTTGTTTTTTAGGAATAGTTCTCTAATACCACCAATGTTTCTGTCCTTCGGTATGTTCTCATTTGGTCTAACTGTAGAACTCTGTCCAGTTATCAGGACTATATCAGAGATCTATCAGTTTAGAGGCTTTTGCACACCTTAAAGCCTTTATGACCAGGAAACTTAGTATTCTGAGGCCAAATCTTTCACAGATCTTGCAATCTTTACCAGTTTTTAGTTGATGATCCATTTTACATTGTTTTTATCTATTTTCAACATTTGCAAGGCCATATTTTAACACACTGATCTTTATTTCTCCATTTCCTGGCCCTGAGCACTTGATTTCTTAACCTCAGTTTTGTTCCAATCTATTTTTGAATCTCTTTGCATATTTCAATGATAAATTACTTATGAGATAATATGAAAATGTAGAGTTTTAAAAATAGCTGCTCATGTGGGTTATAAGGGGCTTTTTCTATTTTGTTTTTTGAGGGAGGATTGGTTTGTGTGTTCTATTAACAGAAATTGCCTGAATTGCTGTGCTTCTGCCACATATTGGACCTCACATCTCTAGGCTGACACCTGTTATTTTTGCAATAGCCACTTCTCACATTCTTTGAAGTTGTGACAGGTGTTGCAAAACATAGAGGGTTTTTATATCATGTTGGCTTAGTTCTTATTAAAACCAGAAAATATCTTTTTTCAATTACTTTTTGTGCTTTAAAAGACCTCCTCTTCCCATGGTACAAAGGAAATGGGTATTTGTTTCAGAGTTCATCTGTTAAAATTAAGAAGAAGCCAGTTCTAATACAAACACAGAAGTAATGACCCCTACCTTTCTTGTGGTTTATTCCATAACTGAGTTGTTATCATGCTGGAACATGAGAAGGGAGTCATTGTGTCTTGGTTGAGAACACTAGTGGACAACAGTCTTTGGGTTAGTAAATATTTTTCATTTCTTTAGCACTGTACAGTTCCTTCAGATCTGTCCCAGCTCTTGCAAATTCTCCTTGATTATTGTGCTGAGCCTATCAGGTTCAGCTCGGAAATATTTCTGTGTTCTTTTCCCTTAGCTTATCTCACTTTCTTTCAAAATCAAATTGGAAAACAAAAGCGAATTAAGTTTTTTAAACTCTATTCCTTCCTTCTCGTGATGAATAAAGACTGATTTTCTCTCTTTTTTTTTTTAATAATTATTTTATTTGCTATAGATTTGGTAGAAAGAACAGAGTACTAGTTTATGAAGAGGAGTGATATCTGTGGTGTCGAAGAGTATAAGCAAATGTTTCTTTCTGACAGATCTGAAGCACAAATAACCTAGAGGTTCACATCCTTGGCTATAAATTCATAGGCAGATCCTTGGGGACTGAAAGACATATGACTTTTTTTCTTTCTGTTTTCCTCAGAGTTCCACTCCCAAATTCAGCCTTCTCAGAAGCATGGCCTAATACTCCCTGGGTGCATTCCCTGGTGCATTTCCCTTGCTTATAAGTTTTTGAAAAATCATGCCAGATCATGTTGCTATAACATTTTAACCTTGCTCCACTTGGAAATCAATATCTTACTCCAAACACCAGTTGACAGACATTGGTCTTTCTGTTGAGTTCCCAGTATTAATGATTACTCAGATTTCTGTGATAGGATTTCAGAATAATTTCAGAGTAATTTGTAGAACAGTTGCTTGCCGTGCAACCACAATTTATGTGAACAGTAATGTTCCAGTTTAGCAAAGGACTTAAGCATATGATTTAATTTAAACTTTTGCTTTATTCTACATGATCAGAAAATGCTTAAATGCATGTTTAGGTACTTTACTGAACTAGGGTTTATGGTCAATATTTGAACTGGTAAATTTCAGTTTATACAAAAAAAAAATGCAGTGTAGTTTGTTTGTTGTAAAGTTGTTAAGTGTTAACTGCTTCATTTACTTCTTCCACTTCATTTTATGGCACCTATTATAAATGAGAAAGGATATCAGAATAAAAGAAATGCTGGTCTCTTGACCTCATTTCTTTTACAAACAAACTCAGTCTATTTTTTTGAGTATTGTAACATAGTGCTTACTGAATAGTTTCTATCTCTTCTCCCTGGTGACCAATGACAGGATCCAGGAATGGCATAAAGCTATGTCAGGGGAGGTTTAGGTTAGGAAGAGGTTCTTTACCCAGAAGGTGGTTGATCCCCAGAACAGGCTCCCCAGGGAAGTGGTCACAGCACCAAGCCTGACGGAATTCAGGAAGCATTTGGACAATATTCTCAGGCACGTGGTGTGCCTCTTGGGGTGTCCTGTGCAGGGCCAGGCTTTGGACTTTGATGATCCTTGTGGTTTATCTATGATTCTATGATATATTTTTAAGGCCATTTGTATTGCTATACATAATTGTTTTGGTTTGATTTGTTTTTTATTTCCAAATATTTGGATGAATTTTAGAAAGATATAATTACTTTCTTCAATTTAATTTCTAAGCATTCTGCATATACAACAGATTTACTACAAACTCATTTCAGGAACTAGTTGGTAGATTCTTAGCCAGGATGTCTGAAGGCTGACCATGCCCCAGCCAATACACCGGACATCTCAGATAGACATGCCTGTGTAGCATTTGCTTTGGAGCTAGATGGCAGCCAGCTGGGACCAGAGACACCGAGGAATCAAGGGAACTGCTTGCACCTGTCTGCACAGGCATATCTGTAGGTATAATTCACCACATAGGGCTGGAAAAAAGCCCACACATTTTTCAAATCCCATTGGAGCCTTACTTTGAGGACTTAAGTGATAAAGAGGTCTCCTGATACCCATATATTCAGTGATAAATTTTACTCATTTATGAATGGATATACTATGCCTGTATGTTGTTCTGAGGGACAACCTATAGGTACTGCATTCCTCTGATACCTAAAGCAATTATGCTATTAACCGACTGAAAAAAGCGAGATGCCATTTAAACAGATGTCGTACCTGTCAACAATGATGCTTACTGTGGTTTCACTCCACTGAAACCTAAGGTGTTTTCTGCAACAGGTGATATAGAGCAACCACAGATGAAGCTAAAGCAGCTATAAACATATATATAAGTAACAATCTACATTTTGACGTTAAATATCTTAAATTCTGTAAGAGTGTCTGACGAATTTCCAGAAGGAAAACATCTCCTAATGTGGGTTAACAGCTTTGGGAAGATTTCTCTGCAGGAGAGGAGTGGAGAAAACTTGGAAAAAAATTTTCCTTCAAAATAATCAAAAAAGCAAAACCACTAAGGCAAAGTTGTATATCGTTGTTTGGGCTTTTGGGAGGGTTTTTTTTGAGTTTTTATTGTAAAATGGTACAACACCGGTGTTGCAGCAGTTTTGTTTTAGCATTGTGAAACTGGGTTACATTTACAGCCTTATCCGAGGAAAACAATATTTTATAATTTAAAGACAGAAACAGGTTCTCACATTCTTCTTGATAGTGTGCACACCTTTTGGTCTCAGTTGGTAGTGTTTAAAGCAGACAAGTCTTTTTTTAAATTTGATTTTTGTGGGTTTGGGTCCCAAAGTTTCTTCAGAAAGATTAGTACTTGTGAACAAAAAGCTATTTTTAAAGATGAATTTGAACTTAATCCTGAGAGTTGCTGAGCATTTGTAACACCTATTAAAATAAGGAGGATTTTCAGGGTTAGATTGGCATTCATTATGTCAGCTTTCACATTGCACAATCAGGTATCATTTGGAAGTGGAATTTCTCCTCACTCTGAATTTTTCCTGCACTGCACCTTGTCATTTTGAAGCCTGACTGGGTTATTCAGCCAGTACCTGGAGTTGTTTCATTTTTATGCATCCAGACAGAAAACCTACTCAGAAAAGCACATGGACATCCTTTAGATTTGCACAGAAATCAAGCCTATTCAAGTGCAGGAGTCCTTTATTGACCTGGGACTGTACTGGAAACATGTACTGGGACATGTACTGGCACATGTACTGGGAACCAAAAAGCACATTTACTCTTTAGGTGTGTAACGACTTCCTCTGGCTTTTGCTGTCACAAGTAATGGTCCAGCCATTTAGGGTCATCTGTTCCTAACCACCACCTATCTATTTCTCATTACTTGGCAGAAGAAACCATCCTTGCTTACATGTAGCCTTTATATGAGGAAAACTGCTAAAATAATCATATGCCACTGGAAGCAGAATCCTACTTTTGGAGAGTTAATAGAAAAAAAGGCAGGAACTCTTCCAGCAGTCTTCCAGTGTTGTTTTCTTAAAAAAAAAAAAAAAAAAAGAATTAAATGAAGGCAGAAATCTCTATACCCCAAAACAGTACCTAGAAATTAACAGTTTCTGCTACACACATCCATTACTGTTTGTGAAACAAAGCTAGAACTTCTGTTTTGCAAAGTACTATAAATATAGGCTACCCTTGCATTTGAAAAATAAAATTTGCTAAGGCATACTTGTTAATAGGAGAAAAAGAGAGGGTGTGCAGGGACAGGGAAATATTTTCATACTGTTTTCATTTTCTAATACAATACCCTTGGAAAAAAAGGCAGAGGATGACATAATAAATTTGGAATTCCAAGGTCACAAACAGGAATTCAGACAACAAATGGGAGGGTTTAGGAATGTACATTGTAAAAATAAATCTATCAAATTTAAAAAGAAAAAAATTAGTATTGAAATGTGGTATTTCCAAGTAGACATTTGTATGGTAAATTTATCCCTTTCCTTAAAGGATTACCTGATACAATTTTTGCTTTATTTTGTGAATTTCAATTATGTGAATGCAAATATTAAGAGGTTTTATAATTGACTTTTTTTTCCCCAGAAAAACTAGCACTGGTCTCTTAATATTGCTATTTATCACTCCACGGAAATGCTTAATTCACTTTTCAAGTTCCATATGACACAGTAGAATTTTCTGCATCTGTGTAGGTAGCAGCCAGGGACACATATGTAGCAGTGATAAAACTTTATTAAAAACTACCTAACAGGAAGCTTTTGAGATGGAATTTTGAAAGTCTTTTCTGGAAGGGATATTAGTACCTTTTTTTTCCTTCTCTCCCTTTGTACCTGGCATTTTGGCATCAGGATGACCTAAACAAGAACTGGAACTGCTGCTTCTTTAGTGAGATTTTTCAAACTTATTTTTTGTATTAGCTTGTCCAGACTAAAATCATAAAAATCTACTGTACTGTATAAACTATACACTGTTGTTAAAAAGTGGACTTTTGCTTTGCAGGCTACTGTACCTATTTGTTCCTGTTTCCTTAATATTGTTTTCTCCAGATGTTGGAAGTTAAAACACCCTTGTTATTTTTTCCAGTGTCACTCTTTGTTACTTTCCATAGGCAATGTTCACCAAAGCCAGTCAGTAGAGGAAATAACAGATGTGTTGCCCCCAAATTACGGGCATAAAAATAACCTTAATAAAATAGGTATTAAGTGACAGCACTTTACAAAAATCCAGGTCTAATTTACTCTAGCCTAGAAAGCAATAACTTAAGAGACCTCAGACATGCATCCATAGACTCCAGATAGTTTGTAGCAGAGCGACAGTAGCTTGGATGATGACAATCCCAGCTTGCTGTCAGCAGCGCATTCCAGGAGAGGCTGTAAGGGTGTGTTTGTGCTAGACACTTTTCTGCCTCTAACCCTATTGTTTGCTTGTAATTAATATTCCATTATAGACCTGCTAATTCTGCCAGAGAAACCCTCCCTCCTCCTTAATAATAATAGTAGTAACAACATGACTAATAATAAAAGAATCAGCCACATTCTGACTCTGAATGCAGACAAAATTGTCACCCTGGGTTTACTCTCCTTTTACCAGGCCTTTGGTTCCTGCTGTTCACAGAAAGCTGCAGATGGCTGCCTCAGCAGGAAGCCCTTCCCCCTTCCTTAATGGAACTCGTGGGAATGCGGGGATCCTGGAACCAAAGCCCTCCTTCCCTTCCAAACCTCCTCTCCAAACCCCTACTGAGTAAAAGGAAAAAAATCCCCACATCCCTGGAAACATTTTTGCCAGCCTGTTTTTCAGTAAAAACTTAAATTAACCACTTCACTCCTGATTATAATAAAGATTTGTTATTGAAACAGCCTCTCTTTAATGTACTGAATCATTTCCACCCGCTTATTGAAGTCGTCCATTTGGGTTGAATTATAGCGTCCCACTTCCATTATGTAATAATTTCAAATAAATGAAAACAGGTTTGAATTCTCCAACAATTAGCAAAGTTTTAGCACGTTCCCCCTCCCCCCACTCCTTCCCAGACACCCCTCCAAAAAACTAGGTTAAAAAACATCAAAATTTTGGTGAAGTCACATCCTAAATTTTCTTCTCTTGTTAAAATATTCTCCCAGATTTGGTCAAACACGTCATATGGGTTAAGTTACAACTTCCCTTTATATTTATTTTCAAGTGAAAAATAAAAACAGCTTCAGCATTGTGATTTGATATTAGGAATGAAAGAGTTAAATGCATGAACAAAGCACTCCATTTATAATTTTTGTTAGGAGTTCTACACTGAGCATTAGAGTGAGGTGTGTCTTATAAAGAGGGTGTTTATATTGGATTTGATATAGTTAAGAGATTCAGCTTACATATAATAGTCTTCTCTAAGAAGCAACATAAAACAGAATGAGTTCAGTGGGATTTGCTGAAGTATAAAACATAGTATAAAAGTCTAATCTTACAGAATACTATCAAGCACCAAGGAATTCATCCACTGCAGAAAGGGAATGAAGAAAATGAGGCCAAATCTGTAGACCTTATTTTTTGTAATAGCCTTAAGGCCTCCAGCATGCTCTGCATTTTCTCTTGCAATTACAGGTTACATGCGTGAATCAAGGCAGTCAGAAGGGGTCCATAGTTCAAATGATTTGGGGTATGTTCCTTATTAAAAAAAAAAAATTAAAAATTGCTCATCATATTTATGGTACTTTCATTAATTCAAATGGTACTTGGATCAGACGTGAAGAAAATGGGGAAATTGTTCAATGTGGGAAGAGAAATAATCTGCTATAAAGAGGGTGGCTAGTGTCTATTGAGGAGCCTTAATAACCTTGAGTTCAGCCTTTGGAAGTTTATAGCAACTATGTTGTCTAAATAAACAATAGCTGAGATACAAGAAGGATCTTCGGATTAGAAAGGTGAGCAGTCCAACTTAAAAATTTCTGACAAGTCTGTTAATGAAGGCCATCCTGGATGGCTCAGCCACTTGAGAAGATGCTGGGCAAACGTGGAAGGGTGCAGGAAGAACTGTTCTGCCTCTGACTTAGGCATAATGGCTTCAGTTCCACCTTCAGTGTGATACCGAATGTTTTAGCTTGCCTGACGCCCACAGAAAAAGCAAAGCCTCTTGAACTGGGACATTATAAATACTGCAGAAGTAAGGAAATAAAAGGCACACTAAAAAGAATTCTTAAATATTAAGGACCATATGATGTACCCTGAAGGCCAGTGGGGATTAAAGCAATGGTTTCATTAGCTTTGCAGTAAGAACAGTTCAGGGAGGACTGTAGAGTGGAAAAATAAATATACATCTGCATTTAAACACTGGCCTAAAAAGAGGAACATATGGTAACCTTTGGGTGCCAGCTTATCTTAATGAAGGTTGCAAAGCCTGTTATATTTGATATAAAGTCTGAATGAAGACATATAAATATTACACAGCTTCTTAGAACTGATGGTATCACACTCCAGGGTTGTTACTTTCGAGTTCATTTGCTGCCAGTAGGGCCGTGATTCAAAATACCATCAAAGGTTGAAAGTTTCCAAACCTGCATCTGTGTATGTAATTGTTAAGGAATCTTTAGAAGTACATATTAGGAATGAGAGGGCTTAGTAGGAGGAATGGACAACTTTTGAAAGCAGTTGACACCGATTGTGTCAGCTTGGAAAAAACAAAACCAACGCTCCTTCAAAGCAAGTAAGTGCTGTTTGGTGACAGATATTAGGACATCACCAATAGGAAAACAGGAATAAATAGAAACATCATTAAAAATAGAAGCACTGAAAGGGCAAACAGCACATTGGGGTTTTTTGTTTGCCAAATATGAATGCTATTATCTACCCAATAATAAGAAATAAGTGGCGAGTGATGTCGTCATACAGTATTCTTCTCAAACGGTCAGCATTTGGACTTTGTGATTCTCAGAGACAGATTTATTACCCAAGATGAGGGGAAAGTTCTACAAAATCCGCTCCATAAAAAATGTTTTTGTGCATGATCTCATTCATTATTACTTTTACTATACAGTAGAATGAGAAGCGTTCACAGTAGAGATACTTGAAAGGTGAAATGTGACCAAATGCTGCTTAAATATAATAGATAAAACATGAATTGCATTTCAGGAAAGAAAAGTAGTTACCCTGGAAATACTTTAAATGCTTGCATGTGTAATGGTTCTTCAAGACCCAGCACACTAATGATGGGCCATTGCACTGAGCTGAAAAGGAAATCCATTCCCATACACTGCCCCTATCCAAGTCCATTAAGAAATAATGGTTATAAGATGAAAGTCTTGTTAGGGTTTCAGTGAAAATGTTTGGCACACCAGGATGAAAAGTCAACAATCTGCTTTTAACGAGAGACACTGGAAAAACTTTGGTTAACGTACCACTGAAAATATTAATTCTCCTTAATGGCAGGATGCAACACTGCTTTTTATAGTTTTTGATCCATGTAATAAATTTGGCCATGACAAAGGGATACTCCAGCTTTAGCTCACTGGCAGGAACATTAGCCATTTCCCAACACTAAAAGGTTAGTCCTTTGGATTCTCTGTAATGCACCAAAGGGCCAAATCCTTTGCATGGAAATAGAATGACATAGGCCAAAAAATAAAAGTGAAAAAGAAGCATAGTCAGTGTGTAAACTGTAGCAGATTTAATTTGGGGCATCTATTTTTAGATCCATCACCTTGCTAAGGGGTCTAAATAAAATACAAATGGGAAGATATATTTTAAAATGAAATGTAGAGGGATGGTCACAGTATAAATGTAGATGTTCCAGCTTTTTTCCATCTATTTCTGGTCAATAATCTAATGGAAAAGTCAAGCTCTGTGAGCTTTTTCTCTGAGTAATTCTATATTATCATGTAATAAAAGGGGGAAGTGTTACTTTTATCAGTTCAATGCAGTGAAATTTGGAATCCCTTCTGAATCAGAATCTCTCCTATGAAACAATGCTCCATTTGTTCAGCATATGAACATAGAGGTGCCTCTTTAGTAAAGCTGATATAAAAACTTGATAATTTATTACTTCAATAGCAAAGGCGCCTACTAGCTAATACCACCTTTGGTCCTGGTACAACATGATCTATTTCCTTTACAATAAATAGGAGTGAACAATAGCAATTGCAAACCACAGAAAGTATTCTTGTTCAGCCACCGTGCAAATACAACATTTTTCCATACATAGTAAATTTCAAATACAACAACCTGAAAGTTTGGCAAACTGTGATTGATTTATGCATAGATTAAATTTCACCTCTAATAGCTTTGTCTGTAACAGAAATAAGTCTTTCTGTAGAATACTGACTTAAAAATCTCAAAATACTTTATAAAAATGTCCTATTCTGAGACCTGTTTTGTAGATCAAGAATCATAGGCAATCGAACACTTTGTTTGACAAATAAGTGGCTAGAATTAAACTTGAAATTCCCTGAATCTCAGAATAATGCTGTAGTAACTTATCTTCCCTAGAGTTTAATGTCTGCTGAAATGCGATTTTCTGTATTTTTTCCTAAATCACCCTTTTGTGTTCTTGTCTTGTTTTTCATCCATAGAATTCCATACCCTTCAATTACTCCTGATCAGTGAACTAAATTGTCACCTCCATTGGTGCCAATCTACCCTGCAATCTGCTAGGAAGTAAAATACCTGCTTCAGAAACTAAAGCTAGAAAGTGACTTCGCAGTAGTCAGTGGATTCTGTCCGTGACAGGTCTCCATCAGGAGCATTGTTTGAGATTCCTGTGACTGTAGCTAGGAAACCACAGAGACAATCCATGGAAAAGATTACACAATCCTAGAATTTGAAAATCTGTAGGTAACTGGCATGAAATCAAAGGGCACCAATATTAGTGCCATTGATTTACCAACTCTTTAATTTCTTTTAAATTCTGACCTGGGGCTTGGAAGCACCATCTAAGTGAGTAATTTGTGAAGAGATTGTCATCGCCATGCATTACAACTGCTGGGAATAACGAAAGCTATCATTTCATGTTCAGTCCTGGAGTCCAATCTTGATTCTACCCACTGTTTTGCAAAAAAGGCTAATTAATCATATTACAAGGGCAGGCTTCTTTGTGATTCTATCCTTAAGATCAAAATACTCCCTTATTTTTCGAAGGAGAATGGGTTCTTAATGAGAAAACCCAAACCCTGTAATGTATTTAAGTGCGATAAATAACATCTTAGTCACTTATCTGTCACTGAGAAATTATTTGTCCATGTTTGAACTGGCACAAAATTATTTGAAATTTTCTGCTTGTGTTTATTTTCCTTATGAACTAGCACAATGTTGAAAACTCGAGTGTGGAGAAAAGAAATTAGACATCGTTATTAAATGAAAGAAAAAGGAATAATTTTGGTACTGTTTTTGTAACTTAATTTCTATGAAATATTGAGTTTTGTACTTTTCCTTTCAAATCTGGTCTTTTGATTCTGTGAAATTTGATTTTTTAAAGCAATACTTTTGGCTTGGATGGTATTTTCTAAAATTTTCCCTGTGATTTAGAAAAAAAAAAAATGGATGCAGAGTGGAGAGAAGGAAAAACTTGAAAGACCGAGATGAAACTAGGATCATTAAACTATTCAATAGTTATGATGTTTATTAATGAAAATATTATCCTGTGTTTTGAACAGAGGGGGGAATTTAGACTTGGCCTCAACTGTGACCTCCTTGCTGGCTTCCAGTTGACATTTTCTGAGAGGCCTTGCTGCTGATGCTAGTAAGAGTGAGGGAGGGGCTCCAAGGAGTGAGAATATCATGCAGTAATTAATAAAAGAGGTTGAAAGGTAAGTAATAGCCTAAGGAGATACCTCTTGGTATGTGCTGTTATTTATATGTATCTTTCCAAATATCAGTGGTTCCAGTCTTCTCTCTTCCTGTGAGTACCTGTGATTGCTGTCAAAAAGTTATAAATTATGAATCCCTCTCACACTTCAATTGTGACGTTTTATTTCTTTGGTGTCTTAGACTATTAAAGAAACAAAGAAAATTAGACAACAAAACCAAATTAAAATAACTTCAGTATTTCCACAGTGAAATCTATCACATTTACCAAGTAATTCACTTCATATGGTACAGTATTTGATTTTGCACAGAGATTATAAACCTGTATCATGCCTAACAGTAGGCTGGAAGAAGTTTTCAATTAACAAAAAAAGACTTAAATCTGGTTTATTTTATTAGTTAATTGTTCTTTTTCATGTATGTTTTCTTTTAACAAATCGCTGTAACGAAGACAGCTAGGGAAGGATAAGCATTTTTTGCCACCTGTTGTTCTCTCAGACTACTATCAGGCTCATTGGTCTGGATCTTTGCGCTTGAAAGAGAGGGATACTACTGAGACTTCAAGTACTTTGTGAAGAATCAAAATGGGTCCTGGAAAACTGCAATTGTCTAAAGGGTTTTGGAAATTGGCCTCAGTGGATGGGGCCAATATGGGATTTCCCTTGGCAGCTTCAGCTCCTTGAGGCCAAAGCTAAATCTGAGATTTCACAGAGTGGTGGCTTTTTGTTTATTTATTTTTATTTTTAATTTATTTTTAGTTTAAACAGCTAAATGGTCCCACTGGGGACAGCGACCAGCATGCATGGTTTGGACCTGCCTGGGCATAGACCCTGCTTTTTCAACTTCCTATCAATAACTGTTGAATTATTGCCTCCTGTTCACAGACAGAGACTGGATGACTCAGTTAAGCTTTGCCATGTCCGGTTGCTCTGGTTGAAAGGAAGCAAAGTGAGGTCCACAGCCTGCTTGACTTTGGAGCTCAGAGATGAGATGTGTGCTCAGAAACTTTTTGGTTCATTATATGGAGACTCAGGCTATGCGTGTTTTTGACCAAGGATGTTGCATCACCCAACAAATGGAGGAAAGAAAGTATCTGCTTTTCAAGGCCAGGATCTGTTCTTTTGACTAGTAAAGGAGGGGCTTAGTATCCTGTTTCTTTTCTTGGCTCTCCATGAACATCTAGCAGGGATGCCTATGTTTCAATCCACTCACTAAATTTCTTAATTTCTTTACTTGATCTGCATAGAGTTGCATTGCAAATTTGCCTGGTGATTTCTGAAATCAGACAAGTCAGGCACTAATTACTGCTACTCTGAGACAGCTACACATGGACACTTTGTTTTGTAAAATGGCAGACTCACCCTGGATTCAGCCCGTGCTAAAATCACCTATGGGGAAGTTGTGCTTCACGTGTGAACATGCTCTGACTAATCCAGAGAGATGTCAGGGTTTAACTCAATTATGTCCTTGCTCAAAATATATCTTGTATTGTGTGGGACATAAGAGGTGTGTAAGAAGGGACAGGGAGTATAGTGGGGTAAGGAATCCTTTGGCCTTGCACTGCTAGTGCTGTCTGCCATCAATCTCACCCACTCCATCACAGTAGTTATGTTTTGATTCTTAGGAGCAAAGCTGCATGCAAGAGGAGCTGCATAAACAGCAAATCATAGAATCATAGAATGGTTTGGGTTGGAAAGGACCTTGAAGATCATCTAGTTCCAACCTCCTTGGCATGGGCAGGGACATCTTCCACTAGATCAGGCTGCTCAGAGCACTATCCAGCCTGGACTTGAACACTTCCTGGGATGGGGCATCCACAACTCCTTTGGGTGACCTGTTCCGGTACCTCACCACCCTCATAGTAAAGAATTTTTTCCCAATATCCAATCTAAACCTTCTCTCAGTTTGAAGTCATTCTCCCTTGTCCTTGTAAGACTACATTGTAACAAGTCCCTCTCGAGTTCTCCTGTAAACCCTGTTTGGTGCTGGGAAGCTGCTGAGTGCACTGAAATGTTACAGAACTGACTGGATTGAAAAAGCTGACATGATCCTGGCAGACCAGCCACGTGCCACATAAAGGTCTGTGTTGGAGTGCCGCTGGACCAGATGTCAGAAATCTGCGGGCACTGCCAGTCCTGGCTGTCCTGGACCAGCCTTCCCATAGGTTTCCCACCCTGCCCATCTCTGTTGTTGTCTGTCTCTGCTGTGTAAGAGAAAGGTGACAACTGGGAAAAAAGTAGAGAGGGGTAAAAAAAGGAAAATAGAATAATCTATGTGAGGCAGAAATTAAATAATTCTTCCTGGCTTTAATGTAAGGGATGGAAACCACAGAGTATTAAATGTGTCTCAGACCATGGAGGTACAATATGTACTGCTGTCCCTCAGGTGAGGGGATGTAGATGATACAGGTCCATCAGCTTGGACATCTGAAAGAACTGCAATTCCATTTGGCCTGGTTGCCTTTCACTACTTCTTCATCTATATCAACATACTTATCTGTGGAATAAAAGGCCAAAGAATTTTTCCTCAAAGTTCAATGAGAGCTAAAATTTTATTAAAAAGTTAGTTTCACCTTAGAAACTCAATGCCGTAGTCCGTGACTTTCTCCATGTTTAAGCATCTTCACTGATAAGCTGTTGTCATACTTAAGGAATTTTATTGTTAGTGTTGAGAAAATGAGTCCTGCAAAATCCTTGTCATAAAGCCTGAAAGAGTTCCTTGTTATTTTGCAGAATTCTCCCTGTGTGTGCCTGTAGTCTGTGCTCAAGTTTATCTGATAAGCAGCTCTCCTTATGCCTTGATCGAGAAGACTTGTTTTCCAGACCCTGTATCATTTCTGTGACCCTCCTTTGAACTCCAGGATTTGATATCCTCCCCAAAGTACAGGCACAAGTACGGTCAAGTACTTGCCTTATGAGTGCTGAGAATAACAGCAGCTGGATTACTCCCTTCTCGTTGCTTAATAGTCTCAGGTTTACACATCCAAAGAAAGTTTTTTGGTGGTGTTTTTTTTTTTCTTTTTTAATTGTATTGCACTGACATTAAGCTTTTCAGAATATTTTCTGTGGTAATAAAAATTCCTAATGATCTCATTAAGGCACGGAGTTTATTCTTAGTATTTAGATGTTAGGCAAGTCTGCAGTTTTCCAGGTTTACAGTCCCACGTTCACCTGGGGAATGTTAGAGCTTCTGTTACTACCTACAGACGATCTCATTAACTATATTTTGAAATATTCAAAAGGGATTGAAATGAGAAGTTCCAGAATACTTATTTCAAAACTTCCAAAGGTGCACTCTGCTCATAGAAGTACCTTATATTTCAATCATTGCCCCAGGGCTGGAAGGAAAGTGGGTCCTTCACATGCAGGGCTTCAGCAAAATGATGACACATCTGGTGATGTAAACCAGAAAGGTAATTTGATATGTTTGGAGGTTTTTTGGTGGTTTTTTTTCTTTTTTCTTTTTTTTTTTTCTCTCTATTAATTGCGTGCTTTCTTTTCTCCCGCTCTGAGAAAGGAAGATTGGAACCCAGTAGATGCAGGAAAAACATAAAACTAAGAGCTAGAAAAATAATAAATATCACAACTCAATAGGTGTAGTTTGGATGAACTGCCAGGTCAACCACTGTCATGCTTATGTACAAAGGGAGAGAGCAGAAATGGGAATTGATTCCAGCTTGGCCAAAACTGTGTTATGAGCCTGAGGAAATAGCTGACGTATGTCTTAGATTCCCTGTGAATAAGTGGCAGCTGATTGTTAAATACCTGGAAAATCACTGACAGAACACACACAGAAATGTTTTTACACCATTTTGCTATAACATAACTGTATTCCTTTATTTTCAAGATAACCTTCTAATTTATTGCAGGAAAGAATATAATTACAATCTGAACCTCATGCAGGCCCTAAGCCTCACCAAAAGTTTTGTACTTCTTTACAGCAAAACTCTCTTACTGCACCTGTTTTGCCTTTGCTTTGCCTTTTTTTTTTTTTTTAATTCACCCATGTGCATAATATGGTCAGTATGGTGGGACTGAAAAGCACATTATCAATTCCTGTGCTGTAATACATAAGCTTGGAATAATTATATATATTCACATAGAACTAGTTGGGTCTGCAGCTTCAGGACTCTGAATCTCCAGACATGAATAAAAATTCTGAGGAAGACTGCGTATTCACTAGATTGTTTCATGTTCAGCTTTAAGATCATGGAAATGTCTATACTGACATTTCATCTTTTTGAGAACTAAGTCTGATTCAGTGCTTGCAGCTGTTGTAGAATTTTCTCCAAAATGTTATGTGAATCAAATCTCTTCACTTGAGTACCTTGCTATTTTACAAGACAAATTATGCTGAATATCATATATATTTTGCACAGTTTGCTGCAGTTAGAGTTCCCAGATCTTCCAATATGGGGCAGCAGTTGCCAAATCCTGGCAGAAGAGAGTCACTTATTTCCATCTGTGAAAATATAGTCCTCTCTCTATATGTAGGCAGAGAGAAGTTACTAAAATAAGCCACTGGAAATGTGGAAGAGATGGAGTTTGGTTTTTTGTTGTTGTGGGGTTTTTTGTTGTTGTTGTTTTTTGTTTTTAATTTGCTGGCAAAGCAGAGGTAACGTTTCCATTTCTTACATTCTTTATGATGGTGAAACCTACACATTAATCTTTTCTGTGATGTAGTTTCTGGTCAGAACTGTGAATCATCCTCTGATTGCTGGAGGTGCTTTTAACTCATCTGAGTTGTTTTTCTAGCAAATTCAGTGCTCAAGACCACATTTTAATTTCTTCACAATAGAAACTGATCCTTTGCTCACTAGATGCCACTACGATATTTTAAAAGACTTCTGGAATGTATAATTTCTCTTCTCTTCATGGAATTTTGTTCCACCCTGGGATCATATTTATCCCCCACTTGGAGGTATAAAAGATATATATGAGGTATCTGTATCTGAAAATATTGTTCTTCAGTATAGCAGTTTAGAAGCATTTGCTCATACTTACCGACAAAGAAAACCTAATAAACCAAACAAAAATGATGATGATTTTGGCTGAATCTTTCATGGTTTTGACTAGATTCTCTCACTAAGCAAATAGACCATTAGCTTCAAATTTCTCCTGATTCCTCCCATCCTCTGACAGTCCTTTCACATATGCCCATGCCTTTGATTTACTTTGTTTTCTATGCTCAGTTCTATGTCCCTACTTAACTTCATTCTTCATTCTTCAGTTCTTCCAAAAAATTGAAATGCTATGTGCTAGTGCTGCATTATGGACTATCTTGCCTAATTTGATTTCAGTAAAGGGCCTTCCTTATGCTTAATACTCATACCTTGCCTATCAAATAAACCATAAATAACCATAATAATAGTCATGACTGAGTAGTTGCTTTTGAACAATGCACTGTTCTATCTTTTTTTTCCTTTTTAAGTCTGCAAAACACATTGCCACATTTTCCACATGCTCATCTTCCACACCTATCAAACTTCAGCTGTTATACAACCAGTGTCCATTTGGTCAGCCAACAGTAGAAATGTTTTCATTGAGACCTACACTGAACTCAGCATAATAGCTAACAGGTGGTCAAATTAGAAGAAAAACAAGTTTTTAAAAAATGTGAGGCAAATAAATACTCAGGACTTTAAATGCTGATCAAAGAGTGATTAAAAATTAGCTTATATGGACATGTGCTTTGGGAAAGAGCCATCAAAACAGTCCAGGTCTTGTGGGAAGTACTCAGTCACTGATGACATTGAGGGGAAAACCCAGCAGATAATTCAGAAGAATATTATTTGGTCATTTTCTTCTTTTGATTTACCAGGGGAAATACATGTGAACTTTGGTAGATGTATATAAATGTATTTAGTTGATAAAATAAAATAAAAGCTGCAACATGCTGTTGGAATTTGGAAACTCATACTGCACGATAGTATTGCTTCTTTCTTGTTGACTGGCAGAAGAATAGCATGGGTTTACATCCATCTTCTACCTGGATGAGAGTTGTTGCTTAATCAGAATATGAGCACGGACAGTCTCACTTTTACTGAACAATTTTAAAATACATATTTCAGCTGATTGAACAAGCTTTAAAACTTTTTTTCTGAGTGCTAAATGTGAATAAAATAATTATTAGAAAGGAAAGCAAATAAATGCCAACATTCAATAATTTCTAATGGCAACAAATAATAAAAATACATCTTTTTCACAGTAGAGATAAGGATCATTTTGGCATACATATCAGATTATTACTCAATAATTTTATAGATTTTTACAAAGTGAGTAATACTGCATCATCCCAAGGGGAGAACCTGGAAAAAACGTCATTTACCTTAGTAAAGCACCATATTAAGAAGCTGCCATAAAACTGAACCTTCACAAAGCTTAACTGATGTTTGTTTACACAGGAAGCATCATGAAAAGTGCTTAAACCCAGTGCTTTGGCTGCAGCAAATGGACCTACCCTACAGTAAGGCTGCAAAACTTATTTATAAGAGAAGTGATAAATGCTGTTAACTATTTATTTAAATGTTAACATTAGAAGTGTTTAACAAAGGGAGAGGAATCAGGAAGCTCAGTTAAAGTTGCAGATCTGTTCTGAAGTCTCAGCATTGTTCCTTTTATTTTTCTCAGCAGCATGGGTTCAGGATGGAGTTGTTAGGTTTAAGTTAGAATTTCCTGGCTTTTTTTTTTGGAGGGTTTGTGTTAAACCTCAGTGTTTTTAAACATACTTTCACAAGGAATTCCACTGGTCAATTCTTGTCGCTTTTTCCTTTTCCCGCAAGGTTGTTTTATGCATATGTAATCATTTTACAGATAGCATACAACAATTTGAAACAAACTCTTTCCAAGCTATCCATTCCAAGCAAAAATAACCAAATTTAACAGCTATTTTCTCTACTGCTGTTTTCCTAGTGCTTTTTCAGTGTTCAAAACATACTGGATTTTTTGAAGGGGGAGGGGAGAAAAAGAAAAAGAAAATGTTTTTTTTTTTAATGCTCTCCAGTAGTTCCAGCTCCAGGCTCAGTTCTGCAGTTAAGAAATGGTATCTGGCTTCCTCTCTCTTCTGCTATCTGCCTGCTACTGCTGTAGCATGGTATTCCTACCTTCAGTGGCAGCATACAGCTGCTGCTTCTCTTTCCTCTTAGATCCACTATTAGGAAAGGTACTAGCTGAAAATATGCAAACAAAATATACTACCACAGAAATTTTGTGTACTTTTAAAATTTCATCAGAAATTTATTCTTAATTGTAAACAGGTAAATATGATGAGTCAATACCAAAATATTAAAGTAGAAATGTTGAACTTGAGTCAAAATTAGGGGTTTTTCCTGTTTGTAAGAAAAGGATAACTAACTTAATTTCCTTTTTTTGTTATTAATTTGGATTTGTTTGTTTTATTATCTTATCTATTTTTTTTTCCAGCTCACCAGGATGAGGTGTAATGATGAGCCTGAGTGCCCTCACTTTCCTTTTGCCAGCCCAGACCTATCTCCTGCGATTTGTTGGCTGAGCTACCTTGGAGCAGGCTTGCAGTAGTTTATGAAATGAAATGCTGAAGTACAGGAGGACGACACTGAAATTATAAGTTTTAAACTTCATATTTCTTGAATAATGTTTCTGTTTTCACTCTGATTTGGAATTTATGTCAAAATAATGGGCTTTTATGCACACGCCCACTGCAAAGAGAATACAGTGTCCTTATACATGTATTTCACTGGCCTGACTTTAGATTACATGCATCAAGTATCCAACAGCTGTTGCTCCCTCCATCCTGGTGAATTACTCATTGGTGCTCCCTGGTGCTGTGATGGTGGCTGTCTTTTAAACATCACTGTTCAGGAAAGAGGATCCCTCTGATCCTGGTTCCAGAATTTCTTCAGTTTGATCACCTTTTCGATCAGATATCCTAAACAGTAAGAATGAGGGACTTATTAAAAGAGAGAAACCAGTTGCAGCTTTCAGGAAAATCATGAATATTTTTGAGATTATTGGTAAAGTTGTAAGATTTTAAAGTGATTCCATTCCTACCCTGTGAGATATCAAATATTTTGTGCTATACAGTCAGAGTTACTGTGGGAACATTAGTTATTTTCAGTGGTGAATTTAGTCATAAACTCTCTGCCTCAGTAAACTGGTCCAGGTATGTAGCCACTACCTGGACGTGGTTTTGAAAAAACTTATCTTAATTTTCTTCTTATAGACAATAATAAAAATGAAAATTGACCTATTTTGAACCACTTCTTGACTCATAAGTTGTCCTATTATTGCTGTTTTATTGATATATTAACCATGAACTCTGAAGTCATGCATTATTTAGTGTGCCAAAATTGTGTAACTTTTTCTCAAGAGAAATCTAATGGTATATATCTTTTAAAATTAGAAGTGAGCTCACCATTTTGTTCCAGCAGCAGTTTTCACTTGAGAAGTGTAAACATATTCTGTGGTTACAGTTTCTTGATAAAATAATATAAATATAAAAGCGGAGTGGAGTCCATTTGTGGAATTTTCTTGCTTTCTATCATTTGGGGGGGTGCACCATGGGGATCTGTGCTTTACAAATAGAAATTACCCATCAAATAGATGGATAAGATTATCCCCAATTCCTGTTATAGGGAGCTAAGCATGCAGATCCTTTGGATGTTTTCAGAAATTTCAGCCAAAGTGGGTATGTGGTCTAACTTTATTACTGTGAGAAAGCCACAGGCAACATTCTCAGTTGTGTAAACTGATCCAGTAAATTCAGCTTCGCTGATTTATGTTAACTGATGATCTGACCCGGTGTTTTAAGGCTATTAAAACATATCAGACATTCAGTAAAATATAATTGTTGATTGACTGTTTCTTACAGAACACAAACACAGAGAACAGGCATTTAAGACTTTCATAGTCATTCAATATTTTAAATGAGGCTTGAACACAACAGAGCTATTCTAATCTATGCCGGCATCTGACACAATAGTTCTGAATGCTGTTAGATCATCTGGCTGTTTCTGTTTACTATGTATAATACAAGAGCAATGGGCCAGTTGGCAAACTTAAATGGCAACAAGATTACTACAGATAAGAAGAAATATTTTCAGAGTACATAATTAACTATTGAACGGTGTCCTGCCCCTCAGTATTTTAAGGCAAGAAGGTTAGGATTATAAAATCACTTTGTCCAGGATAAAAATATAAAACAGCCCTGAATTCTTCTGTTTCACTTCCTGAGCTGACCGCAAGTTTCTGCGTGCTAGGTACATGCTTTCTGTTAGGCATAGTGTTGCTTTGTTTTCATTATGGATGAGCACAATGGTGGTCAGAGGAAAAAGATTCTGTTTTCCTTTGAAACATTTGACACTTTTCTCTTCCAGAGGAAATGATCATGGCTCAAAGGACTCATCAGCCTGACCAAAATTAGCAATTTCCAAACTATTAGGTCAATGAAGGGATTTGCTGGATATCAATTCCTCAGCCTTTTAGGCAGTTTAAAAAGAACTCTGTTCTGGCATTTCTCCAGATTTTATATTGTGCCTGGAATTTCAGCCTCCAGCCTTTCACTCCAGTTCACTGGAGTTTACCCAATGATCATTTGATGTTGATGTTTTGCTTTGACACGGTGCTAACATGATGTGCTGAGGATGGAGAAAATATCAAAGAGCACAAAAAACTCTTTTGCTGTTTAAAAATATTTGAAACCAAATCTAAACTTTGCTGATAGCTGAATCCTTTCTTTTTGTGATTTTTGGAACAGATAGGCTTTTTATCCAAACTATTTATCCTAATCAGCAGTTGGAGGAGAGGAATGTTAAATAAACCATTTTATTCTGATTCTTTCTCTGGATGTTTACCAGGCTGTTGACAAAGGCCAGAGAATGTTTAATGACTTTGTGGGGAGACTTGAAACAGAAGTGGGGATCACACTGGATGCTCCTTATTTGCTTTCTTTCACAGTGCAACAAAAGGGAAATGATGACAGACCACCTCTTGATACCCAGTTTGATTAAGAAAATTTATCATGTTCCTTGTCATGAGTTCAAGTCTCCCACATTGAATAATATAAACATTCTCAAATGGAGCCAGAAATAGGAAGATAAGACTCAGATGTCTCTACCAGAGAATCATATTCAGTCTAGAAACGTGAACATGACCTCAAAATAACTCTCATGTAGAACTAGGGAGGATTTAAAAGTACTTGAAAGCCTTCTCCCTGTGCAATTGACTCAGGACTCCCAGTTTGGTGAAAGGAAAAGTGGTCTCTTCCATTTCTGAATTCTGTACATTCCTTGAGCTGACAGTAATCAGACACATAATCGGGAACTCATTATTCCCGGAACTTTGAATTTATTTTCATTCTGTCAGTTCCCATATAGAAAATTATCCTCCAAATTAGAACAGCATTCTGGCAGTCACGTTAGAGAATACTATGAAGGAGATATAAGCAGCATAGAACAAAATACATTTTAAGACTGTGTCATCAGATTTGTCTCAAGAAAGCAAGAATATAATTTTTTGACAATAAGAGCTACATATAAACAAAAAATGTACACATTTTTTATTTAAAGAATTTGTTCTGTTTGTACGTTTGCACACTTTTGAGTCTGCACTGCAGGACATAACCAAAATACCCATTTCTTTAGTGGCTTACTCATGGAAAACATGCATTTTAGTAGTGTATTCTGAATGCACTTACAATGAGCAATAAACACCTTTAAGAAGCAGATCTCAAAACTTGTGCTTTCACATGGAATACTGAACTACAGGTTCGTATGAAAGTTCCAACAAAGGAATAAAGAGGAAATCTGACATCAGATTGGTTTTGTGTCATGCAATCTTTGTTGTAGGAACACTGTAGAATGAAGATATCCACTGTCTCAAATAATGACAATTTCCACAAGTATGACATTAAGTAGAATTTTTCCAGCTGAAGTCAAAACTTTTTAGAGCTTCGGTACGCTCTAAACTGTGCATTGAATTTTGGACAACCAGGAAACAGAAAATGGATTAAAGTCAATAAAAAATGTGCACAGACAAATAGTTTTTCCATTCCTAGAATCAAGGCTTAGTGCCCTAACCCTTCATCTCTGGAGACCTAATTCTTATTCTAGGGTGGGTAATAAATAACGTGATTGTTTGGTCAAGTGTTTATCTTCCATTTGCCAACTTTAAGGATACTTTTTGTGTATTGTAGACTGGCTTTTCATAGATTCATTGTCTTCTATATAGATTGATTGTTTTCTAAATTCCCAAGCAGAATTTTCAGCACGTTTTGGTAGCAGGATAGTCTTTATAGGTGGGTGGTAGAAAAATAACCTTTATTTTTATACAGTACATATGGTAGACATGTGGCAGAAAACAGAAAATGACAGGGGATTTAAAACACCATCAGAGAAAATCAAAGGGATAAAGTCAAATGAAGCAGATGGGCTTATGATGTTAGTCATAGTTGATATGAATATTTAGATAGAAATTACATAATAATTTTTGCTTACTAGGTGTCTTCTATTCTATATGTAGGGTTTTTACAATAACGGGTATGTTTGGTCCCTGAAAATTTCAGGTGCAGTAAAAAAAGCTCAGATAATGCTTCTTTAGATAAAACAGCTCTGAAGGGTGCGCCACAGCTTAAATTTAGGAAACGTGATTTGCTAAGTAAAATGACTGATATTGCATTCATGCAAGAGTATGTTAAGAGTATTTGAAAAGGTTTTTCCACATGCAATATTGAAATGTTTTGTTTGGAAACTTTTAAGTCTGTAACTGTTCAGATCTTTGACCTAAGGGTGAGAGGTCAAGCAATAACTATGGCTAAGTGGTGGGCATTTCTGGTCTACAGATATTTTACCTTGAGATGCTCTTCTTGTATGAATACCTTTGTATGTGCATCCTTTCAGAACTAGTTCTTTTATCACATTCCTTAATTCAGTATCTGAGCACCTTCAAAAACACACTGAGCAATAGAGGGGGTATTTGGGTTTTTTAGGTCTCATTCCCATAGGAAACAGTATATTTAGATTTGCTTTGTAGAGCTTCTTTTGGTTTGATTTTCTCTATCTATAGATACAGTTTTGGTTTTATAAGTCCATCTAAAAGAAATGTGCTTTGACCTTGGAGCAAAAGGTGGAGAGATTTCTAAAATTTATTACTTGGTGAGTGGGCCCATTTCACAGTTTTCAAATGTCTGTGAGAAAATAGTGTCTTTTGCCTAGACAAACACTTTAGTTACTGTAGAGCATTGTACTATTCTGTTTTTAAACACAGTTTCCACTCCAGACTTGAAGCAGTTTTATAAATGCCCTGAGGCATGGATGGGTCTGAGACTGATGTAATGATTTGTGATAATGAGTTTCCCCCTGGTGACTTCATATTCTGTGCCTGAAACTTGGTTTAAGCTGATGCTCCAACCAAGGCAGCGGTTTTGCTCTATATTTAGATTTAGATTTGGATTGAAAAGTATTATCTTCTTTGAGACACTGTTTTGATGTTTGAGCAAAATGAATCAATTTTCATCTTTTCTCTGAGCCTGTTTTAATCATACATATTCCACTTTTTTAGTCTAGGCTATTGTCATGGTTTTACCCCAGCCAGCAACCAAGCACCACATAGCTCAGTCCCTTACCAGCAGAATTGGGTAAAGAATCAGAAGGGTAAAAGCTAGAAAACTTGTAGGTAGAGATAAGCACAGTTTAATAGGAAAAGCAAAAGCCATGCACTCAAGCAAAGAAAAACAAAGAATTAATCCAGTGCTTCCCATGGGCAGGCAGGTGTTCAACCATCTCCAGGACAGCAGGTACAATCATACCTAATGGTTACATGGGAAGATAGACACCATCATTCTAAACCTTCCCCCTCTTTGTCCTTCTTCCTCCCATTTTATATACTGAGCATGATGTCAGATGTTCTGAAATGTCCCTTTGCTCAGTTTGCATCGTGTCCCAGCCATGTCTCCTCCCACCCTCCTATGCACCCCCAACTCCCTTGCAGCATGGCAGTATGGAAAGCAGAAAGGTCCTTGGCTCTGTGTAAGCACTGCTCAGCAACAACAAAAACACCTCTATATTATTAACCCTGTTCTCAGCACAAATCCAAAACTCAGCCCACTGCGAAGAAAACTATCTCTACCCCAGCCCAAACAAGCACAGCAATTGAGCTCTTCACATGTTTCCAAATATCAATGATACAGGCTATAGTGAAAATCTCATTCCTGATAAAATAGGTTCTTTTCTGGTAACAGGTATTTCACGAGTCATCTGTGACTTCAGCATTTCCCTCTTTTTGCCTGGGTAGGACAGGACATAAATGTTTGGAGTCTGGATTCTTATTTCTCCTTTTACATTTTTTGACAGCTCTTGGTGTTTTGAACTGTAACATAAGGAAAGCAGTATGGTATCATGATGAGTTCAGCTGAAAGAATATTCATGTCTCTTACTTAACATCATAGGAAACGAAGGCCTATTTGGTGTTATAAATTGTGTGGGTACAAGGAATGGGTTAAATTGGAGCTTGTGTTTTTGCAAGAAGTGGAAACACAGGGGCATAACGGAAGTGGAAGTAACTTCCTGGTTGTCAAAGCATATTCCCATTGGATTGAAGATAGATTTGAAGTCTTTATGTATCAGTACAGAAATATTTGGGCTTGTGACAAGAAGAATTTAGGAAGGTTGTGTTAAAAAAAAAAATCAGACAAACTTTGGAAAAATAACAATACCACAATAATTAGTTCAGAACCTGTGGATAATCATGCAATTATTATCCACGTTAGCCAGGTCCAAACTGATCAATGGGGTTAGATAAAAAACATACAGATTTTTATAGGTTGAACAAAAAATTTGGAAAAAACTCATGTGGACTGGGCATCTGCACTGCAAGTAAAATGCAAGGGGAATAGAAAAACAACAGGAAACTAAATTGCAGAAGACCGTTCCAGCTAAAGATTTATTCAACTGACCAATAAATTGTGCCTTCAAGAGTAAACAAACATGTAAGCTTTCTCAGTAGGTAGCAGTGCTCAGTAAGACAGAAATTGTGTGTGCTTAGTAATACATTTAAGGTTATTTCATGAAGTTTTTTTCAGTGGAGTTTGAATATTTCTGGCATGATAGTGGTCTGATGACAATGTGAATAAGTATATGCTCCATTATTCTGTTGATGTGTACTCTAAAGGCATAAGGCAAACATTTAAATCAGAGATGTAAGTGTGTATGGGAACAATTTTCAGCTGTATAACTCCATGCAGATTTGGTAGTAACATCCCTTGTTATTCATCTGTGCATAAAGCTACATGATCTGATGCACAAGTGCAGCATCAACAGAGCATTGAACAAGCAATTACATTTGAACTTAAGAAAAGTGTGTTCATGCTGCCATTTTGTCTTACATTTTGGGAGAGATTGCTGAATCTAAGAAACATAAAAATGGAGTAAAGCAAAGTGGGTTTGCTCTCTAACAGGGAGTCTCAACCACTTAAAACTTGTGTTTCATCAGAAAACTTTGGGGAATGGGAAGCCTGATGTGGCTTACAGTAACTGTTACACTCACACTAAAGTTAATGGGATATGAATATACATAACTGTCCTTTGCACCTTGGCATGTCTTTTGCACTACTGTTTGTTTATATGATGTTTTTATTTTTTTTTTTTTTTAGTTGGGGACAGTAGATTTAAAAGGGCATTAGAGCAATAAGGGCATTGACTATAAAACTTATCAGATGTTCACTGCTTATAGACACAATACACTCCCTCTCTCATTCTTTGATCTTATAACTAGCAAAAAAAAAAGGAGGGGGGATTTGTGGAAATGACACTTAGAACCTTTTGTTTAAGGTCTTTAATTTAGCTTTATAACACACTCAGATTGTATACTGCTGTATCTACTTAGCAGATCAAGAAACTGAGACAGATTAAGTGACTTACCCAAGTTGCAACAGAGACTCAGTGACAGAACTAGAATCAGAAGCAAATGTTTTATTTCTCAAATCTTTGGTTCAACTCATCAGATTGAAGATTAAAAATCAGACAAAACTCAGGAGCTGGGCTGCTGAGGAAACTGCTAAATTTTAGGCTTATAAGTAAGTTTGTTTGTAATTCAGCTGCCAAGATAATAAATGAGATATAAATTATAACGCAAGTCATACTTTTGTATGATTATTTTTATTGGAAAGTGCAGGAACTAAATCAAACTTTGCAGGGAAGCCTGTTAGTTTCAATGAATTTTTTTCTTAGGAGAGGCTTTGCAGGTTCAAGATGGAATTTCTAGTTACAGAAACCAACACAGAAACACTGGATGTGATGACGGCTAAATGGTTGGGGTGCTTACCCTCAGTTTAGGAAAAAAAAGGGCTCAGTATTGCATCAATTCAGGATGGTGATTTGAGTCTTGTTCTTTTGCATCACCTAGAGACACTGGTTAGTCTGGTGACACTCTCTTGCTGTTTTCTCTCAAAACTCTGTAACAGTTGTCTGTTTCATCCAAACGCCACACAGAAAAATCTTCGGATTTTTTTTTTTGCTATAAAACTGTCCTTTCTCACACAGCTTCTAATATAGGTCCTTGAATAGTCTGTTAGTAACAGGTTCAAACTTCAAAGCAGCAGTGACCTAAATCATCATTCTGCAGCCTATACAAAATATCTGAGCCATCAAGACCAGGTGTTTACAAAACAAAAATTGCTACAGTAAATGCAACATATTTCCATTAGTTTTTGACAGTTTTACTAAGGCAGCCAAGATCTGAATGTACTTTGAGCCAGAATCTCCTGCTCAATAGTAGAAATTATCTGTTCTGTACAGGGCAGAGATATGCTGCAGCAGAAGGCAGAAGCTAAGCACAGTTGGGATGCAGAGAGAGAAAGGAGGAGTGGAGCTCTGCAAACCATATGACTGCATGTAACCCAGAGTTCGTGGTGTGCTAAGTGATGCTAACTAGAGGGGAAAAAGAAAGAGACAGCACTATATCCCTCCTGAGTTTCCACTGCAGTCTACCCCTAGGAGGAAGCCTGCTTTGTGTGTTTAACAAGGACTTCTAGCCTTCACTAGTGTTATGTTGATTTTTAAAATTAAATTATTTTTTAAAAATAAATTAATTGCACCCGTCAATCCAACTTTTTGTTAACATATTGGGATGCTTGGACTGGTGCCAATTCTGTATTTTATTTTCTGATTTTTGGAGCATTATGTCATGATGAAACCAGAGAAAGTGTGTAATAGATCCATCCCCTTGTTATCTGTGATCTTACTAGTTCCACAGCTTGCAAATCCTCCAAATTAGGTTCACATATCAGCACTTCAGTAGTCTTCAGCAGCATCAGCCTGACACAACATAACAAGCTTTCTGATACTGAAATGAAAGGCTACCCTTTAGCAGCAGTGATATAAACTGGATTTCACTTTCTTTAATGGCTAAGTAACTTTTGTTCAAGTATTACAGGAATTTATTCCAAACCCTCCCTCTACTTTTTGTGTGCATATGTCTGTGTGTGTGTGGGTCTGTGAATTAAAGTTTGTCAGTGAATGGTCTCTTTCTCTGCAGAAAGCTTGGGCCAGCTGAAGCCTAATATAAAGTGCAGAAGTCCTACTGATCTGTACATAAAAGAACATTGCAAATGTACTCTTCAAAAGTAAGAAAATTATCATTATGTTTTTATAGATAACACCTTGGTCTCCCTGTGCATGAGAACTGCAACTAGTAGGTTTAATGGCATAATTGTGGACAGCACTTGTGGGAGGCACACTGAGCACAGGATGAACAATCCTCTTCCTGCAGCCCTTTGCCTCATTTACCGGACACCTTCTAAGCTGTGCGGCAAGTGAGGCGAGGCGAGGGACTGAGAGACAATGGGCTCATTCACTGCAGAACACTGATTCATTTCNGTGGTGGGGAGAGAAAGGGGGGAGCGTGTGGAAAAAATAGTATGAGTTTTGTGTAATTAAAAATTGTATAATAATCTACAAGCACAAGAAGAACAGTTGAAAAAACATGTCTGATTTGAGAATTTCTTAACTGTCGCATGTGAAATATACCAGAATGGTTTCCTAGTAGTTTTTTGATTTTGTTGTAAGGTATGTGTACTCATTTGGAAGTGGCTGTTCTTTACATTCATATGGAGTCGACAGTAATTTGAATGTGTGAGATGATTACATTTGAACAGAATTTTCTATGTAGGTTTATCAAAATAGAAATATTCAGAAGAAAGCAGCCTGGTTTTTTTTCCTTCCCCTTTTCTGAAGATTTCACAGGAGATGGAAATATTTGAGATCTGTCAGTGTTTAATTTCTGCTTCAGTATAAGCTTAGCAATGACATATAAAAATTGTTGCTTTGGATCTTTCATGCTTCTCTTCCCAGTAGAAAAGATGCTGTGCATCTGGACTATGTTTTCCATACTGCAGAGCAGTCAGTCCCTGGGGATGCATGCTAGCACAGAAAATAGATCCTTTTATTTCAGTTTGCATTTGACAGATCAGATAAAATACATTGATTTGATGATAGTAAAATAATTCAGCTTAAAAAGCTAAAAAAGAATAAGGAGATTTTTAAAATTTTTTCTCAGTTAATTATAAAAATAAGTATAAGAATATCAGGCTTTCCCCTGGAGTGGAAAGTTCATATTTTATCATCTATGCCACTTACAGATTAGGCAAAGTAGATGATTATATTGCAAATCGTGATTAAGACATACTAACTTATTTTCATCTTATTTTTTTAAATGATTTATATTCTCTTACAGGCTCTTTGTGTGGTCTGGACAGGGCCTCAGTAGAGCAGAGACTTCAAGACTTGTGCCAAGCTGTGCAATGTTATGGTGGTCTGATGATATGGGTTGCTGCTATTTTCTACTTTAATAACAACTGTTTTCTTTTAACATTAGAAAGTTGGCAGTTGTTAATGCTTTTAATTGAACTACCCATAAAGAAGGAATGATAGGTGGAGCTGGCACAAAGGATGATCCAGAATAAATTAATAATAATAATAACATGGCTGGAGTTTCTTTTGCCTGCAGAAAATCCCTTCTCTGACCAGTCAATAGACTCAGCATTCGTATGTGTGTGTCTCCATCACCACCACCACAGGTCTTAATACTTTGAATAGTCTGTTTCCCTTTAAATGCTGCTTTAGGCTTGAGTTCACATGTCTTTCCTTAGCTCATACTATTTTTGTAGCAGAGCCAACAGCCTGACAGCACTTTTTAAAAAGAATGAATGGGGTTAAAGTACCCAAGTAGTGATATGCTGTTTTGATGGCTGTTCCCCATAGTTTTGACTGCTGAGCAGTCAGTTATTAGCAAGTCACTGAGAACAAACAATTCAAATTGAAACTGTAATTTTCTTGTGAACGATATCACAATTTTTGTAGTCTAACAGTGAAATACTTCCTTTAGAAGAGTCCCTCCTCATAATGTCACTGTCAGAAAGATTACTCCAGTCTGTGTTATTCCAGTCCTACCCTCCCTAGATAAATTAATTTACAGAGGTCGCACTAGTTTCAAATGTACATGTACCTAACCTGCACTGTGGTGTGCCTACTGGAACAGCAGCTGCAGCTCCCTGAGTCAACATGTGTGGGAAGACTTGGGAACCTACTCCAGGACAGGCCAGTGGGCTCTCATTATCCAGACATCTGGACCCCAGATTATTCCAGATGTGACATGTGCAGTAAAGGCTGCCACACAAATACGTGTTATGAATTCAGCTCATTTTATTTTGAGTTATAGAGTTTTGAATTCGCTCTGTTCCTTCATCTACAATAAACAAACACATGTGTATGTGTGTACACACACACTACTGCCTTTATATGCTGTACCTACCTCCTCACCCACTCACACCCTGAATAGCTTTACCAAACTTGCTCCTGTGCAAGTCCATCATTCAGCTTCTATGTGCTTCACCTCTGGGAGGTTATCATTTCCACTCTTATCTCATCATGGTCCTTCTGGCTCCCTGACTGGCTTCAGTGTCATTTAAAATGTTCCAGGAAGATGATTTCTCTCTCTTTCTCTTTCTTAAATGAGTGCCATGACTATGTGTGGGGGGAAGAAACCTGGCAGTTCAAGAATGGGAAGTGATTATGCATCATACACCCTGTAGCCTTTATATTTATATTTTATATTAACAATTCCTGTGGATCTAGAAGCCAAGTCTTTGAACAAAGAAATATATAACAAGCTGGGACAAGTGTGGTGAGGCAAATGTTCATGTGGAACAAATATTTCTACAAACCAATTCAAGAGCACAGGAGAATTTTTAAGGGACTCATTTGCAGGACATAAATGCTGACCTTATGTAGTTTACATGTATAGGAACCTTCCTCAAACTTATACTAAAAAGTACAGAGCAGACTTAAGGAATTAGTTTATATAGAGGGTTGGTTCCTAAAGCCTTATCTTACCTTGGGTTAAGGAACTGATTGGAGTTATCTCCTGTCTGACTTCGGGCACTCAAAGCACTCCACCTGGGAGACTACATGTACTCAATGGACGATATAGATGCATCTAGAGACCACTTCTGAAAAACTGCCTGACAACTGCCCGTCCCTCTCTACTCACTGTAGAAATATCAGGGAGGCAGACAGAATCCTAAGCCAGTAGACTAAGGTATGTGCTGTGAAATGCCTCTATGAGGCATGTCAGTTCCTTTCACTTTGTTTTTTTTGGTTGGTTGGTTGGTTTGGTTTGGTTTGTTTGGTTTTTTGTTTGTTTGTTTGTTTGTTTTTATATTTTTCTCAACAAGCTTAAATTATATGAAAATGGAGCAGTGTTTTGCTTTTTTTTCAGCTTGGAAAGAACAGACATATATGGCATCGAATGTATTTTGGATGAGCATCCTCTAGTATAATAACTGCTGTTCAATTGTCTGAAAGGGTGAAGGAATGGATGCCTCAACCCATTCATTACTCCTGGAAGAAACTGGTACGGTGCCCTTTATCCGTCTAGATCACTGTATGAAAACAATCCATTGCTCTAAGGATGCTAAGTTTATTTAATTATATTAATTATTTACAAGTTCATAGGTCATTGAACTCTTTGTTTGATAAAATAGTGACTGGATCTGTTACTGGATCTCCATTCCCTGGCTCCTTTCTTTTTCTCTAAAATAAACACGTTTTGCTTTCTTGCAACCACATTTTTTTTCCCCATGTAGGCTTTAGCTCCTTTTTTCTTAACCTGGCTCTCATACTTCCTTTTGACTGTAGCATAGTGCTCTCTCAGTTATACACACTTCCTCAGCATTTCCTTGGCCCTCTTTCCAGTTAAGTTGAATATAAATAGGTACAGATTGCCATTCCAGTAATTTCTCTCTATAGTCATTGCTTCTGGTGTCATGCTGTAGTAAGGGCAGATACTCTTTGAACTGATATTGTCTCTTCACTTGATAGGTAACCTGGCATGTTTTTTCACACTAGAAAAATAATGTCAGTTTGCAGAAATTCCTTTAAAACTTAACTGACCATCCTATCTGGTAGTTGAGATGAATCTCTTTCTCTACATTTAGATAGTCATCCAAATCCGTTTTGTCTCAGCCCTCTTGTGCATTGTTCTGGGAGTTTTCTTCCTGTGGACAGCTCAGCAGATCCATGTGGACCATCTCCAGGTCAGTCCCTAGGTTTTGCTGCTTTACAGCTCCTAGTTAAGAAATATTATGAAAAAAAGAGGTCATTGTTGTCTCTGTTCCCTCTTGTTCAATTTGGAGGATGTTCTGGCACACAGTAAGCTTCAGTGAATCCCAGTGATCTGGCACCGAGTCTGGGCTTTGCTTACTTCCTAACTTAGGCTTATAGGCCAGGAAAATGTTGTAATGTAGTTTCTTTTCTCCAGTTAGTCCTTGGAGATTTCTCCTCTTCAGATTCAACTGTAGACCTTCATATATTATTTTCTCTGCTGTTTTTCAGCTCAGCAGATTTCTTGTAACTTCCTGCCTAATGGATCCATCTCCTCCTCTTCACTCCTTATATGAGCATGAGGTCATGGTGAGGTTGTTTACTCCTAAGTCTGCTTCCAGAAACCCTTGTCCTTTCAGTTTGTAACCTTTTAAACCCTTGCAGGACTTTAAACACTTTCAGCTCAGTTGATTCTTTTCTTCCGAGTTTTCAGTTTATGTGATTAATCTTTATTTTTCAGTGGGTGTACTTGAGTGCTACAAGATTCTTATGCAAACAAAAAAGACAAGAAATAAATATATTGCATAAAAGGCAACTGGATAGGAATGAGAAACAGTAACTTCAGTTTTAGCCTAACGAAGAAAGGAAAGGAAAAGGGAAGATGTGATCATGATAGGAGGGCTCCAAAGAACAAAAATTAGGCACCTGTTCTTCTGGCATTTCACAGTTGGAATTTGACCCGGTTTGGGTTCGAGGGTGGCTTCGAGTCCGCGGAAACTCCTGTGCTGTGTCTCTGTGAGACCGCTCCCATGAGTGGGGGGGAAAAGCAGGGTGCTATCCCGGGTCAAAGAGAAGTCACACACACACACACAGAGTTGGTGGAAAAGGGCAAACTACTTTATTAGACAAAAGAACAGCTTTTTAAGGGGTCTGTTGTAGAAAGGGCTAGAATCTGGGTGTTATGGGGGTGGTATATGTAAAACTTAGAGATGGGATATGGTAAAATACAGAGGAATGGTGAGGGGTAAGTCTTCAAGATAACTGGGGGAATTACAATTGGCTAAGGGAAGCTACAAATCTCTTTAGCTGACTTATCTCCCAGCTGCTGCTTCTCTCTGCAGCAGGAGATACACACAGGGCCAAATAGCTCCTTTTCCTAAACTCTGGCTTCACGATCCCTCCACTGGTCAAAGCTTGTCTCGAGCTCGAATCCAACCCCAACAGGAATTGATTAATTAATAGATTGATTCCCAAAGGTCAGCATTGTAAGATTGTCACAGGGAAGTTTGACACTTGTACTCTTTTCCCACATCTCTACATTTCTGGTCACAGTTAACAGTCAGTACAAAACTAGACTCACAAACTAGAGTCCTCTCTTTTGTGTTCGAGGAGGTCTGGACACCTAGTGTGGAATAGAGACAGTGACAGCAACGTAGAAAATTCTGGACATTGTTACATCAATGGGAAAATGTTACTTGACTTTAAGAATATTATCTAAAAGCTTTACCAATGGTTGAAAAGCTGAGCAATAACACAAGGAGAGACTGTCAAAATTACGGCTATTTACCTCTGGGCATATAAAAAGTAAGCACATGTGGATGGCTGACCCCTATGGTAGTGGGAGAGGGGAGCCAGAACACAGCAACCTAGTCTATGAAGTTATGTTCCCAGATCAAAGGTAGCTAACAGCTGCTGGAAAGGAAAATAGGATAAGGAAACATGCAGACCTTTGGAATTATATGAATCCATGCAATAAAAAAGATGTCTTGAGATGAATCCTGAAGCAACTGATGTTGGAAAACCTGTTAAGTATACACTTTGTGTTAATTTAAAACCTAATTACCTTTCAAGGTAATACAGATAGGCATCTGGGGACTTGTCTTCAGTGTGCATTCTAGGGGAGTTCAGCAAATATTTGAAACATAGGTGTTAATTAATATCCTGTGCAGGACAGGATAAAGGTGATTTTGCTATTGACACAGCAAGCTCACTGCAAGTGAGTTAGGCAGATTTAAATGAAGAATTCATCTTCTCTCAGAAAAACAGAACATATTTGAGAGCCAGGATACTGAGTTTGATGGGTCATATATAAAATGAGATTTGGAACTGTTGGCTACATTTTTTCCTATTTAAAGGAAATTGGATTTGCAAAATTCTTCTCTCCTATTTGTCCAGAGTTAAGAGGAGAACTTAATTTTGAGCAGCAAAAATCCCATAAAAACTCATCATCCTTCACTCCTTCACCCTTTCATTCTTATAAAGGTTTGGAGAATGGACCTGTAGGCTAATAATTATGTTGTTTTCAAAGCTGAAGTATGTTTTAATGGAAATACGTATCAAAAAGTGTCCTTCTCACTAAAAATTCTTTTCATTTAAAAAACTTCAGAGTGTTTCATAAAGTCTTTTAAGTTTTATAGTTCCACCCTCCTCCTGACAAACCCATACTAAAAAAAAAAGAATATTTCCAACTAAATATCAGCAATTGCCCATGCTCATATAACCAATATGTTTTAGTAATATCTTGTCAGCACTGCCATGATTTCATAAAGCAAAACTTCACTGGAAATGTTCTTTCTTTCTTTTCAGATAAATACTTGTATAATCATATACACACACACACATTTATATATGCAGAGAAAGTTATTTTATTTAGTTGCAGTCTTTTCATGACCAGTGTAGTAGGATATGTACTGTAACCTCTCTCCTAGATATAATCTACTGTGTAGACATCTGAGAAATATAATTATGTGTTTGAAGTGTGTGTACATAGCACTCTTCCTTCACTTTATTAGATCAAGTCATAGTATTTAATCTCTTTGCACACTTTGGGTTGTGCAAAAAGAACAGAGACTGGTTTGTTCATTGTCAGCACCTGACTTTATAGACCACACTGAATTCTGGAAGTTCAAGCCAGAGCTTTAGTGTCTGGTTGTGATTCTCCAAACCACAGCCAGCATTGGGCAATGCCCTCCCTTGTGGTGCAATGTAAAGGAAAAAAGAATTTGGAGGGATGACAGTGATCATTCTTAACAGAAGTGTTACATGTGGTGTATCATGTAAGATTTTAATAATAGAAAGGTTTTGCCTATAGGGTTGATGCTTTCTGTTGATATAACCTCTCTTCTGAAAGGAAACCTTAGAAAGGTAGTGACTGAAGAATTTATTCACGTTTTCTTTGATGACAGTGGCCAGCAGATGGGATTTCTGATACTAGAGTTAGAAATCTTTTGGGGATTACACAGTGCTTAGGGAAAGTCCGGATGATTTGTCATTGGAAGACTTTCTAAAGTTCTAGGACTTGATGTACCTACTAATAGAAAAGTAGAAAGAAATATAGATGAGTCTAACAGTAGTGATTTTTTACATTTGTTCTCATACATGGTTAGTGGATATGTCATTTGCTCTTTTACTGATTTATGAGAATTTCCTCTGGCTATTCTTGGTTCCCATGACGTAAAATATGAACATCAATGGATTGAGTGACTTTGCACTCAAACTCTTTGAACTGCCTTTTGTTTCTTGAATTTTGTACATGATATAATTGAAGACAGACTACTCTAAAACTGCTTTGCCAATGACAGGTAAGATTAAGTGAGACACATCTAGTGTAGTCCCTGCATTTGCATTTGGTGGTCCTGTAGATGTGAAGGAGAACAATCTTACTCATGACAAAATTGTTATAAAAGCCTAACAATATTTAACTTTAAGCATACTGACCACACACACAATCAGTTAAACAGATGAGGTTCATCACTTCCAGAGCCTTAAACATAAATCTGCACAGGATTTTTCTCCTAGGAATTCTTACATGATAAAAATTCCCTAATGCTTTACTTAACTATCATCAAACTGTGGCCTAGATTACATTTATAAATAAAAAATATAGAATAGGACCTCCAGTTCCCATGTTTCGTACTTTAATCAACATGAATTTGAGGATATTTGGGGCTTTCCAGCATCAGATATGTTATATGGCATTCATTCTTTTCCCTCAGGACTCTGAATAAATACTAATTAAAATGAAGCTAAAATGTTCAACTTTTTAAATATGTATCTTTTTTTTTCCAGATCTAGTTTTCTTCTGGATAACAAATGTGAACACAGACTTATTTCCTGCCTAACTTACTTTCCCATGCCTGTGTACTTTCTTCATTTTTGTCCTTTTTTGTATGAAGGAAAGAAATAGTTTTGAAGAAAGCTGAATCCTCAAAATCCACTGGGTATTGTTGTGTGCTAGAGATTGCTAAGCATAGTATGCTAACAATGGGCCAAATATTGTACTAATTTCTCTGGGATAACTCTTGGAACCTGAGGATTGTGCTCATTGAAGAGGATAGCAGAACACCCAGAATACTTTCCTGAGCTCATTTGTCTATCTTCCCGTATAAAGTTTCCATGTGCCACTGGTTTTGCAGCTGGCAAGGAAATGTAGTAAGGTAATGTAGTAAGATTTGATGTCTTAAAATATTACAAAAATTCTAATTCTCTAGGTCACTCTGTTAGCACCCAAATATCAGGCCAAAGTCTGATATTGTTATCTGGAACATGAGGAAGGAATTTTTCTGGTTATGCACCATTTTGGCTCACCCTTAAATCTTTAAAGTGATTGCTAACATGTCTCAAACACACTTCAGACTTTATGCTCTTTATTGTGGGACACATGTTAATGGAAATTAAGCTTTCCCACACATGGAATGTGGAAATGTGAGGAGAAGATAAAGTTTGTGTCTATTAAGAGTATTTATGTGACAGTAGAGCCTACAGTGCTCTTTAGCTCCTGGGCTTGGGTCCTTAGTGAAGAGAGAAGTACGAACTGGACAACAGAGAAGAGAACAATGATTAGATATCATGATTTGAACTTCAGGAATAATATTGGATGTCAGGAAGAGTTTTTGGACATGAAGAATTTCTTCATGGAAAGGGTTGTTAAACATTGGAATTGACTGCCTAAGGAGACGGTGGAGTCACCATCCCCAGAGGTGTTCAAAAACTGACTGGTCTAGTTGACAAGATGGTGATCAGTCAAAGGTTGAACTTAGTGATCTCAGAGGTCTTCTGCAACCCAAATGATTCCATGGTTCTGTGATACTGTAGTACATGGTAGGGGTTAGGTCTGATGTTAAGAATGGGCTCAAACTTCTGGCTAACTTACATTGTCAACACACCTTTGTGTAAGATTTCAGTGTCCTCTACATGGCTATGGAGACAGGGGTAATACAGAGTACGGAAAGCACTTAACAAATTTTTGACTGAACACTTCTGTGTATCTCAGCATAACTCTTTCTTGAAGTCCAGGCCAGAGTTCTCACTTTGCAATTTCTTGGAAAGTACAGCATGGAGTCAGATAGGGGTTATGGAATTTATAACCCTAAATGTTGTTATTATTAACAATTTCCAGTTGCTGACAAAGGCAAAGCACCACACAGTTGCTCCATAAGCAAATATTTATGTATAATACATGAAAAGTAAACAGCTTTTACAGTGTTTCTTAAATAATTTCTCAATGTGATCAAGAAGTTAACCTACAAGTGTTTCTTCCCGAACAGACCAGTACAATCTGTTATTACCAGATACACTCACAGAATTTAAGTTTGTCTTGTAACATTGACTTATAATGTAAAGAATCAGTGCTGCATTTGGATTTCAGTGCTTTAACAAATGTATATAAGGACATTATTTTCCATGTAATCTTGGTTTCAGAAATTATTTCAGTCTGTGTGGCCTGGAATACAGAGGTGCAAATTGAATTTTTTTTAAAGCTGACAAAAAGATTTTCAGTGCTTCTTATGACTTTCAAAAACGTTTCTCTTGTCAGTAAACAAAGGTTTGGCAGAGCCCTTGTAACTAGACATATTCAGCACTTTTTCTTGTCTTGCTTGCATCAGCTTGTGTGGGAGCAAATTAAAAAATCAAGTATTGCCAAACCTGAGCACTCAAACATTATGAATTGGACTCCAGAAATCAAGAAAACTTCCTAAAATTAATGAACTTTAAAAAAATATATTGAAGAAAAGGGTCTTTCCACCTGCTCTGTGACGGTTGACCATTTTGACTCATGATTTGAAACTTTTCTCTGCAGCCAATACAAACCTGAATCTATTCTTAAGGGGGAAATTGCACTTAATTTCACATGTCTTTGCAAGATTCCAGAAGTTGGGCCTTTAGGAAGACCACCAAATAACAACAGCTTTGTAGCAAAACTATAGTATGCTTTTTGTTTTACTATAGTAAAACAATGCTGACATTGAAAGTGTATAATCTGTAGCAACAGCATTATAGGTTTTGGGATGAAACCTGAGAGTAACATTATTCTTTCTCTATCACTTAGTTTATCCTCTAGCCAAGCCCCTTGATCTTCTGTGATACATCTGTGTGTATGACGAGGACTGGGCAGAAAGCGGCAATCTCATTTCACAGGGTATTTGGATATATCTAAATTTAGTTTCTTTCATGCAAAACAAAATTTAGACATTCCCTTTAAAATAAAGCTATCTGCAGACACTTTATTTGAAGTCCATACTCTGAGGAAGAACTTTGGAAAATTGCATTGATTTCACGGCATCCTTCAAGCACTCAAGAAAATGTTGAGCACAGTCATAACAAATGCTTCACCGCATTGGAGTTTCCAAAGAATATGGTATTCTGTAAAATGGAAACTTTTAGAAATATATCAGGTTATTTTGGTTTGCTTTTGGGAGGCAACACATAAGTGAAAAATGTTTGTGGTCCAGGTTGGAAAAAAAAGGGTAGGCCCCACTCAGCTTTTTTTATTGTTGGATGGATGAAAAACTATTCTTTCAAGAATTTGAATCTCTGATGTCTCAGGCTTTTTTAACAACCAGTATGTGAGAGACAGTTGAATCCCTCCAGTGTAAATCTGCCACACATGTACAAATCAGAGAACTGTTTTTGTTCCAGTGTGGAAGACTTTCATGTTTGGTAAAAATAAAAAGGAAAAAGAAATGGAAAAAGAAAAGGAAAAGAAAAAAGGAAAGAAAAGAAAAAAGAAGAAGAAAAAGAAAAAAAAAAAAAAGAAAAGAAAAAGGAAAAGAAAATGAAAGAGAAAAAGTTGTTCTGGAGTCAGCAGTAGTCTGAAAGCCTTGGGAAGCTCCAGCCTGTAGGGAAATCTGCCTGCTCTGGACCCTACGGGACAGGGATTGAGGTAGGGAGGATCCTCCAGCTACTCCTTCTGGCTCCTGATTCACCTGGGGGAACTTCTGCTGGACTGGATGCAAACACAGTTGAACAGGAGACCTGGGCCTGCGCAACCTGGTATCTGACACAATATTGACAGATGGCAATTTTATCTCTGTAACTATACTGATAAAGATTTCCCTCAGTCTCTCTCTTTGCATATATACTTAAAGGTATTTATGCATATAAACTTTGAGAATTTAATTCTGACAAATACCAATTGAAATAAAAATTGCTTCTGAATTTTTGTGACTTATTTACTTTCTTGCTGCCCAGTTTCCTGCCTAACTCAACCCTGAGACTTTGAGAGTGCAAAAAGTGCTAAACAGCCTGCATGCATGGGTAAGTTGTTCAGGAAAGGCTCCTAAATGTGTTTGTCTAATACCCTACCCATCTGAAGTCTCCACTTCTGCTGTCTGCATGTGGGCCGTTACATGGTTCAAACAAAACATGGTTCTTCCCTCCTTTTCAGAAATAACAAAATGTTGACATTTGACACATCAGTTGTACAAGTAACAAGGAAGCTGGATGTGTGTGTTTTTGAAAAGCATTAGTCTTTCTTTTCCCTCTCTTTGGGAACCTCCCTGAAAATTTGACTTAGTTCCAATTTCTTCAACAATTGGCCAAGACATAATTCCCAAATTTCCCTTTCCATCTCTCCCCACTGAACAATATTCTACTTCCCCTGACATGTCTGCTAACTTTTCTGGGAATCTTTATCCAGACCACAATAAGCTCAATATTTCAAGATGAAAATCCACAGCAGCTTTTCTTTTGCCAGCCTCTGACCATCAGTTCTTTGCTTATTTTCTGTTTAATGCCAGTGTTAATGTCAGCCTTTCTGTTCCTCCATCTGCAGCTGAGTTGTTACTTACATACATCCTTTGTGTATTATTTTCCTCTGCTTAGTCTTCAGCCATATCCCTTTCCCTTCATCCTCCACTTCCAAGATTATAGTTCATATTGTACTTATCTCATGTCCTAACTGCACTTTTCCAGTTTACCCTTTCCAGTTATGCCATGAAATCATTAAGCATAGCTTCTGAGAAATCCTTCCTGTATCTTTTCCCAGCCACTCAGGAGGAGTAGAAATCAGACAAAGATGTGAAATTAAAAATATTCTATATCTCAGTTGTTTTCTCCTTTGCCATGTCCCAAAGCCTCTTCTGAGAAATTTTTACCCATTGGGTTATTTAATTCCCATTTTAAAGTATCCTACTTCACAAAATCTCCAATTATACTGCTGTAAAGTATTAGTGATTTTTGTGTTTATCTTATAGACCTGGCCCTTATAGACACTAGCTTATTACAAAGAGAATTTTTTATTACATTTTGGCACACACATTGATGTGCATAGAGAGGGATATATATATAGAACTCAAGCGTTTGGCTATTAATTATTAGACTACATCCACCATTCATCCATTCAGGGACTATCTGTAGTAAAGTCTTTTATCAAGAGGAAACACTTATTCTTCCTTCTTTCTTTATGAATGCGCCAAAGGGAATCATAAAATCATTATAGAATCACAGAATGGTTCGGGTTGGAAGGGATGTGAATGATCATCTAGTTCCACTCACATGGGTAGGGACATCTTCCACTAGACCAGGTTCCATCCAACCTGGCCTTGAACACTGCCAGGAATGAGACATCCACAGCATCTTTGGGCAACATAGTGCCAGTGTCTCACCAGCCTCACAGTAAAGAATTTTTTTCCTATTATCTAAACCTTCTCTCTCTCAGTTTAAAGATATTACCACTTGTCCTATTCATACAGTCCCTTGTGAAAAGTCCCTCTCCAGCTCTCTTTTAAGTCTCCCCAGAGCCATCTCCTCTTCAGGCTGAACAACCTCAGCCATCTCAGCCTGTATAGGAGCGAATTAGCTATATCAAATTTTAAATCTGGAATTACATTGTTCTTTAGCTGTTATACCATCCAGTAAAAGTGACATATGAAATTGTGCACCTTCATTTCCCCAAAGCATTAATGGTTTATGCCTGCTCAACTGTTATGCTTCATGGCCTTAATTCCTAGGTAGAACTTCTGAAGTCTGCTTTCTGAGATTAGCAGTGCCCTCTTGCCTGATTTGAAACAAAAATAATTGGAAAGGCACATATACCAGCTTCCAGTTTATAAGAGTTCATTATTTGAAATCCCCTGAGCTCCTCCAATTAGAAAACAACTTTTTGACTTAATATCCTTCAATTGTTAAAAACTTGCGTCATTGAGAGATCACAGTGAAACGTAAAGGTCCCAGCACATTGGCACTTGATTGTGAGGGGATGTGATTGTTCCACATTTAGACTGGAAAGGGTTAGGAACTCCGCTTCCCAATGTGCTTAATGAATGAAAGGAAAATTGGACCCTTGAGCCAGAGGCAATGACCTAACTGAGTGAAAAATGTTTGCAGGTTAACAAGGGCAACTGTTCCTTGCTATAATTCCCACTGGAGGTGAATGACAAAAAAGGCCAATAAACCTCAGACTTTGGATTATTTATTAACCTGTTTTCTTCCTAGAAGAAAAGACCTTGATGTAGATCTTGGATGACAGAACTGAAGAAGTGTCCTTTCACAAAGGGTAAATTAATGACCCTATGCACTGCTTAAAAAGATTAAATTATAATATTTAGTTTTATATTCTCTGTGTTAAGTCAAATTTTTAAAAAGTAGACTTTATGTGAAACACAGCGGAAAAAAAAATTAAACTGATTAAATGACACTAATTTAAGCCATATTAGAACAAAATGTAACTGGAAATGACATATAAGCATTGCTGACACTGAATCAGAGAAACATATTTTATGTCTTGTCTTTACAAGCACTGCTGCCTAACATGCTGACACAGCAAATCCATCGCTTTCCTACAAGTACTCAGAAACTAGGGTGTGGTGGGATAGCCAAGTGTCCTGATGGAGAGTGGAGCCTCTCTAGTTGGAAGTCACGCAATTCACTTCTCACCCGGGAAGGCAGACGTGGTTTCCAGTCTTAACCATTTGTAATGAAGTAATGGAAAGATTCCTGTTGTCTTCACTGAGATCAGGTCTGGAGCCTAACACGGAGGCGATGGAAAAAAATTGCAGGGTAAACGCAGAACAACGCAGGAAAAGACTTAAGACTAGTAATAGCCAGTAGAGCATCTGTCAAACTACCTTTACAAAAAATTCTGTGATGCCTTTTCAGGAAACAGTGTAGACTAGTCAGGAGAGAATTGAAGGGTATGATCCAAAGTTGAGCTCTTTCAGTGTGCTTTGTATTGTATTAGTCCCTAACAGAATATACAAATAACATATTGCTTCCTGTATTTGAAGTGCCAAAAATGAGAGAGTTGCAAGCATTCTGCAAACCATATGTCTGAATCAATCTGAGACTGAAGCAAAAGGAAGGAATATGAATTTACATAATGCAACTCTCCCTGCAATATAGATAGGATAACCATAACGCACAGATGTAGTAATGGGAGCTGCATTTGACTTTCATATTAGAACAACCCTGTATTTTAAAAAATGCTCTTCCCTCACCCTGTTGTGTACCTGCACATGAAAAAGTGAACACTGGGTTTATGTACTGATTCCCTCTCAGAATGACAGCACAGCCTTCCTCTTCCTGAAAATGTATGATTAAATTTGTATGGTCTTTGGCTGTGGGCTTACAAGTCTCGTTGAATTCAAAATGGCTAAACAACTTACATTTGATTATTAATTCTTAGGTAAAGAAAATTTCTGAGAGAAGCAGAGCTTTGATTTCTATCCCAATGACTTTTAAATAGTGCAGGTCATGCCAATGTCCTTTTTCACCAGCCAGCTTTACCCCCAGCCTGGAGCACTGCCTGGGGTTGTTCGGACTCAACTGCAGGACCACGTACTTGTTTTTGTTGAACCTCATACAATTGGCCTCAGCCCACCAATCCAGCCTGTCCAGATCCCTCTGCAGAGCCTTCCTACTCTCCAGCAGATCAAAACCCCCACCCAACTGGGTGTCTTCAGATTGACTGAGGTTGTACTTGATCCTCTAATCCAGATCATTGACAAAGATATTAAACAGGGCTGGCCCCAAGACTGAGCCCCAGGGAACACCACTAGTGACTGGCTGTCAGCTGGATGTAACTCCATTCACCACCACTCTCTGTGACCAGCCATCTAACCAGTTTTTTACCCAGTAAAGAGTGTACCCACCTAAGACATGAGCAGTCAGTTGCTCCAGAAGAATGCTGTGGGAGGCAGTGATAAAGGCTTTACTAAAGCCCAGGTAGACACATCCACAGTCTTTCCCTCATCCACTAAGTGGATCATGTTGTCACAGAGGGAGATCAGGTTAGTAAAGCAGGACCTGCCCTTTATAAACCCATGCTGTCTGGGCGGCTGCCCTCAAGAAGACTTTCTTGAGAGTAGCTGCCCAGGAGCAAGTGGCAGTGCTTTTCATAGAGATTCCCAGCTTATATGTTAAATCTTCAACATCATCTCTAGCACCAGTGAATAAGTAGGTGTTACAGCTGTTTCTCACAGCTTGAAGCCTGGTTCAGTGGCAGGGAAGTCTTCTAATCGTGAAGGTGTAGATGATACAGAACCTGCCCTCTATCCTCTCTTTATGAGAGATAGGGCTCCCAAGTTGGGTGCCTAAAGTCTTAAGCCTGTGTCTTTGTCTAGACAGGCCAGATGTATTACTGATGCTAAGAGGAAATGAAGTGAAAACTTGCCCAATGTTGCTGGATATTGTCTGCAAAGTTTCATCTCTTGTCTCTTTATTGCATATTCTAGGAAACTGTGAAAGCCTGCATAATGGATCTTTTTATTAAAAAAAAAGGAGGGAAAAAGAAATCAAAATAATTAAAATGAGAAAATAACAAAGGAGAAAAAAAGAAATTGGTGAGTAATATTTAGGTTAGTAGAAAAATGCTGCTTTGAGAAAGTAGCCAAATAACTAACTATAAAAGGGTAGAAACAAAACATTTTGGTACTATGAAAAATTAATGAGTGAGTAGGAGGTCAGAACTATAGTGACTTTTATTCAGCTCGCCTTAAACTTGGATATGAACTTCTGAACTTGGTTGTCCACAACTTTTCTAGTCTGGGATATTGGTTAAGAAATTATTAGTCATGAAATATATATCACCTTCTTTCTGACTTATGTGGGATATTGATGACTTGTCTGTACTGCTCAGAGATTTCAAAAGCTTGCTGCTCTCAGTAATCATTTATAGTTCTTTATACATATATGCTTCTGTCTGTAATTCTTTTATATGTATGGTTCCAGGGTTTAAAAAATACTTTTTATTAGTTTAGAGTCCTTTAAACATGGACTGTTGAATTCTAAAGAGGAAAAAAAGCTAAGTTTTTTTACACAAAACTATTCTTTCACTCTGCATAAACTCTCTTTTATTCTTTATCTCAATTTTTGGTGGGTAACTATGCTAGCAGTTGACCACTGCTTTTGGATGGAGGAGAGAAAAAAAATTGGGCACATTCTCCAGTTTCAAAACATAATCCATGTGTATTAAAGCCTTTGTGTTATTTCCAACCAAAAATGAAATCTTGTTTTCTTTACTGGGCACTTTTCCCAGGCACATAGTATGTAAACTGAATCGGCCATGAAAGTTCACTGACACAGAATTCCATAAAGGTGTTATAATGACCCTAAAAACCTACTTATACACCAGTTGTTCCATACAAAATTTGTAAACCTCACAAATGTTACTATACATGCTTGCACTCACATCATCACTGGCTATGATCTTGTCTCATAAATTAAGTAAGGTTGGGTCTTGTCAGTTCTTGGATAGAAGGCCTCCAAGGAAAACCCAGATGGTGCAGGCATTGATAGCAATTCAGTGGGAAGACCACCTACTGTGTTAGTACTCATTTTTCTTCTGGATTGAGAGCATTGTGTTTGGAAGGATGTTGCTGTTTTTTTCTGAGCTTGAAAATTAAGAAACTGACCAAAATTAAGTATTTCAAGGCATCATGATAATAATCCTACGTTATGAAGTGTAAAAGTATAAAAGTGGTTCAAATATTGCCAGCTTAAATCAGAAAAATATTAAAATTGATTGGAAATATCTTTTTCCCTTTTTTTTTTTATTCTGTCTTAGTTCAGCATCTGCCCACTTTGTGAAATATTCATGATGACTGACAACTAAAAGCAATTTTTATCTTCATCAGCATTTCCTGTAAGCTTTTGTAAAACATTCAAAACTCAAAAAGCATGACTGCAACAGAAACTGGGAATTCCCTCGCATGGGAATTTGTAGAGTTTTTTTAAAATCTTATTATTTCCTTCTGTGGCATACAACAAATAAAATGTTAAAATGTAGTTTGTTCTGCATTATTTCACTGACAAATTTCATCATGTCCTGTGCCTCCGTTACCCTCTGTGAGCTAGAATACCTGGTTACACCATAGGTTTTTGGTGGAGTGGGGAGGGATGCAGGCAGTAAATGGTGCTGTCTGAAAACCTTGGGCCAGGGGCACTGTGGCAAGTGAAGTACTATTTACTATTCATTGTCTCAGGAACGTGTATATTCTTCTTATTGCCTCCCCAAGTGCTAAATCACTATTACAGTGCACCACAGCAAATCTTGTTTAGGAGTGATTTTGTGGGTTTTTTGTCATTTTCTCTAATATGCTTTATAAAAAAATAAAATTATTCATGAAACACAGACATTTGTCATGCTAAAGAGTCTTACACCCAAAAATTTGAGGAGAAGCAGTTAAGTAGAAACCAATTGTTGTAATTCCTGGCAGGCTGTTTATATATATATATATATAGGCTTCCTCGCAGCTAAAGTATGAATAATACTATTGTGATTTTTGTATGCAGATTGACAAGATTATAGCTGTTTTCTAAGGGTTAGCAACTAGAGTTTTAACATGGAAAAAGATTTTTCAAAACCTAGAGCATTTGACAGCATTAGAAAAAAAAAAATCTTTGAAAGTAACAATTGGCTAATATATCCATAGCTATAAATAATGGGTCTTTTTTCACAGAGGATGTGAAAGACACATTTGCCTTCTACTCTGAGAGCCCAGCAGCTGTCAGGGTGCTATGTCAGAGAGTGCACAGCTGAGTAAAACTTCACATACTTCACCACTCAATCCATAGGGGGTTCACTGAACTTGATGTTGATTATTCATAAACACAAAGTAGTTCTCAAGTCAAATAGTATTTTAAGGGAAAGCCACAAGGAAATTACATGTTCTGAAGACATCAGCAAGAAATCACAACCAAGTAGGGAATAACTGTAGACTCTAATAATGTGAAAGTATCTACTCATCCCAAGGTTTCTCAGTGACTGAAGGAGATGAAAGAGGAGGAAAAAGAGAACAATTGATGTTTTTGAAAAATTGATTGTTTTGCTCATATTTTCTAAAAATTAGAGATACTGGTGGTGAAAACATATTTTGACCTTTTACAGGTGTTATGAAAACTTTTCTGCTTGGAAACTGACTTGCAGGATGGTATCATTTTAGGTTAAAAGAATTCATTTTGGTCAAAACTAATCCAGGCTCCTGGAAAGTAAAATGAAACATCTGATTTATTTTGCTAATGTTCCAGTTTCCGTAACTGTTGTGACAGGCATGATAATAATATTCCTAGTGTAAACACTATTAGCAACACAAAACTTGAATAATTGAACTATCTATTTTCACTACATGGCCTCTGAAAATATATCAATGTAAATACAGATCCAGACTTTACCCAAGGTCTGCTTATTGTGGAGACAAGAGAGTGGGGTGTGTTTAGGAATAATACTGGGTTTCTGCTCACCAAGAAGCACAGTGTCACAGCCACTGTGCTCAGGCATAAGGCCACTGTCTATCTCTCACTGTAACTTTGTTGGATACCAGAGGTACTTCAGAGTCAGGGAGATAACTCAGATGAAGGAATGGAGCATCATGACAAAGCAGCAAGATGAAGGAATGAAGCATTAAGGGCAAGAAAGACTTATGTTTGGTTTTTTGGGGGTTTTGTTTGTTGGTTTTGGTTTTGATTTGGTGGATTGATTGCTTTTGTAAGAGAACTCTTTCTTTCAGGATCTTAAATGAGTCTTGAGTTCCTGGGTGTCATGATTTCTTCTCTGACAGCACATGAAACTGTAGCACAAATACTTCTGTGTCTGTAAGCTCCTCCGTTAACTCCCAGTGGCTGAAGTCTGCAAAAGATCTTGGTGTTACAATCCAGTCAATCACGATGTTGATAATATGATACCAACTGATGTTTTCTGATTTTCTGGTTTGCATTTTAAGAGAAAATATGAACACAAGCAGCATAAATGAACATTTTTTGGGTTTTGAGATTTTGAAAATTTTGGTTATACCACAACTACGGCTGCAGATAATTTATAGCAATCTCTGCTGTTTACAAAGATTTCCTTTCATGGTAGGGGAGGGAAAGGGGCTGTGACACTGCTGCATGATTTTGCTTCCCCATTTTCAGAATTAAATGCTTTGATATTTCTTGTCATCTTGTTTCTTATTTTGAATTAAATACATTATTAAAAATGACATATAAGTAGCTTTTTAAAAAAAAGTTGAAATCAAGACAAGCAGACCTTTCAGAGACTTTCAGAGACCTTGGTTTTTTTACAGATCTGTGGGACATGTGCGACATTTCTTAACTGCAGAATTTCCTATGAAACACAAAGAGATAACCTGAATTCTTTTGGCATTACATGTTAATCTACTATTTCCGCATATCAGGTGAGTTCATTAAAGGGTAAATCAGGATTTTGTAGTGACAGAAGTCACTCTTGCTTGTTGCAGAGGCTCAAATTGTGCTGGTTGGGTCAGGAACTGCAGAAGGTAAAAGGCCATCTTGCATGTGCAGCAACTCCATGGTGTCCTGATGATCTGTGTTCTCTTCCTACCTCTGCTTCCCGGGAGGTGGTTGCAGGTGATGATTAAAACTGTCTTCTCAAAGGCATCCAGAAACTGTGTGCTGTTGCTTTCTGGGTGTCTGATGGCAGAGGCCATGGAGGACTAAGCTACAGAACTACTCAACACTCACAATAGCAGCTAAACTGAATGGGGAACTGTGATTTTAAAAGTTATAGAATGCTTACTGGGATAGATTAAAAAAAAAAATCATTCCTACATGTGTGAAATTGGTCTGTCAGCTCTAGCTATGCCTGTATTTCTGTTAGTTCAGAGTAAGAACATGGATGGCAATTTCCGCTGGATATCTGGGGGTATTATTTTAATTTGTAGCTGAATGCAGCACTATACAACTTAATGTCTTTGTGAAACCTGAGAGAATCAACATTTTTTCTTTCTTCAGAGTAAGATGGAGCTTTGTACCAAAATGTGATATGACTTTCACACCTTGAATTGAATAGAAAAAATTGAATATTCAGAATATGCTTACTAAGAATATCCCCAATGAAACAAAGACCCTAAGGAAGTACAGTATGGGAACGCCTACTGCAAGACAGTAATGGTCATTTTTTTAAAAAAAATATATAAAAGGAGAATGAATTAACATTGTCCAGGCTGTAATATTAGAAGTTGTATATTTTCACTGTTTTGCTAGGAAACCTCAATGCACATTCACTGTAAGTACTTAAGTGCAAACTGACTAGGATGTTTCTGTAAAAACAATTGTGGTTGGTACCAAGCTTTATTTATATTTCTTAGAAGCTAAATCTAACTGGAATAAACTTTGTTTCTTCTATTCTGCATATTTTCCTTTTTTCACTGATGAGTTTCCTTTTATACTTCAGCTTTATTATCAAACTAAGAGGGCATTTAAGGACTGTTGAAGACAGAGTCCAAATGAAGAGTTCTTATTCCACAATACGAGTAAATTGGGAGTAACCCATTTGTAATCACACTTGCAGTCTGCTAAACTGGAAGATCCAGTGGAAAACTAAGTTCTTTCAGAACTTTGAATTTTTATTCCAGATTTCTGAAATCTTATTACCTCTGGGAGGTTTAAAAAAAACCAAGACTGTCATTTCAGTCTGCAGAGGGGCTGACTTACTCAAAAAGCACATCGATGTAATAGGAACTAGGATGGATTAAAAGCTCTGATGGGAGGGCGTAAATAGACAGACTTACAGACTTATGGTGCTCCCCAGCTCCCTGTTTGGTATCTTGGTGAGATGCCCCCTCTGTTCTTACTAGAAACATGTCTATATGATGGCCACAATATTCAAAGTTGCTTAAAGACTCTGAATATTGTCGAGTTCTGAATGTTCAATATGAAACATTGTTTAAGTCCCCTAATATTTAGAAAGTGCTCAACACCACTTTTATGAAAACTGTTTTCTTTGATCCAGGCCTATAAAATTATTGGACACTTAAGAACACAGAGGTCAGTCTACTTCCCCACTAGCAACAAAATCTCAGCTGGGCAAAACTGCAATTGCTTCTACAGCTTACCATGAATATCAGACCTTGGGAGGATTTCACTACCCTCAGTTTCTCCCACCAGCAATTCATAACAGTGATTAAATAGGTTCTGTCCTCCTTTGGAATATGGCCACAGTTTGAACTGTTCAGAGGCAAGTGAGTCAGATCAGGCTGAGTACTATGTCCAAACTAATCCCTTTTCTCAAACAGTGTTCCCTCCTGGCCTTTGTGGTTTCCTCTTTGCAAAAAGCACCCCTCCATATTGCATTGGTTAACTGCTTCTGAATTTGTATACAATATAACGTGAGGTAGCAGACTTCTTGGCCCACAGGTTATGTAATTTTACAACCTTAAAAGGTAAATTACTGAGAGATTTCTGGTGCTCCAAAAATAAGTAAGTGGCATATTTACAAGGTAAGATCTGGACATGATCTTTGCTTGGGTTTATGATCCTGCCTGTTGTTCCTCCATGTTTCCCATGCCTCTAGACAGACTCAGTTTAATATCCATCCCAGATATACTGCCATCTCCAAGCTTCTGGCAGTCACTGTTGTCTGTCACACTGATGTGCTGCACAGGAAAATTGTTCTGCATTTTTTGGTGGAGAAATAAAAAGTTATTGGCATAGGTAGTTTGGAAGCCAGAACAGCTTTCTTACCCAGTGAGATATTATTGTGTTTCAGAAGCATCTGAAGGGAGTCAAACCTAGTCCACACATATGTTCAATTTTACATGGTGTGCTGAGGCCAAAATTTGGGGCCAGCTGCTCCTAAGTCTTTGGCATGTGCTTTTCTTTAACCACATAGAGCATTGCCTGTCTGTATCTGCTTGCACCATGGTGACCTCAGTTTCAGAGCCATATATATGTTTCTTAGCCTCTTAGTGTCTTTAAAAGAAAAAAAAGAAAAAGAAAATACGTCATTTGGAGTTAAGTATAGAAAAGTAGTTTGCTGTCTTTTGGCTTATTAAACTTCAGTAGTACTAGAAAATATAATGTGACAACTACTGCCTGACTTTTGCATCTATATGGAATAGATTTTAATATTGTTTTAAAACTTAGACAGTATAGGAAATGAAGCCTCAAAAACTCATGTATTCTGGTTGCATGTAAACTGGTACTTTTTTGTCACACATGAGGACAGAGATTAAAAACAACTTTATAAAGTATTTATGAGGTTTTGATTTACCACAATTATTTTCTCTGGCTTTTAGAGTCTCTGAATAGTATCTTAATGCTAGATCATATTTTCTGACAGCAAAACACCAGATACACTGTAATGATTTGGCATTCAGCCTTTTGGAATGAAGGCCAAAACTAGCTAAATAAATCTTTTTCAATAGCAAGGAGCAATGATTTCATTGTAAACTCTGCATAAATCTGTGATATTACAGAAAGCAACTGTTTTGCAATAAAGTGACTTGAAAAAAAACTATGGAAAAAATTTCCCATACTGCAAAGATGTCAACATGGCATTTTGCTACCAGAGTCTTCTATACTGTTGCAACTGAACATTTAATAATGTGACAAAAAGTGTTTTTCTTGATCATTGTGCTTAAGATTGGGTAAGAATCCCAGACTGGGGTAGTATTTAACAGAAATATTAACTTTATTAATAACATATAAAACACATTTGGATTCCTAATAGCCAGTTGTATACATGGTTAAAAAAAGGCAGGTGGTCTGTGAAATAGCTTGAGCTCATGCTATGCAAGATTTCTATGATGAGAGGCAAAGCTCTGAATTAGTTCATATTCAGCGGGAGACAGTGAAGTAAAACATTCACCGATGTGCATTTACTGCTAGTGGTGTATGACTGTAGGTGTCAGAAGTGATGCAAGACATCAAGGTTGCTGTGCTAAACACTCTGCAAGGGTGGGGACAGACATCCTCACCAGCCTCACCCAGAAGAGCTTATACTTTAAAATACAGATGCCTCAGACCTGTTTGAAAGGGAAGCAGATGTTTAAGAGAAGCAACTTATGCAAACCACAAAACTGCCAGTGGCAGCAGTGAAAGGAGGAGTGTTCCTGGAGGCTGAGCACCATGGTGCAAGCTGTGACTTTCAGTCCATGGAAGGGTGGGTTTGTTTATTTACCCTCAAACTTTTGTGCGTGGAATGACTGTATGGAAACACAGAGCCACACACTGATGTGACCATGCAGCCTTATAGATCCCTCCAGCAGCTCTGTGTGTGTGTGTCAGACAGGAGAAACAAGAGGGCCCCATGGTGCTCCTCAGGTCAGAGCCTGGGAGCAGAGGGGTGGGTGCCCTCTGTGACCCCCTGCTCTATTCTCTTCTTGAGAAACTACCTCGGTTTGGCTTTAAAAAGGGCCAGAACCAGCTGAACAAATGTATGGCTATTTGGTGTAACATTTCCGTGCAGTTCAGGTTAATAGTTCAGTTACAGTGCAAAGACTAAAATCCACATTCTCCAAATCATATAAACTCTACCTCAAAGGAAATAACAATAATGATAACTGTAACAATAATACTTCTTCAGCTTGTTACATTATAAAAAAACCCAAACAAACAACCAAAGAAACACAACATCCAGGCAAAGATTGTTGGCTGAAACAGTGAGGGAAGGAAAAACAAGGATGCCGAAGCCCATACTGATGTGAAATAAATGGCTCATGAAGTCCTGCGAGGGCAGATTCTAGCTCCTCAAGCTTTATGATGACCCTTTGCATCAGCATTTGGAGGGAGCTATTACAGCAGCTACAACTGAATCCGGAGTGAAGAGACGCCTTGCTCAGGCTCCCCGCGCCGCCGCTGCCAAGGGGCTGTGCCGGCGGCGGGCGCTGCTCCAGAACGGCGGGAGTCGGCAGAGAGCAGCGCTCGGTCCCGGTCCCGGTCCCGCTCCCGCTCCCGCTCCCGGCCCGCCAGGCTCCCAGCGCTGCCAGGGACGGAGCACCGTCCCCGGGAGCTGACAGCAGCGGGGAATCTCGCAGAGAATGGTGGTTAGGGAGGGCTGCAGTGTGTACAGGCATGTAGGAGAGGAGCCTTGGAATATATCCAGAGACCAAATCCTTGAGTCTTAGCAGCTGAAAGATATCGAATGCTCTTCTTAGGCTGAAAAACGCTTGGCACGCTCCCGGGGAGTGTGTCAGGATAAGACTGGCACTGTGGCGCTCCAGGGACCACGCGGAAAACCTTAGGATTACAACTGTAACTTGGCCACTTCCTCACCACCTTCGTTTTCAAACCTCTCAACCCATCTGAAACGGAGCGTCCCAGCATGATGCACTTAGCACATCTGATTGCTTAATTATTATCTGCCTTCACACATGTAAGAATCACAGTTTCACCTGCTCATGTGGCACCCACATGTGCTGTCCTGAACACCAGCGTATGAGCAGCTTGGGATCGCTGCCAGTCTGGTATCTTCTGCTTTTGCTCATGCTCTTCATTCCAACTACAGCTTCGGCATGCTTCCCTAGGTACGAAAATGTAAATGCATGCACAAAATAATTGTGCAGCTCATATATTACTTAGCAGAAGTTTAGGTAACTGCTTTGAAAGTGTAAAGACAAACAGTTAAAAAGAATCTCTGCACAATAGCTAAACATTTGCCAGTGAAAGTAAATACAGTTTTTAAATGTTAGAGTTTTTTTAAAAGTTTCCCATCATTTAAAGCCACATGGACTTTAATTAAGTGTTATGATTGTTGTGATGGCTGTTCATCAAATGTATTTTAAGTATTGCTCAATAAACAAAACAGCATAGGTGTTTTCTCAGAACCATGTCAGAAAATACGGTTTTATTCTGAAAAAAATCCACTCCAAGTGTTTTCACTTTAATTATGCAAAGAATACATTCCCTGTCCTCATACCATAGGATGTTTTTTAGAAGTTATTAAGTGTTTATCTGCATTTCCAGTGTAAAAAATATTGATATGAAAGAGACTTCAAGAAAGAGTCAGAAAGACAGAGGCAGAAAAAAGGTTTGAAAAAAGCTGCCAATAAATTTATGTCCAGCAAATGAATGCGGGTAAGAAGAAAAAGGAAGTGGGAAACACAGATAGATTTCAAGGAACCAGGTACTTGCTGTGTGTACTAATTAAATTAACTTGTTCCTCATCGACAGCAAAGTACACTGCACAATACAGAGAGAGGAATCAGTGATGGGTTTTTGGTACCTGTGATGGTCCATTTGCATTTTTCTGGGACTTTATGAAGAGTTTTTGTTGCAAGGGCTGGTTTTCTTTGCCAGCCTTATCCTCTGGCAGGCTGGTAGCATGGTGATGCATAGATAGCAGCACTGCTTATGTTCTTGTAGCACAGGTAGAATGCAGCCTCTCTGTTTGATGCTTGGCTCTGAGTTCAGTCATTCAGGGTAAGGGGGCCAGAAGGCAGATAACCTCTTTTCCAAGCAGCTATTAACAGAGTTTTCATTGTGTGCTTCAGATGTCACCTGAGCAGAGGCAAATTGATTTAGTAAACTGCGATCTGACTTGGAACTTTGCATCCTTTCTGATCTCTGCATCCTGCTTTCCTGCTGAATCATCTTTTTAAGCCTAATGCCTCGGTTTCTTCTGTAAAATGGATGCAGTAAGCACTGCAGAAGCAATCAGTAATGTGTTTTTCTTTCTAGGCAGAAAATGTGACGTATAATAACTGAACATTATTTATTTTTATCTCTATGTTTTAGAAGACAGGGCAGGTTTTGTGTGGTCCTATTGGCTTCTCTCTCATGCTTCCAATACTGTAATGATGGCATTAGTGTAGTGGGGTTTTTTTTTAAATTTCTGCTTGTTTTTTTTCAATCAGTTCAGAATAAATGAGTATCCATGTGCTTTTGGGCCAATTTTAATGCTTCTTTCTTAACATTCTCTCAAAGAACTTGAAGATATATATGAAGTCTCTGTCATGGAAGAGGATTCTGGCAGTCAGGCAGCAATTGGTCATAGACCACCAAAATTAGAGGCAGGGAGTAAGTAAGAAATCTTAAGAGTCACTTAAGTTTGGGAGAGTTTTAGATATGCAGAAGAAGGAAATGCATTCTAAAACTTAAGGGGGCAGCATTAAACAGATACTTAGTTTAGAAAAATATATCTTAAACTTAGTAGATTGCTCTCTATTTTCATATCAATAATGTATTCAACATTTTCAAGTGATAACATGTCAAGAACATCCACCCACTGTCTAATTGTGCTGATTAGTTATTTCTAACCTGATAATAAGCAGTGAATTGGTTAACAGTGTTGGTACTTAAGTGTACATGTTTTGCTTCAAGGCGGACACTCCAGCAAGATGAATGGGGGAAGTTAACTTTGCTTGATGCTATTGTTTTAGTTGGTAAGGATGAGGACTCAACAAGATGAAAGTATGTTGGTTTACATTGTCAAGGCTATCTTCACAACCAGAAGCTAGAAACTTCCTTTATTATGAGAAAACAAACACATAAATTCTGGGAAATAGAATAAAACATTTCATTAATCTGAATGAAAGCTTTAAATCACTCAGATTTGTAGATTTGCTACCTATGGTAATTTTTTTCTTCTGCATTTGGAACAAGAGTTTGTTGGGATCAGACAGCATTTTTGCTTCCATTCATTGATGGGTTAAGAAATGACAGTAATTACAGATACAGCAGGCATCTTTTCTTCAAAATACAGCTCTTTGGAAATGGCACAGAAGCCAAAAGAAAGGCTTACAGAATGCTACCCTGTTCTATTGAAATCTGTTCAGAAAAATAAATTATATTCTGTTCTTGGCTTCCTTTGACTTGTTGAATAATATAGGATAAGTCATTTGATCTAGCTTTACACGAGCTTCTCAACTGTGAAACAAGAATTTATGCATGTTTTCTAAAAGTGTTGGGAAATGCAGATGAAAAATTATGTAATCCCTAAGCACCAAATTGGGTGAGCTTTATTCATATTGAAGTAATGAGGACTATTTACAGAGTAGCCTACTATACACTGTGAGTAAGGATGACAGGATCCAGGCTCGTTTTGAATTGGCCCAAAGAATACTTCCGAACTGCTGTTTTGGTTCAGTTTTACAGATCCATTTTCATAAGATTAAAGGGACTTGAAAATTAATAAAATTGCAAGTTAGTGAATGATACTGTATGTTTAAAGATATCCACACTCTACCAATCTTTGACTATATCTTCAAATACCAGTATCTCAGTTGTAGTATTACTACTGGGATTTTCAGAAAAATAGCATGTAATGTCAACTCTATGCTTAAACTGTAACCAACAAACCCTGGGGAGCTATCAAGTTATCAGTCTTTAGTACTGAAAGCATAACACTGGTTTTAAGTATAGCTACTCAAAATGGATCAGGTTACAGCTGGGTTGTGTTTTAGTGAACTAAAATTAATAAGGTATTTTTAGCCAAACAGAAAAATTCATAAGTGTAGATATTTGTAGCCAAGTTCCTGATTCTATAAGTTCATTTTTATTTAACCTTGTGAAAATTAGTTGTATGAACACATACATGCATGCAAACCACCTGTGAACACTGGAGTTCTCAGTACTCTGTTGCCCATAATCTCAAGCTGGAAGCACTACCACTCAAGCAAGCACTACCACTTCAGCATTCAAAGTTTGGATCAGCTGCTAAGGTCTAAGACGTTTGCATTTGAACTTTGTGTACTTTAAAGGTATATGATATGTATTCTGATCTGAATTAAAATATGTGGTAATTGGTAGGAAATAAGACAAAACCTTTCCTTTAGAAATGGAATGTTTGTGTGTCAGATGTACCCATAAATATTTTCTCTTTCTAAAGGAAAAAAAATATTTAGAGATCATGATGTGAGGACCTAAATATGAGCAAGTCACTTCTGAAGCAACAGTAGAGGAAACATCTTTGGTGGCCTGAGGAAAACAATTAGTCATTGTCCTATGTATGTACACTTAAACGTGTAAAGACAAATTTGCTTGTCAGATCAGCTACAAAATTGAGAATTCACTTGCATTCACTATTTTTCTGTCATTCTGTAAAGATCATGTCTCTATTTTCTGTCCAGTTCCACTGGTAAATCTCCAAGAGACAATATCAGTTTGGCCCCAAGTAGTTAGTATTTTTTTTTTTTTAAAGCACATGAATTATTACTGGGCCATTAATTCTGAGTTAATCTAATCCCAGTTCACTGTTGATTTTGGAGGGAATAAGTTATGCTCTTCAACCTATTTAGCAGGGTTGTTACATGTCTGTTACATCTGTATAGACTCTTTAACACATGCTTCAGTTAAATAAAAGATCAGGACAACAAAAACTAAGTTTGCTTTCTGTGACTTTCACTGAAAAGTCAAAAAATCCACAGGTGTCTAAAATGAATTACAGTGCTACAAATACAAAAAAAAAAACCCATAGAAGGTATTAATCCATTTTTTTCATAATGTTTTGATAATGTTTTTAGATTTTCATACAGAAGGAAAAGAAAATAAATCCTTAGTGCTATTGACTTTATGTATGTATATGCAATATTTAATTTCAAAATTAAGAAGTTCAGAACTTCTGAAGTGAAACAGAGACAAAACTTTTCCAAACTTTACTTTTCAAAATGCAAACAGCAAAGGAACACTGGTTGCAATTTTATCGTGTTTCTGCACTTAGTCTTATGGTCGATACAAATCCATTAATCGAAGATATTTATATGCTTTTCTTAGCATACTTTCCTAGTCATCACATACCTTTGTGCATATATACATAATATCTATCTATATCAGAAAACTGTTATTTCAGTTCTCCTGATGGGGAAATTGAGACACAGGGAGACTAAGGGACTTTTTCCAGATCACAGAGGATACTAGTTAATGCAGGCTAAAAGATCTTGAATTAATTTCTACATCACTATATAGCTTTTTCTTAGGATAAATCAGTGCAAACAATTAATTAAACTGCTAAATGTTTATTTGAAAACCAAACTAAACAATATTAATTTAATTTGGTGAGTAAAAATACCCAACCCATAATATTTCTAGAGTTAACTTTATTTTGATGTGTATTTTGTGGAAAGAAAGAGCAAGATTGTTATTTTTTTCCCATCAGAAAGATCTGTGTAGTTTGCCAATATCTGCCTTGCCAATACTTTTGTAGAAATGTGTATATTTTGTCTTTTAGAAAACTTGTTTCCCAAGGCTGAGAAAAACTGTGAGCAAAATTATGTGGCAGGAAACATTTAAACAAGAAAATATGAAATATAATTCAGATTTGATAAATTTAGTGTCAAAAGACTTACTTAGCAATTCTTTAAAGACATCTTTAGCCTAAAAATATCCTATAGGTTAAGAAGAAAATGAAGGCAGCAATAAAAATTCACATAACTAAAAACAAGAGCAATAGCAGTGAGCTTAAAACTGACTCTAGGGAAATATAGACAATAGATACAGGAAGCTGAAAATATCTTTAAAAAACTCTATAAAGGATGGAGGAAAACAAGAAACAATACATTAAGTATATATAAAAAAGTGAGATCTTATTAATGGTTCAAATTCTGTACTCAGCAAGTATAGTAAAAACATGGATCACAATGTGGAAAAGGCAGATCTGCTCATACGTATCTGTTTTTCCAGAAAAGACAAGAAGATCTATTTCTACCTTAAAACTAATGTAAAGTATTTTCTATCCTATCAATAGCTGGAAACTGAACAATTTTTTTTTTTTTCCAAGTGGGCAGTATCAGGCGATAGACTTAAATTAAAGCTAGGGTAATTTATTTCAGTGTACTAATTTTTTAATTACAGAATGCTGGAGAAATTGCAGAAAATGAATACTGAGATTTAAAACAAAAAGTCTATTAAAACACATACAAAAGACTGATTAAAATGGAGGTAATAAAGAAAGAAGTATTGATGACCTACAGTAATGTAGGGAAAAATATTTCTAGTGTGGTACTGTGAGGATCTGCTTTGCAATGCCAAGCAATATCTTTATCAAAATCTGGAAAATGTTCAATTATGATTAGCAAAACTGACAAGTGTCAAAAGCATTTGATGAACAATTAATGATAATGAAAGAGGAATGAGTTAACCTGGAGTGCTCATTATAATAAATTCATTAAAACAAGATATTTTTGCGTGGCCAAAACTGAGGCCAAAGGAAAAAGAATTTACATAACACTTATTATTGGGAAAGTGAATCCTCTAGAAAAGACTTAAATATGAAAGTGAGCTACAAGAATAATCTTATGATTAAAATGCAAGATGCAATCCTTTCGCGTCTAAGTAACAGAATAAAGGTGGTGATACTCCCTCTGTGTATGTCATTAGTGAGGACATTCCTGGAATGCTCCGTCCAGTTCTAGCATTAATGCTTTGTGAAGGACCTTTACAAACTGGAATAGGCTCAGAAGAAGACTGCAAGAAAGGTATGAGGTCTGGTAAATGTGCTTCATATTGAGACACTAAAGAAGCCTAGTTTACTCTAGGTTAGAAGGAGACTTAGTCAAAGTCTGTAAGACCATTTTTGGAAAAGATTTCATCACCCAGTTCTTTTACAAATAGAGTATTTAAATAAAGTATTTTAAATATCTAATATTAAAGTATCTAATAAAGTATTTAAAATTAATTGGGGTTTTTAATTATTATTGTTACTTGATCATTATCCAATTAATGATAAAGATGGAACTACTGGAAATTTAATTTTGACAATTCTGATCTGGAAACAGAGCACAAATATCAAATGATAATAATTAATGTTTGGAACAAATTCTGACATAGCAATGTACTGGATTTTCCATTTGTTGCAGTTCTTAAATTGAGCTGTAACATATCTCTCAGAAAAGACACCTGATGCAGAAATTGCTATGTCCTGGTCTATAATTTATATAGCAGGTCAAGTTAGAAGACCAAAAGGTATCTCATGGCTATAAAATCAGCCAGGAAAAAGTAACTAGGCTACACTGTGGTGAAAAAGACAACATATATGTACTACAATTAAAGGACCATATTTCTGATACTTCCTTTAACTTCCTTACTTTGTCCAATTCAAGTAATTTTAACTAGGTACAGTTCTGTCTAACTTGCTTTGTAATTTCTACTGATGAGTTTGAATGAAGTTTAAAGCATGTAAATCAAACACAGTGACCACTTCAAAAAATACTGAATTTTATATATGGTTTTTGTATGCACTAGGAAGGCACAGGGGGTTTTTCTTCAGCTATTCTAAAAAGAGCTGGAATGCAGATGGGTCTGATTGAAAAAAAAAAGTATACAAGTATACCATGTGTGTTTATGGTCTTCTGTTCTTCTTAAATCAGTCACTTCATTCTACTCCACTGTTAAATGAATATATTAACAGTTAGAATATTTTACAAGGAAAGACTACAGGTATTAAGACTTTGGTTTTGGTGGGTTTTTTTTGGTTGGTTGTGGAGTTTTTTTGGGTTTTCTTTTTGTTTCATTTTGTGTCTTTTTGTAGTTGTTCTGTTTTGGTTTTTGTTTTGTTTTGTTTGTTTTTCCCAATGAGAAAGCATTAAGGTCTGTGATGGGAAAGTGCTTTATGGCAGCAATGGCATGTGTATTCATTCAAGAAACATAAATCCTCTAGTGTCATCTAGCAATTTTTGCGAAGGCTCATAGATTCAAATGCACATTATATTTTGTGTTCTAAACATATGAGTCAAAATGCAGCTCTCTCGGCTCCTATCTGTGTATAACATTATCTGACACACTGTCTTCATTTCTACTGAAGAGAAGTCTGCCTGATACAGTAGATAAGCCCTCTTATTAAAAAATGAGTCCTTCCTGGACTCATTAACAAAATGACTTCACAAAAATGTCTGGGCAAAGTGTTGTCAACCAGTCAGGGGAGGGGATTGTCCCACTCTGCTCTGCACTGGTGCGGCCTGACCTTAAATATTGTGTGTGGTTTTGGTCACTGCAATATAACTTAGCATCCAAAGGGGCAATGAAGATGGTGAAGGGCCTTGAGAGGAAGCCGTATGAGGAGCTACTGAGGGTACTTGCTCTGTTCAGCCTGGAGAAGAGGAGACTGAGGGGAGACCTCATTGCAGTTACAACGTCCTTGTGAAGGGAAGAGGAGGGGCAGGCACTGATCTCTTTTCTGTGGTGACCAGTGACAGGACCTGAGGGAATGGCCTGAAATTGTGTCAGGGGAGGTTTAGGTTGGATATTAGAAAAAGTTTCTTGCCTCACAGGGTGTTTGGGCACTGGCACAGGCTCCCCAGGGAAGTGGTCGCAGCACCGAGCCTGACAGAGTTCAAGAAGCATTTGGATGATACTCTCAGGCACGTGGTGTGACTCTTGGGGAAGGTCTTCTGTGCAGGACTAAGAGTGGGACTTGATGACCCTTGTGGGTCCCTTCTAACTCAGCATATTCTGTGATTTTGTGATTGCTTAACAATGTTCATTACAGACACTAAAACTTCAACAAGGACACAGCGTTAAAATTGAAAGCTTCTTCAAGTAGACAGTTACTTCACAATACTTTACCTGAAAGCTTTTACCATTTACATTGACTGGTCTTTTCTCTGCTTCCTCATGCTTTTTCTGCCAATGTTTGTTATTTGCTAAACTTTCTCTTCTACTTAGAATATTTTTTGAGCTTGGAAACTTTCCTGGTGGAAGAAAAAGACTTTCTGTGAACTTTGATAAATGATTTTATTAATAGTGCAAATTTGCTAATTTCTCTTCTAAATACAGGGACTATATGATTTTGTTTGTTTGTTCACTTGCTCTGTTTTTACATCCTAATAAATTAGTCTGCACATGTTTTACTCATTTCTGCACAGTTTTAGCCTCATAGAGAAAGTCTTTACAGATTTTGTCTGTATCATTAGAAAATACTCAGAGGGTGGGAACATCTGGAAATAAACTGTATGACCCACTTTAGCATACTTTGCACTGTGAAAGCTTGTATATTATTTAAGTGGCCCCTGGAGCTGCTATTCTGGACAGTTTTCCTCAGCCTGGACCTCAAAACAACTCATCTCTTCTATCCCTTGCTCTTCCAAAATAAACTCATAACATCAAAGACGTGAGGGAGGATTGTGAGCATACTAATGTATAGATTACTTTTGATTAAAGATTACTTTTCCCAGTACAATCTGTATTCTTCCATTTCAAGGCTCCCAGTGCAGCCATGAAGAAATTGCTTCCTTGTCTCACCAAGAGAGTCATGATGGCAAGTACCTTGCTTCTTACTGTTATATGGTGTATTAAGGGCATCTGTATTGAATCATTCATTTGTGCAGCACTTTGCACATGGCTTAGTGAATGAAGCAGTGAGCTAATGAATGAACATTCCTACTTAAAACAGACATATATATCTTTCAAGTTGCATTCCTTCATCTTGATGGCATACCTCAGCCCATTGATTCAGTCCAAAGTAAATCCATAACATGTCATAGCTGGACAGGCCTCTGATGAGATTCTTTTCAACAAGTTAGCATGCTATTAAGTCATTATTTTCAAGGTCTCTAACACAGAAGTCCCTTGTTGAAAAACTTTGCTTTATTTGGCCAACTGTGTGAAGACACGTTTGAGTGAGATTTTTAATTCCCAATTCATGAATATTATTCCAACACAAGTGTAAACCTTTGTAAGCATTGGACTACTGCTCTGCATTCTAACAGCATATGGAAGATAATACTGTGCCCATTCTTAATCACTTAATTAAAATAATTGCTGGAACAACTTTATATAGCAATATATAGTTGTGGGGGGTTTTATTTTTCAAAAATTTTTGTTGTTAAAATAAGTCATGGGGAGGGATTTTTACTGACTTGTCAATGGTGGTGAGTCTTAAAGCAATAACTTTAGTAGCAAGACACTATATTCATTCCCAGTTGGACAGAGTCTTGAAGAGGACAGAGTGGGGCAGTGGTGCGAGCTGCTGGTGGAATTCATTTTGGGATCTCCTGGCTCTACTGTAGAGAGGAAATCAAGGAGAGTGCTGGTTGGCTCTCTGAGCCTCCTGGCTGAATTGAACCCGTCATATATTTTTAAAACACTCAGGCAACTGCGGGTGTCTTTTGGAGGAAGTAATTTCTTTTAGCATTCTTTTCCTATTGCTTTCTGACCATCTCAATACTTTCTTAAGGTGTTGCCCTTTCTAACAGGAATGTGAACTGTACATAGGCCTGAAGAAAACTAACGGTGATTCAGAAAATGAAAATTACTTGGAAAACCCACATTCCTCAGGAATACAGTGTCATGGAGACTTGATTATTTCTTCTTGTGGAAGGGGCCAAGGTGTTTTATGATACCATACAGTTGTAGCTGAGATTGGCCTGTAGCCCAATCATTCCTTTCTGGTGTATTTCTGCATTGGACTTGTGCTGAAATACCCACAGGAGATTTGGGTAACTCTGTACAAATGCTTTTGCAGGTAGTGAGTGTTAATATAATTTAAAAAATCTGTTGTTTTCCCACCCATCTCCTACTCTTCACCTCTCTTTGTGAAAAAGGTAAATCATTCAGAGGTTCCTTTCAGCATATACCAGTTTCTTGAATTTACAGGAAGGGCTGCAGTTCCTTTATGCACATGATGCTTTCTAACACGTCACAGGCATCTTAAATAAAATCCATAAAAAACATACATCAAACAACCAAACAAAAAATCCTTTCCTCTCAAAATATCCACACAGGAAAATGCTATGTAGCTAACTGTGTTAATACAACTGTACCAGTAGCTTGTGGACTAAATTATGCTCACCTAATTGTGGATATTCTTTTTAAAAATGAGGGCATAAGACTCCTTCTTTCTTGTACCAGCACAAGGCGAAAAGCCCAGACATATTTAGCCATCACCTGCCTACGGAAATGTCACCAATGTTTAGGATGACAGATTGCATCCTTTAGATGTGCCATTCTCTCTCCTTCCTCTCCAAGGAGATCCGTTCTCAATTTTTTACCTTAAAACCTAAAAGAATCATAACAAAAGCTTCTCACTTAATTCATCACTTCCACTTCCTCCATTTTGGGAGCATTCATAGAGCATAAAATGTGCTGCTTGTGACTCTGCTCTTTGCCCACATGTGAGATTAGAATCAGCTATGCTGGTGAGACAGGAGGAACTGCGTTTTTGAAAATTGTAAAAAATAAAATCCTGTCTCAACCTCTTTTAGAAATACCTGTGTGAAATGAGTTTGTCCCTTTCTCCCATATATAAAATTACTTCAGAACTTTTGGATTATCGGCATTCAGAGGTAAATGATACCAGGCAAAATGAGAAGTCTAAATCAACAACATCCTATAGTCTGTGATTAAAAGGGATGGAATATTCAAAATTATTCACAAGAATTATTCACATGACCAAGACTGAGTGGATAGCTGTGAAAACAGCCCAAACCCAGCTTGACCGGCTCTGAATCATGGTAATAAAGCCTGAGACTGAGCTGCCTCCTGGAGAGCTTATACTCTCCTGTGCTCTGCACTGCTTTGGGGCTCCTTACTCTGCAGTGCAGCACCAGTCCCGGGGTAGTACTTGCTGTGTGCAGTGTTAGAGTATTTGGAAGGTGTGCCTTTCAAGGCCTTCTGTTTCATAGCACTGTTATCCCCACTGCAGTGGCAGCTATACGCAGTGTGGACTAGACTCAGTACATAAACACTTTTTGGTTATAGTGTATGAGCATTACCCAGAAAAGAAATGTGCCTCTGGGCCATCTGAGTTAGGTCAGAGCAGCCCTTGGGGTGCAGCACTATGGAAAAGAGCTCAATTTGCTTCTGGACTTGAAGTAGCTATACAAGTGATACAGGTCACAGAATATTCTGAGTTGGAAGGGACCCACATGGATCATCAAGTCCAACTCTCAAGTGGATAGCCCATACAGGGATTAAAACACAACCTTGATATTAGTAGCACCATGCTCTACTCAACTGTTTAGGAGTAACTCAAGAGTTTAGGAATATAGTTAGGTTTTGTAGAAAGAAAATCAGAGAGACAAAAGCAAAATTTGAACTCAATCTTGCCACTTCTGTTAAGGATAACAAAAAGTCTTTCTACAGATACATCAATAGCAAAAGGAAGGACAAGGAAAACTCCATTCTTTACTGGACGTGGGTGGGAACATAGTTATCAGAGATGAGGAAAAGGCTGAGGTATTTAACACTTTCTTTACCTCAGTCTTTAACAGTAAGACAGGTTGTCCAGAGGACAGCTGGCTTCTGGAGCTTGCAGACAGAGCTAAGAAGCTGAATAGCCCCATTGTAATCAAGGAGGAAACAGTTAGTGACTTGCTGAGCCTCTTGGATCCTCACAAGTCTATGGGACCAGATGGGATCC
>VYXB01009286.1:45656-65556 GCA_013397135.1 Pachyramphus minor | reverse complement strand
GCTGAACGTGAGCCAGCAGTGTGCCCAGGTAGCCAAGAAGGCCAATGGCATCCTGGCCTGTATCAGGAACAGTGTGGCCAGCAGGAGCAGGGAAGTGATCCTTCCCCTGTACTCAGCACTGGTGAGGCCACACCCAGAGTACGGTGTCCAGTTCTGGGCCCCTCAGTTCAGGAAGGATATTGAGGTGCTGGAGCAGATCCAGAGAAGAGCAATCAGGCTGATAAAGGGACTTGAACACAAACCCTATGAGGAGAGGCTGAGGGAGCTGAGGTCGTTTAGCCTGGAGAAGGCTCAGGGGAGACCTCATCACTCTCTACAACTACCTGAGAGGATGTTGTAGCCAGGTGGGGATTGGTCTCTTCTCCCAGGCAGTCAGCAATAAGACAAGAGGGGAAGCTCTGCCAGGGGAGGTTTAGGTTGGATATTAGGAAGAAATTTTTTACAGAGAGAGTAATCAGACATTGGGATGGGCTGCCCAGGAAGGCGGTGCATTCTCCATCCCTGGAGGTATTTAAGAAGAGACTGGATGTGGCACTTAGTGCCATAGTCTAGTAACCACAGTGATGTTGGATCAAGTTGAACTTGATGATCTCAGAGATCCTTTCCAACCCAACTGATTCTATGATTCTATGAACTGAGCTAATTGCTACTCTGACACATCAGTATTCACCTGTGATGTGCCTGTCTGTGTCTATAGCAGAGATGCTATTTGCCTGCATATAGTGGTGTACTATTATGGACACTTTGGACATATGTAAAGAGGAAAAAGAAACCCATCTTCACTCTGCTTAAGAGAGATCCGGTACCATTTCTGAGAGAAACAGTACTGGATCCTATCAGAGATCCTGCAGGTCAATAACACATCACTGAAAATAGACAGCAACAGAGAGAAATTAAAGGAGAAGGGAAGGAAAAAACCACAAATGAACAAGCACATATTTGATATTTCAAAAAACTGCTCAGACTCTGATAGTTTGTGACTCAGGAACATATTCATCCACAGTGTTGTTTCATGTTTAATAGTTGCTGGTTATAGCCATGAATTTAGCTGGTAACCGTGGCAAACTTCTGGCATCTACATCTTCTGTTGTTCCATTTGTGTGAAGACGTATCTCTCTCAGATCCTTTTGGAGCTGGTACCTACTCTGGATATTTGATTCCCACTAGTTTCTGACCTGAAGGAAAACATATCATTCCTTATTTACCCTTTTCACACCACTCATGATTCCAGAGGCATCAATTACATTGCTTTCTTCTGGGACCTCCTTCTAATTTTAAAATTAACCATTTAATTATTTTGTGTCACTTTGACCAATTAAGGTCTGAAGGCCTTGTTTCTTATCTCAAGCTGTTTAGTTTTTTTAAGAGGTTTTAGTAAAAGATTTTGTAAAGAAACAGATAAGCTCTATATTTTTCTGTAATTTTTTAAATTAATTCCCTCTGTAATTTCAGTTTATTTATCCATTAATTTTACTGTTTATTATAGCTTTTACTCATTTTCTACAGAATTAATTTATTAACATGCACTTTTACAGATCTCTTGCTTCTACGTATTTGTAGGTATCATATCACTTTAGCTGGCTTCTTGACCATCAATACAAAAGCATTTTTAAGAGGAGGCACTGAACAGGGCTAATAGAAGTTTACATCCTGTTTACATGAAGAAAAGGAAATCGGACACAATTCTCACCTGGCATGAATGGCAGCCCTGATTCCATGTAAAAGTAAGAGTGTGAGTCCTCCTTCCGTTCTGTGAATCATACCTCTTATTTCTTCTTTTACACACCCATGAAAATATACTATTTTGCTTCAATAGAATGCTGTGTACATTGCTTTGTATTGGGCAAGAGCAATGTTTTTTAAAAACATATTTTGATTCAACTAGAATAAATTGTGGTTTTCAGTTTGTTTTTTTTTTTCCTCTGCTTTGCCTTGAAAAAATAAAATTTCTATTTGCACAGACTAAATACTTTCCAGGAAACAGATTATGATAATTGATTTTGCTCTGACTGTGTACTAAGTTTTAACTTTTTTTCCTGTAAACTCAATATAATGTCTCAGTTCATGTATCTGTGAGATCAAAAATGCACAGTTCCAAAGCACTGTGTAGGAAATCTATAAAAAACCCCAGGTGTCTGAGCAACAGTTTGACAAGTGGAGACACAAAAGGAACATGGAGAAAAGAACAGTGTCAGAGAAGTGTGAAGACAAAGGGTCTGGAGGCAAGGTTCGTGCTCAGTGTCATAAGGGAAATAGAAACTCTACCGGTGTCAGTTTTCTCTCTGTAATGCATCTCTGTCTCAATTCATGCTAAATAGATTGGCATGCACTGCTGACTGCCTATTATTTTACAATCCATGTGTTTTTAAAATATATATAGATAATAGTACGCTTTAGTCCCTTACCTAGATTCCCAATAGGGCATAATGACAATCTATTTATAGATTTGGTATATAGTAGTGCAACAGTGAGAGAAGTGTTATCTTTTCTGGTGACTCTGGTGACTCCTCTAATGGAGTGGAGAGAACTGTGTCCTAACTGGCCTCTGGCCAAGAGCTGCTTGGAGATTGAGTCACAGGAGTCTAGAGAATGGCTCAATCTTATACAAAGTAGGTATCTGCAATTAATCAGATGAGTTGTGGTTGGAATTACCTGCTTCTTCCAAATGTAAGTTTTCATTTTGCCTTTAAGCTAAAAGTAGTTAAGTTAAACAGGTGAAACTTAGTTCAGGATGCTGAATCTTTTTACCACTAATACTGCTGTATTACTTAGCACTCTGAGATTAGCTCAGTTGGTTAGAGCATGGTGCTAGTAACATCAACGTCATGGGTGTAATCCCTGTATGGGCCACTCACTAAAGATGATTGTTGTGGGTCCCTTCCAACTCAGAATGTGACTGTGAGCCAGCACAACAATACTCAGTTCTACTTCTGAAAAAAGAAATATTTCAGGGAAAAATTAATAAAGTTTTCTTTGCAGTTTGTCTTGCTTCTCTCATATAGTTTTAATAAGTTTTAAGACAGAGGAAGCTTTTGTATCAATCTCCTGTAACAGCAGTTTTCAGGAGAGTACAACAGCAAAAACTGGTCCATCCAACTTGTTGTTTGCAGTGTTACACTTTCAAACAAATACCATTGGACATCATTCCCGCAACATATCAAGAACGACGCATCAGGAATATCTGTATATGGGGACATGTGTAGATAACCGGTATCATCTTAGGTCTGTTTGTACTGGGGGTCATATATTTCACTACATGAAGGAGATAGTACTAATAGCTTGTGCATGTGTAAATTTTCCTCCAGAAAGGGTGATTTTCCAATCTCTAGACCTTGCTTAATAAATTATCTTTATGTCATACGATGCTTTTTCCTCACTGTAAATTCCTTGTACTGTTCCAGAAGTGCTTCCCAATCTACAGCCAGGCAAGCAGGCAGAGATGCAGGTGGCAGCTGCAGACCTGACCTGTTGAAGAGTGATCCCTGTTTCAGCCCGTTGTTCTGAGTGATGCAAGAGCAGAGTTCCCACAGGGCTGAGGTTCAGTCTGAGGTGACAGGACCTTGCTGTACCAGTGTGAATGTCCCTGATTTTTAAATTAGCTTCTTTCAAATGAGTATAAATCCTGGTCTGTGAGGTCCAGATACAATTTCAGTGACTTATTTTGCTTAAACTAATCAATGACGGCTGTACTAAAATAAACGTGGTTTTGGCAAAACTGAAAATTTATCCAAAAATCTCTTTTCTGTTTGTTTGGTTTAAAATTAGGTTAATTAAACAAAATCACATTTACAGCTAGTACAGACAAGCTACAGCTACAATATTTTATGAAAATACAGTAACTTCAAGTCTTAAAGTTATGACTAATATTAAAAATATGATTGATGATAAAAGTTTACCAATGTGTCTATATCCAGCTGTTGAAAAATGCTGACAACTTTTTATGCCAAGGCCTTAAGGATACCTTCATTCCATGTCTGCTTTTATTGTTCATATTTTTTTTCCAAGATACAGTATAATTCCACATTTTAGCCAAAGACTCCAGACTTATGCTATATAGACTGTCAGTTGATTCTTTGTCTTCCTGCTTTTCTGCAGCATGCCAGCACTATTTCTTGCTCTCCAGCTTTCTTTTGGAGAGCAATTTAATTGCATTTGAATGCCTGGTCCCTGGACTGTTCTGCGGAGCCAGGTAGCTGATGATCAGGAAGCCAGTTTTTGGAGTCCAATATTGCAGCTGGAAGCTGCTGGAACAGGCTAAACGAATCAGAGCTGTTAAAAAAATAGACTAGCACATGAGCTGCAAAAGATTGTCTTCAAATCCTCCTGTAGAGGGAAGTAAGTGCAACCCTTGCTATCTGGAAAACCTCATGAGACCCCAGATCGACAAGGATTATAATTTTTTTTATTAAAAATAAAATGTAGTTCCTTGTGGGTTCTGAGTGCTTCCCCATACAAGACAGTACATGGGGCTTCTTTGCAGTTTTTCTTTTGCTCCTACTGAAATCAGCAGGAAATCACAGTTGATCTGGGTGGAAACAGAATCTACACAAAGTTCAACTGGCTTTTCAGCTGAAAGCTCACAAGGATTTTATCACTGGTCAAAGATTCCTTCCTATCTTATGCAGAACTTTCTATTAACCGTAAAAGCTGAATTTTTCCACACTATCATATGTTCACAGAAGTATTAGAACTGCCATACCTAATCAGACCAGCGAACCATCTAGGCTAGTATCCTTGGCTCCAGATGCCTCAAAGGAAGGTGCAAGAAAATTCATAATATCATATCCCAGAGGAAGTATCTTCCTAATCTTTGGCAGTTTTTGGCTAGCTATTGCCCTGAGCATGAGTATTTATATTTGTTATACACTTTTATCCTATCTAAGGGTTATCTATCATGTATGTTCCATTGTTTGAACTATTCTCTACAGGTTTAGGCATAAATGTCACAATAGGACAGAGGTCATAAGTCACAGTAGATCAAAAGCCATAGTGTGTCAAATGTTGTAATGTAATTCATGCTCATGTATACAGCTCATATATAAAGTGATAGCTCATGCTAAGGCATTGCCTCACATTGCTCTTATAGCTACAGCTCCCCTAAGAGCGTTATAATATGCTATTGACTTTCTTGTGGATTCATCGTGCTGTGAATTATTTCTGGCCAGTGGAATGCATGGAGTTACCTTTTGGGTATTATTTAAGCAGGCGTCTTGTGATTGTGCCAGAGATCTTTTTTGCAGAAGTCAAGGTGTGTATTGTTTCCCTAGATTTTTTTTAAAGGGAAGGAAAAAAAAAGGGAAGAAACTGAAGATTTACACTTTGGCTTAAAGATATATTGGGTATATGAAAACAGCTCTTTTTTTCTCTCCCATAAAAGAACTGATCCCATGGTCTCAGCAGGAATATGTATATGAAGCCATATTCAATAAAACTTAGGTGCCACAATCTTTCTCTTTCTTTTAAAGCAAAGAATAGACAACTGCCATGTATCCTTTTTTTCCCCAGCATTCCATCTTTTTAATTTCCTACATACAGTTACTCACTTTTTTCCCTCCTTCTTTGTTCTTTGTCTTGGAATAAAAAAGAGATAAGAAATAAAACAAAAAACACTGTAAATGATCCTCTTCCTGAGGACGCTTTACTCCTTCTAACTGTTTGACTTTTCACCCTTTGGGTGCTTAGTGGAAAAGCCATTACTTGCTTGCTGAGGAAAAAAAGCATTTAATGAATCACAAAATCATTCAATTATTCTTAAAAACACTTCACATCACACATCTTTTTCCAAGTACAGTGAGCATTTTTCACATTTAAATGGTGCATAACTGCCTCATAGAATGTGTCCCTAGAGTTAGAGACATTTTAACAGAAAGGTTCCAGGACTATACAGAGGTATTTTGATATATATAAGTATTAAAGACATAGCACTAAAGAAGCAGAATTTCCTCTTCTCTCTTCACTGTCTTTCAACAACATTTATGCAAAGTTGCCTTTGTGCTGTTGTGCAACATCTAACTTTGTGCTGAGCTGAGATCCACATGCTGTGCTTACTTTGGCTTGCTGCAGTACCACACGATCAAAATGAAGTAATAGTAAAGCTATTAGCTAATATGGGCAGCAAAGCCTTTAGAATGAGTTTTGTAAATAAAATTGCAATTTATGTAGGAACGGAAGTAAGAGACTTCATCAGAAAAGTACATTATTTTCAGTTGCCGTTGAGCCTGTTGCTGGTCTCTTGCTACTTTTTCTCTGCTTTCATAAAAGAAGTGCTTTCTGCAGACTGCAGTAGCTGCCGCTTCTTACACAACTTTCTCTTTTTAGGTTTTTTTTCTTCCCTCTGAGGTGTTTATTGTTGTCGTTTGGGGTTTTTTTGTTTTGTTGTTTTGTTGTCATTGTTTGTTTTTTTTTAATGCACATTGTAAAATGTTCTTTTTTTTTAATAAAAATGTATGTGCTTTTCCCAACAGAATCAGGTGGCTGACTTGATTTGTAAAACCAACTTGAAGGCTGCACTTTTGCCAGGGCAAATGCGAGTCAGCCTGTTTATTTGAATGCCGGTGTATGAGCTGGCTAAGGAGCTGGCCTTGAATTTGTAAACTTTCCTGCGCTTTTATATCCCTGTAGTTTAAACCAGTAATTTTTTCCATAGCAATGTTTTTTTTCCTTTTATTTTTTTAATTTAATAGGAAAGAGTGGTATTTATACAATAGCTTTAGGCTAGCTTAGATATCTGACTTAGGCTCAGTTTTAAGAACTGAACCTAGGTGTTTGTACTTCCCTGCATAGCTGGCAGCAAGACAGAGGTGCTGGGGGGCTGTAGGCAAGGGGGTGCCACTGCAATTCAAAGGACTTAAATCAGATGCCTGAAGTAGACAGTGTGAATAACCCTCTAGATGACTGGAATTATTGGACCACATTAGAGAGAAAGAGGAAAAAAGTGAGGCTGGCATATGGTGAGTGTCCTACATATGGTATGTTGTTTATATGTGTTTTTTTCCGTTAGCATTTCTCTTTCCTTTGTTGCTCCACCTCCTCCTGCAGTCTCTCCTAACAACAATGTTAATTCAAAAACGTCTGTGGTTGAATGAAAGTTTTTGGATCTACGCTACTCTCAAAAGTACAAAAATCAGGCAAAATGAGTTAGCTCTCTCTCCCGTACTCTGCCTCGCCTAAACAGTGCCCTGGGTGTTTGTGTGTAATTTCCTATTTCCTTTTTCTTCTCTGGAGCCGATAAGGTGTGTGTGTAGGTTATAATCACTTGTCATAAAATTTACCATATTTCACCCCTCAATACTGCGTTTTATACTCAGTCAAATATAATTAAATTTTTCAATAACTAGAAAGGATAGGCATCAATATAATAGACACACACTCTTCATACTGTATTAATTCCTTTGGTCCGGTCAAATCCTGGTCTTATCCAATGTAGCTTCAGGGGGAATCTCCCTTGTGCAGTGAAAAGCAGGCTCCACCTGGTTCTGATTAACTTTCCACTGGTTGGATCTGCCCAGTGATGGCGTAAGAAAATACGGAGCAGAGAAGCCCGCAATTGAAGCCGTAGATTCACGGCCTATAAAACTGAAAGGCTATAATGGTCATCTACTCAGTCTGCCCCCTCTTGTACGGGGCACCAGAACTTTTCTGAATTACTCTTTTTTCTCTGTGTGTGTGATTTTAACAGAAAAAGAAATTAAAATCTTCCACCTTGATTTAAACCTTCCGGTTTGGTGTTTCTCCAACTACATCTTCTTGCCACTGGCTTCTGTTAGACCTTTGTCACTAGACTGAAAACTGTAGTGTTATCAAATTTCTGTTTCTCACATAGGTATTTATAAGCTGTGATCAAGTAGCCTTTTAAATGTCTCTCTGATAACCTAAATAGATCGAGCTCCTTGAGTCTTTCATTACAAGGAATGTTTTCCACTCCTTTCATCATTCTTGTTGCTTTCCTCTGAACCTTTTCCAATTTTTCAACAACCTCTCTTGAATTGTGGTCACAGTATTTCCAGAACTGGTTGCGTCTGTGCCAAGGACAGAGGTAACACAACCATATTGTATATTTCTCTGGTGATGTGCCCACGGGTTGTTTCAGATTTGTGTCTACCCTCTTGTACTCACAATTCTTTGCCCCGATTATCTGCTCTACAGCCTTTCTCAAGCTGACTTCAGTGTGTGGGTAGGGTCCCTACCTTGCAGCAGTGGTATAGTCTTTGTTATAAGAACAGTGTCTTATCTTTCTCTGGATCAAAATCTACCATTTGTTAACTGTGGCCAGTTTCCTGAGCAATCTGGGTTCACAGGCTTGCTCTTTATTTATTAATCTTCCAATGATTTCAAATACAAACTTTCTAAATGTGTTTTTTTATAATTGATAGAACAGTCACAGATGGGAAAAAAGACAGGGTCATGCGTTTGTGGATCACTATTAAAATAAACATCACTGACTATTTCTCTCCACTTAATACATGGTTGAGACTGAGATTTGACTCTATTTAATAGGTACAATATTGATTTTAATAATTTTTTTCTTCATCAAAATATTATGATTAACAAGTAAAAGACTTTCCAATGTTCGTCTACATATTTAATAATACTAAAATTACCTTTATCCTACCAATTTATACCCTTATTAAGTGATATCTAGTTAGTTTTGGCAAGATGATTTTCCAGAAAATATTGTTCTCATTGCTTTGATTAAAATGAACTAATATTCCTAGAAGTCATTCCTTATTTTGCTTGAGATCTATGTGTGGTTGAAATGCTTACTGACATTTTAGGTCATCACATTTATTCTTATTAACTATTGACAAAAATTTGTGCATAGTTCCCTTGAACCTCCCTAGTTCTCCAAGATATACTAATCCTCACTATCCATGCAGACGGGTTCTCTGCCAAATGTATTAAAATACCTCCATAAAAATTATTCAGGTCTACTGATTTTAAAAATGTCTAGCTTTATTAGCTGCTATTTAACGTACTCCTGTGTAACTACTGAAATAGAGCATCATATTCATCTGATAGGAATACATAATTTGAATTTTTCCCAAAATGTAGAAGTATTTGAGAATGCTTTTTTTTTTACTGTTATTACAAAAAATCCTACTTATTTCCATTTAGTAATGGAGCAAGGCAATTTTTAGGATTTTTTTGGTTCATAATATAATTTCAAAATGTCCACATATTGCCCCTATCTCTGTTTTCTCTTTGTGAGATTTGGCTTTCTTTAAAAATGCCCTATAATGCACAGCTCTTAATTTATATTTATTGCTACTTTTTTCCCTTCTCCTCCCTTTTGTTTGCTTGTTATTTTTTTCTAGTATTACTTTCACATGCAAAGTAATTTTATTATTTTCAACAAAAGAGTAGAAGGTTTTCTTTGATTGTGCCTTCTTTTGCCATGTCCTTTACAGTGTGTTTAACAGACTGAAGATGCCAATCAAGTTTTTCCTTTAATACTTCTCCATATAACTGTTTCACAGTTGCTGTCAGCTTTGTAAAAGCTGATTGTCTTATATAACAAATATAAGCATTGGATTTTAATGCATTTGCTCATAACAAATACATTCAAGTTTTAGCTATGTGCATATAAGCAATTACTTTTTAATATCGTGATTCTTCTGTCACTGGACTGAAGTCTTGTAGAGAATTCCTCTGTGTTGGATGCAGTTAGGGAAAGTGTCACTTTTAATTTGTTTTATTATGGACACTGAGGTTTCCAGTTTAATACTATTCCATACCTCGTAAGCATTTTTAACATGTTAAGCTATTTTGTGACCTGTATGAAAGAAATACAGACTTTTATAATTATTATTTAAATGTGACAGCAATGAGAATCTTTCATAGGAGGCATTAAGAGTAAGACACAAAATGCCAGCTTGATTCAGCTACAGTTTGGATAATTGCTTCATAATAAAGTGTAGTTTTAAAAATATTGACACAGTTACTGAGAGGTGTGAAAGACTTAACGCACAGAAGCCATTTCGGTTTTTCTGGTAGGAGTAAAGTGTGAACCTGTGGTCACAGTGTTCTCTCTTAGCCTGTTTATTTACAGAATCACATGCAGATTGCTCACTTCAATGCTTTAAGTAGAAATACAAAACATACCGAAAATGCAGCTACAATTATAAAAAATTATAAAATTCTGGAAATCGTGTCTGAAGTTCAAGGCTCTTTGAAGTCAGTAGCGCTCAAACTGTTAGACTTCCAGTAGTTTTCTTCACAAAACGCTGTTCCATATTATAATAATTTAACTTGCCACCAGCCTCATGGTAAAGTTCACTAACTGGACCAAAACACCCAATTACCTCATCCTGATTTAATTCCATTCTTTAAAAGGGTGAAACCTATTAAAAACGGTATTAAATAAGAATGTTTTCAGGGAATGCATTTCCTAATTCTTGTTACATGATTTCCTGGAAACATTTTTAAAGAGGAATACTGCATTTCTATTTGTGTCGTGAGCAGACTATTCCTAATGACAGACCTGAACTGAATGTCTCCAACATACATTTCTAATTTTAGGCAGAGTTGCCTTATAATGATCCGGTTTAATTTCTTTTGCCTTTTCTCTTGCCTATTTAGGTGCAAAACTCTCCTGTTTAGTGCATAGCTCCTGACACAAAACAGCAAAGATCTCTACAGAGATCCTATTAAAATATTACTGATAATTCAGCTGGCCACCATCTAAAATTAACTGGTAGACTTTAAACATTTTATCAGCAAAACCAAAATATATTACCTGTTTTCAGCTATTTTTTTGCCAGTTCCCTATGAACATACAATACTGACTTATATGGCAGTTGGGAAAGGAAACACCAAACATATTTGGAGAATAAAATAAGTATTAACATGGATTAACAATCAATTTGGCTTCAATGCTATAAATCCAGAGCGACTCTGCAAGCACAGAAACTACCAACATTTTCTACACAGATTTATTTCCTACTATGTAATATACATAAAACACGTGAATTTTGTTTTTTATTGGTATTCTGTACCATGAGGAGAGTCAAGGAAAAAATCCATACAACCATGCATGAGTGTAATGTTAAATATTAGAAAATAGCCTATTGTATGAGTCAGACAAAAATTCACACCAGAAGAGTTATTAGGGCATGTTTACATGTGCAGGAACACTTGGGTGATTTGAGAGAGGCCAATGCTGACCAGGCCCAGTGGCTGATACACCCTATCACCAGTACGGAATAGTCCTTGAACCTACGTATCTGGGAAGCTGGACTTTCTCTGCTCATGCTCTTTCTGATCAGACTTGTCTTTTTCTGGCAGCTTTTGCCAGCAATCAGATTCACTGGAAACATAAAAGAGAAAATGATTGCTGGAGTTGTGCTGAACAAGCGGAGCATTATCTTTCTTCTAGCTCTGTTTGCCCATATGCACAATGAAAGGAAGTTTACAGAAGTCCTGATCCAGGAAAAGAATTAGGGGCTTTATCGTCTGACAATAAGTCAAGCAAATTGAAGACCACAAACTACTTCTTTTCAGAGCATCCCTGAAGGATTCAGTGCCTTAAAGGTAATAGAAGGAAGTACAGGAAGGTTGTAAAGATGAGTAGCCAGACAATGAGAGATGCCTGTGCAAGCTCTGCTGTCGAGCGTTGGGCAAAGACTACATGCAAAAAAGTCTAAAATTCTAGAGCTTGAAGACCTGGTAATTTTTATTATTTTCAAGAGGTTCAATAATCCATCATATTTTTTATTCTAAAATTTTGGTTGTTCACATAATAATATTTCAAAGGAGAGCACATTTGATGAATGACTGCAGTAATATACATGGATTATCAAATATATATAATGAAGCTGGTAACTAAAAAGAAGACTATTTGTTTAATAGTGGTTCCGTTCAATAGAAATAAAATAAAAGAGGATTTTAAAACCTGGGAGTTAAAAAGCAAGCAGACTTTCCTGACCAGCGAAATACAATCTTTCTGCCCTTTGTTATCATATAACCCTTCCTCAGATTATGATTCAAAGAGTACACGGGAGAGGTTTTAATATCCTGTAAAACTAAAAATTTTAAAACAGAACTTTGACATGGTGACTGAACCCCTTTGAGCTTTTGAGCTGGTCTTTGGAAATTTGGAAGGAGTCCAGATTTTTGCTCACTCTTTGTTTTCAATCCAAAATAATCTGGAAATAATACCTGTAACATGAATGATATTAATGTATACCTGTAATAAGGACATAAACTGGTGGAAATATGTCTGCTTAGTCTCCTCAAAGAGCAATATAAACTCTACCTTAATGTGATCATCTCACACAAGTTCTTTCAAACAACAAATAGCTAGAGCATTATTTAAAGGAACTTTTTTACTGTTTTAAACTTACACGCATGCAGAAAGATATATGAAAAATATTGAGCAGAAATCTAATCCACGCAAAATCTTTATGGATAAACTGTTCCACAGGTAATCCTTCAACCTATAAACACCTCAATAAGACATCTAGAGAAAATTGTTTGAAATTCTTATAGACTGAGTACCTCTGAAAATGCTGCAAAGCTGGTCTACTAACAGTGATCAACTAGTTACATAAGGAACCCAGGAATCATAAGCACTGCTCAATTTGCTGGAACGAGAGGCTTTCTTTTCCCTGTCCCTTGCTTGACAATCAAATTTTCCATACAAATTGGCATGGTGTGGTAAATTTTCCCTCTGCTGTTCCATATCCTTGATATTCTCTGTGTGGGGAACTGCCACTAATGCCAAAGGGATGCTTGGCTCGTTGTGCTCTCCCGATAGCTACTTCAGAAATGCTGTTGGATTAAATAGCGAGGGACAGCAGTGTTTCAGTCGTGATCCATCAGGCGGATCTGAGAGGAGCCGTTTGCCCTGAGAGAGGATAGACTTTCGAGACATATGGTTCTATAATGGGGGGGTGGGGATTTTTCAATTCCAATCCACCCATTCCGGATGAGAGAGACTGAGCTAATACCCTCGTGTACGGTGCACTGCATCTAGCTACGGAAGTAGCGTTAGGATGGAATTTATGGACTCTCTAAATTGTTTGCCAGGAAATGTTTACTAGCTATGCACAATAAACGACTGTGAAAGCGTATTCCTGTGTTTAATATGGTATGGTTATTTCCTTATATTTTGGTCATACTATTATGATACCAATAAAGGAAACTTAGAAAAACAAAAACAAAAAAAAGACAAGAAAACAAACAAGCAATGTATGTTCATATTTATGGGGCTTCATTTGGGAAAGTCTGATTGACTACAAATTGTACAGGGTAAACTTACTGCCAGCACCCCTGGATACACGCCACGCCTTCCATATTAAAAATTAAATATATGACTTATTTTTAAAGCAAAATATTCTCATCATCAAGTCAAGGTATGTTTTAAAAAATCCCATTACCACTGCAGGGGGTCTTACGTAATGAAATTGCTGTACATGTATATGAGAAGACTACCTACCAGCTTTCCAAAATGGATACACAGCTTCATAATTTAGAAATTGAAGAGGCGGTTTTGGATCGCAGGCTGAAGTCTTGGCATTTTGCTCTGGGATGTGACTCTGTCTTCCATACAGCTCACTGTTGTACCAGGGACTACTGTACAGTTTTATAGGGTGCGTTAGATTAGATACATTCCTAAATATTTTACTCTGCTAGGAAGCAAAGTCAGAACTTTGTCTGGTAATCTGTGCAAAGAGCTTTTTCTGCTCCTTCATTTGATTTAATGTGAGACTTCTATTTCAGTATAATGCATCTAAGAATTCTCCCTGTTATTAAAAGAAAGCGGGCAGTAACCCAATTTATTTTAATTGTACATTAAGGGTTTGAGCCTGGAGGTAAGCTTGTATTTCTGCACAGCTGAACACCCTCTTTTAGCATACACATATGTGTATTTATATATCCAGTATGCTGTTCATGATGGGATTTTCAAATTTAGTATCTTAGTAACAATGCAGTTTCTCAGTTTCCACTTGTATTTTCTGCAAGTAAGAATAAATACAGTAGACAGGCATACTTTGTCCCTTGCTTCCTATGAATATAACAGAGGAGATTAGCTGATAAAAGAATGAAACAGAATTTAAAATTAGACATAACTTCTACAGCAGAACATTCAACAGTTTAAGTACAATTGAAAAATAGAAAATGCATTAGTAAAATATTCTATCCATCAGGTTTGGTTCAAAATGCAATTTTCATTGTGTTGGTGTTGGTTTGTCATGGTTTTTTTTTCCTTTAGTAATCACAGGGAACAGTATTTACGTTTAGCTGCACTTTTTAAAACTGCTATTACAGTCTAACAATGAAGTTGATCCTGTAAGGTCACTGGGGAAAAGAAAAGACTCAGCACTTCTCAAGGTCAAGTATGAAGACAGTTCTTGCTATAAAACAGTTAAAGGGTGGGTTGTTTCTCTAAAATGTTTTTCTCTAGCAAGCTGATCACAGTAGTAAAAGTATATGAAAAATACATTATTTGCAATACTACTAGGAGGAAAAAGTGGTACTACAAGTTATCTTGGTAACACCAAAAACGGTTTCCAAAAATGGGAATGCATAGGTTTGGATGCACTATGAACACGATTCACACCGTGAGATGTTATTTTTGACTTGAATTTCATTGTTTCCAACAAAGGAGCAGTATTTAAGAGGTTTTTTTCTTTTGCATAGTAAAAATCTATCTAAGCTTAAACCCATTGCATACAATTAGTGAGCTGAAAAATGCAAAATGCTATGAAGGCAGTTTACCTGGACAGTGTCTGTTTTATTAGTTTTAATCAGAGTTGTATTGGGTATCGTGAAGGAAAAAACACGGCTTTCAGCGTAACATAGCCAAGGAGCTGACATGTCTCGTGCCTTTCTCTTCCATTAGAGACATGCTATGCCTCCAGATGCTGCAGTCTGGATTTAGGGGCATATACTGCTCTTGCACAAATAAGAGTTGCATATGTTATGAGTTAATTCCGTTTTGTTGTGTTCTCTTACACATGGCGTTTTTGAAACAGTTAAATGGAAAATATTTTTAGTTTACCATCTTGTATTAAAATATACTTGGATTATGAAGTAAAATCTAAATTCCTGAGTGATACATTCTACAGCTCAAATGCACAAATTCATAAAGTTCATGGACAAATTACCTATGAGGGAATAACACAAATCCAGACAGTGTCCCCACATTTCTGCACTTTGCATTTGTGTCTCAGTCAGCTGAAAAGTATTCCAAATAATACACCTCTTCTTACAGCTGAGCTTCACCAAGCCCACAGTGCTAGGCACTTTTCATTTTCAAGAGAAGGGATAGGAATAAATGGGCTTCAGACTTTTATTGTGGGCATCTAATTTAAATGAAATATATGAGAAACACATTAAACGAGAGGGTACAGTGGCTACAGTGATTCAGTGCACCAAAATCCAATATGTAAACTTAGATGATGTGAAAGTCCCTCAAAGATAGTCCCGTGCTGGAATAGTTTATTGAACCCGAGACCTACCACATTTTATCAAAGGACATGCAAGTGTGATGCATAATAAAGCATGACAAATAAAAATATATTGGAAAGGTTTCTTTCAAGAAGTAGTACCATTTATTCACAGCTCACCAGTAAAGCTGCATTCTGTTTTGGCAAAATAAAATATAAAATGTGAATTGGAAACATGGGTTTGGAAGCTGTCAGTCTCAAGGTAAGTCACTCGAATGTTTCTTCATGACAGTTAAGAACTCCCCTTTTTTTTTTTTTTTTTGTGTCACTGATGCCTGCAAACTTAAGATAGCTTCCTTAATCAGAATTTTTGAGACTTTATCTGCAAATTAAGCGCTTCTTGGCATGTATTTTTTAGGGAAATTTAGCTTTTTTATTGTTTTTTTTTCCCTCATTCTTTCAGAAGCCAAAATATCTGCATCTAAAACCCCCCTCAGTTTAGTCTAAAGTTATGATTTCAAACAGTTGTTACTTCGCATTTAATTTCTCGTATCTGTTGTTAGCATTATCTGACATTAGGGTTTGGGGTGCATGTTTCAGTTATGCATTAAAAAGTACATCCAACTCTTAGTTCTTTCTTTTCTACAGCTATTATTAATTAAGATTGCAATCCTGAAAATGTTTCTAGTCAAGAAAATCGCCATGAATGCAAAAAGGACTCTGTAAAAACACAGGATTACTCCCATGTGAAACTGGTGAAATGAACAGAGCCTGAGCTCTGCAGGGCAGTGAATATCTTTCTGTTCTGAATACTAGCTAGTTAGGGGTTTCTGCTCCAAGTCTGAAGTTCATCACACTATAAATCATAGCACACACACCTGCAAAGTAAATAACATAATCCCAACAGCTATAAAAACTGAGATATTTTGTAATTATTTATTCTTGGTGCATAGATATATGCATAGGTGTCTTTTTCTCCCTCCAGAGAAGAGAAAATTAGGAATTACTATAAATACACACTGCAAGAGTAGTATTTTACTCATTAACCTGTAAAAGGGATGATGAAAATTAGTGACTTATCACTCTCCTAATGTCCCCTGATGGAGGCAGAATTATGAAATATGCCCCCTGCTGCTGATCCTGCAAGGACTTGGAAACATCAGCCAGGGGACAATAAATATTTCAGGTGGTGGTAGGTTTTTTCTCCATTTCAGCCTTCGTAATGTAAGCATACTGTGTATCTACCCAGTAAATGGGTGTAAGTCATAATGTAAATCTTTTGATGCACAAAGATTTCAATCAACTGTATTTTTTATTCTGGGTGGTAGGCACTTGAAGTATAATCAGTGAATTATTAACTTTGCAGCACAGTACGAAGCAAGCATTGTTACAAATATGAAGTGATAAAAATACTTCCATGCACAACGGTATCTTCATTTTTAATGGGGACTCTGGTAAAATGTCTTTTCAATACATATACAGATCAAAATCCACAATGTGAATTGTATCAAATAACAAATGATTAATATGTAAAAATACAAGCCTTTTTTTCCTCTGTGATTAGTAATTTTAATAGGAGAATGGACTGAGGATAGTGTGTAATTGTCAAGATCTGGAGACAACAAAATGGAAAACATATTTTTCAGGCATCAACTTGCCTGCATGTGCACTTTGAATGCATTTCTAATCCAAATTAAAGATACATATCATTAAAGTGCCTTACAAAGCTTGTCATAACTGTTTTCTAGTTCAAGTATTCTTAATTGGAGATAATACTAGAAAGAATAAAACAATTGCTAAATTGGAATCTAACATGCAGATTGGGAAACAAATAGTATTGTGTAAGATGGTTCAGTTTGCAAATAAATTATCTATTAAAAACAAACACACCCCAAAGTTTTGAATATAACTTGTTCTAGGACTTTTGAGTATCTAATGCAAGTTTCCCTAGCTCAAATTCTAGAAACATTCCTGAAACATCATAGTTCAGGTGTGAAGCCTACTTTCACAATTTTAATATTTCATCAGTTTATTAATTTAAGTAAGAGGCATAAGACATTTTACTGGTTACAGTGGGCTGGCAATTCAAATAATTTTTAATGATGCAATGCAGACTTGTACATCATTTTCAATGAGGGCCTCCTAGCTAGGCACAATTTTCTGCACAAATATACTAAATTGCTGGCATAACTTTAAAATTTGTGATACTCAAAGATCATGAAAAATAAAACAGAAGCCATATGAATATGGGAGAAGTAGCTGAAATACGGATTCAGGCTTCAAGCTTTTATAGATCTGTTGTAGGAAAAATTGTGTCTGATAAGTGCTAAACCATGGCACATGTAAGTGCTATAGAGAGTGAAATGGAAGTATACCACAGCAATGCAATGTTAAAATTATGTGGTAAGCATTGTGGTAGTGTAATTTCTCAGAAAATGATGATTTTATGGAGAACTATTGTAAAGATACTGGTATACCATAGGTTTAAGAATGGTAAATGTGATTACCGTCAATTTTAACTAGTCAGGGATTCAGTATTTTTTACTACTCAGTCAACAAATCATTCATTATCTATGCAATGATTTTCATTTAAGGCACTCAAGCATCTCTGTAATGATACATAATACCCAGGCTTCATTATTGCTTATATCTGTGGGTTTCCATTGCAGCACAGGTATCATGAGAAACGAATTATATTGCTTCTAAGGGAGTTAAAAAGGCAAAAATTATCAAAAAAAAAAGAAAAGGCTGAAAATAAACATGCATCTGTTGTGAATCTGGATTGACTCTAAGGTTAAATGATGCCTGCCTTCACCAAATTGCCATGGAAAAATATGAACTGATCATAATTACAGTAGAATGAAACCTCGTCCTCTTGCATTTGTAGGCTCTTGAGTACAATAAAAACTTTGGCTAAAATAAACTGAATTCATATTTCTAAGCTTTCTCTTAAGTAAGAAGAATACTCTTAAAGGGTGTAAAATGCCATCCTTTTACTGACTTTCAGGTAAGTTATGACAATTTGTACCACTCAAATGGTGGTCCCCAACTATGACTATCTGATTTTACTGTAATACGCATACTGCAAATACGCAAACCAAGCACTAGAAAGAACTGATCAAGAATCCTACTTACATTGTGATAAATGTTCAGGAAGGTGGTCCTTTCAGTCTCCAATATAAAAAGTGAACAAGACTAAAAATGTCCTGAAGAGAAGGAATTGTATATTGGTTCTTTCAGCTTAATTTTATATGATCTCTTTCCCCGTAAATTGTAAGTTAAAAAACCCAAAACCAACCCACTACCAAAAGTAAAATACACAAAGGGAATGCAAATAGTAGCCCATACATGAAAATATAAATGATGTTCCAAACTGTGTTGGCTCCAGATGTTTTTATGAGTTAAACAGTTTACTGTTTTCACATATTTAAAACATTCTATTTTTTCACTTGATGTTTATAAGCTTTGGGCAAACTTGCTGGCATTGATTTAAGTTATGCTTTTGTACCACATGTAGGTCAAACACACATTCTGAAAAAATACAATACGAACAAGAATTCAATCATTAATATTGAGAGGTAATAACTGCTTACACTTCAGTAATTGTTTCACTGAGAAGCTCTGCAATGAAGCTTTAACTAAAACCTTGTATTTTTTTACAAAGGATGGTATCATATAGCCATAGGTATTTGATAACTTTGAAGAGAAATTTTTTGAATCATTTCAGTAAACATTGGAAGCTGCTTATTTGCCTTAAAATCAGTTACCTATATTTGCACTCTCCTCTTATAGTTAAAAATGAAAGCATAAAGCTCTGTAGAGAATTGCATTCCCAGTTCTTGCATGCTTAAAAACCTCTTAGTAAAGAAGTAATAAGAACACTTGATGTAGGACTTGTGAACTTACTAGGGGACTTAGAAACCCTGGGAAGCACAGTCCTGACTATTCAGATTTGATTACGAAGCTAATGGCAAACACTAAGCTGTGCCACTATAGCTTTGCTATTACAGTCTTCTTTTTCTTCTTCTTCTTCACCTTTTGGAGCCTCTCCTACCTCTCTCTAAAAAGTCCTATTTGGCTCAGTTTCCTATTTCTCTTGGAAACCTAATCTTTCGTCCTCCCCCTCGCACCCTCTCACTTTCTTCATTGTGATTCACTTATTTCAGTTTTTTTATCGTGTGCGAGCAATCCTGCGTGTCCATGCCCTAGAATTAAGAAAAAGCATTTTTACACGGGCTTGTGTTCGGGATTCCCCCGACCCCTTCACAGCTGTGGCAGTGTCAGGGCTTCAGCGGCAGCGGCCCTCTAAGGAGGGGTCCTGGCATTTCTGCCCCTCCGTCCCCGGCCCCCCCCGACGGGGTCTCGCCCCCGCGGCCGGGGCGGGCGGACGGACGGACGGACAACAGCAGGTCGGAGAGGCGCGGAGGGCAGCGGTGCGGAGCGGTGCGGTGCCGGGGGGGCCGCGCCTCCGCTCCCCGAGCTCCCACCTGGGGCCGCCCGGGCCGGCCTCG
>VYXB01009286.1:0-41197 GCA_013397135.1 Pachyramphus minor | reverse complement strand
CCCATACGACATCTCTGCTTCAAAATTCAGAATTCAGCGCGCTCCTTCCCCTCCGCCCCTTCGCCACGGAGCTAACTGCGGCTCCGATGCGATTGCACAACGCTTGGAAGCGCTGCCTTGGAAGCAGGGATTTGGGAGAGGAGCTGATGCCTTGCTACTCTTTAAGATCTGTGTGATGCTGAATCAAATCCTCAGCATGTAAGGGGCAAAATTTGGAGTTTGTAAAGCAAGCGGGTGAATGGGAGCTTAGGAAAGCCGCTTCATTTAATTTAACTTCAGTTTGCTGGTGGAGGGGGCAGAGGGAAGAAAGGAACCATCTGAGTTTTAAAATCACTTTAATTCTTATTTAAAGGCGAACATAAAAACATGTAGATCCAGAGTAATTCCACAGCGATGATTTGGCGTCATAGAACGTGCGAGAAAACTTGACATTATCTCTGCTTTCTAAAGCAGCAAAGCCTGTCAAAGTCCCGCTCTGACAAAAGCCACTCGGGGAAGGCAACGCGACTGATGGGACTTCCGTTAGGGCACACATAAACTGGGGGTCACTAGAAATATATTGAGACAGGCAGGAGGCACTTAAAAACGAGAGGGCTCAACAGATTGAAAACTCAAGAGCTGGCGTAGAAAATTGTTTGTTATCGCGGAAGAGAAAGTGAAAGGCTTTTCCAAATATTTGTGAAGTTCACAGCTGAAACCATCACCTCTTTCATTCAAAAAGTTGTAAGCTTGGTAAAGTGGTAAGCAACAGAAACGATTTTTAAAAATGACCCTTAAGAATGCCATCGTTTCCTTCATTGTCCATTACATTATGAAGATTTACAGTAGTTTAGAACGTGTTTAACCAAATTTCATCTTTATGAATACCATTCAGCTGGTATACACACAGAAAATTCTTTGCAAGATTAAAAGCTATATACTGTTGGTAAAATCTATTGTTTTGTCTTCCTTACATTCAGTGAGATAAAATGAATTATCTGATTTTGTGATGTGTATCAGCAGTCCCTGTTACTACTGGGAAAATATCTGGATGCCTGCCGCTGTAAGGATTTATTGTATTTGTCAGTCTATTTAAAGCTAAAGGAAAAAAGGAAATCAGTTCCTTTCACTGTTAGGGAAGTATCTGAATAATTTTCTGTTTATTTCATTTTGCAATACAAGCCAAAAAAACACCAGTGGGGAATGTCCTAAACCTTACCCTCAAGTGAGTGGAACCTTCCACTGGATTAGTGGACAAGGGTTCAAGCTTTAGCTGTGGTTATGTTTATCCTGCGCTGTACTCTGATTCTCACTTTCTGATACTTTCTGAAGATCAAGGCAGGTAACTATTTCCTTTTCCCTTCCACTAAGAAAAAAATATTATGGCCATTCACACAATTGTGTATCTCTCAAACTGAAAATAGATGTCTTTTGACAACAGCTGGGTAGCTGCTGTATCTTTGTTTTTTCTTCAGGAAAAACCCAAGTTTTAGACTGAACATTTAAGCCCACCCCTTTATTAATCTTGAACTCTGGTGCTGGATTTTTAGTGCCCTTCCAATGTATGGCAGCAAGAACTATTTTTAAATCACTGTGTTTCTATATTTGTCATCCACAATTGCCCCTCAGTTGATTAAAAATCATCTCCTTTATTTCTGATTAATCTGATTTTTTAAACAAATTACTGTGCTTTAAAGAATTTCATCTATGCCTTCATCATACTTGGAACTACTTCAATAGGCATTTGTAAAAAATCCTTGTAGTAAATAACTAAGAGGTAACTAAGAGAGAGACTGTTTAAGTTTCAGTGCCAGCATTCTGAGACAATTATTAATGCTCTTGATTATTTACACATATATTTCCTCTTCTGAAGCATTTCACTTAAAGCCACAGAATGTTCAGTGTTTTCTTGAGCACTGAATCTGTTCCGCATTTCAGGGCTGAATTAACCTTAGGCTACCCCTTTCTTGCACTATTCTGTTTTTATTTCTGTATGTTTTAAGATCAGAAACATTGAATCATAACGCTGAGTTTGCAGATAGTTTGAATAAAGTAAAACATGATCGTTCCTTCTTTACTTTTTAAATAAGTAACTGCTGCTCAGCCATGTAGTTACTCTGAAAATTTACCAGCGAGGATACCCCATTTTACTTATTTGTTATGATGGTGGGAGTATAATTTTTTATAATTACAAACAAAAATCCAGAGGGCAAGCAAAATTTCGGATGATGGACTGTGTGTTTTCTCCTGGACTTCACATATTGGAGGAGAATGGGAGGATACATAAATATTTTCCTCTATGCTCTGTTGTACTTTTGTTTGGGATTGAGAAAATGAGGTGAAATGTGCTTTTGTGATAGTTTCTAAACTGGCTTACAGTTTTCTTTAGCCATAACCTAGGTTTTAAGCAGTTTGGGAAGTTCTCTTTGAAGATATTGAATAGGCTGCTACAGAACAGGGTGAAATTTTCAACTGTTCTCGTAAAGGACTAGGAAATACTGCCTACATAGCCATCGACCCCTGCATGCTACAGCTGTCAGTGTATCCAGGTTTTGTAGTTGCTCTCCCAATATCTGCAGAACATTCCTTTCAACCTGTGTAGGCCCAGAAGTGGGTCAGTAAACGAGACCGGTTTACTGACCAGAAATGGGCCAGTAAACTCTGAAAGTTGAGGAGTGATATACACAAATCTTTCTATGGTAACATTTTGCACTGAATAATGGCATCTGCATCCTTGACTTTGTAACTTAGCTGTGAGTATACCAAGGGTGTAGGAGTAAAAAGACGATACTAAATTTGAGGATAGATTACAAATAAAATAGCTTATTTTAAAGTACACTAATGATCAGAATTATCTGTGTGCTAATGAGGTGCGGATGAAAACCATGCTGAGTGTACACAAAACATATTCCTGGAGTGCCTTGTTGCCTTGTGGTACAAGTTGTTCTATATGGCATACTCTGGATTTTTTTTTAATGTCTTCCCTTCTCATTACTTTCCTCTGAGTTTTGGGACCATTTTATTTCTGTTTATTATAGAGTAAGTTTTGATTCTCAGATGATGCAGGACACATCAAATGCAAAATTACTACCATGCTTTCCTAAGATGCGTTCCTGGGGTCCAAGGTTTCTTAAAACTTGGAGAAAAGCATTTTAATGCCTATACAGGAAGTGCAATCTAGGTTTACTGAAAAATACGAAAAGAGAGTGAATCTGGTAGCCTTAAGGAGGTCTAAAATGCTACGGTGAAAAAAATATCTGTACTACGCTGAAAAGACCAGGGGGAGGTTGAGTACTGTCGAAGGAGTTCTTAAGCAGTACATATAGATATATACAGATAAATGTATGTTATAAGTAAATTTCATTCCAATTAAAGTCTATTGTATTTAAACACATGTCGCCAGTGAGAAAGGCATGGGAAGCCTTTTATAAAAAGAAAAAAAATCCAACCAACTTTGACATGGAAAAATGTTTTTATTTGGCACAGATTTCCAAGGAAAGGCTAGCAGACTGTATTTACAATAATATAATCTAGAAACACTTCTGGAAAAGCATTTCAGGAATCTACTGTTTCAATAGTTCAATCCTGTGTTTTAATAGCTCTTCTGCTGGGTTTTGTTCATTGACAAATCACATGAAAAGAAAATGATCCTCTTTTTTTTCTCAGAGTTTTAACATTTTATAACCTACCTATTCCCAGCATGCAAGCAGTAAAAAGTTATATCTCCTGGGAATTTATTTTAAACACATCTAAATACCATAAATCATGCGTTTTTGTTTGAAATGGTCTCTAAAAAGCAGATCATTTTGATAAATGATTATAAATACTGTGAAATCCTGAGTTTTGAGGACTTCTGATTGGTTTCTGAAAGACGTCAGTAAGAAAAATGAGCTGCACACTTGTAGTCAAAAAACACTGTGTAAATGATTCATCAATATGTCTGTGCTTTTCAGCATGGTTATAAACGGAAGTGAGAAAAAATACATAATAAAGCATAGTTTTCTGGAAAGAGATAATTCGTTTGGTATCCAGTATAAAAGCAACAGTTATCCATAAATAAATAAAAAACCCCAAACAAACCAACTAAAAAGCACATCTATAGATTTCATAAATGAAACAGTTTCAAAACCCAATGAATAATAATCATATCTTTAGGAGAAGACTTTCAGGGCTGACTGCTTATCAAATGTTAGGCTTACTAGTAAGCTACTTGCTGAATTGCTTAATATACGAAAGTTTGCAAGAAGTTCACTTTTGTTCTGAGGAAATATAATCAAGAATTTTTCTAAGACTCAAAGTTTGAAAGACTGTTTTACTGATACCTTCTCAGAATTCTTTGCCTCTAGTCAAAGAAGAAAAAAAAAAAAATTAAGTATAACTTCTAATTGTGCATTTCTGTCTGTTAGTATGTATGATTCAGTAGAATTTATACTTTTCCCCCCTCCCCCTCTCCCCGCCAAGCCGCCCTGTTAGAAACATCGGGAGCCCAATCCAGACGTTCACTGGAGCACAAATGTTTTTGTGAGAAGGTCCATTGACTCTAGTGGAAGTACTGAAGTGCTTAAGGTTTTTTGAGCCATTGGAGCTTAATTCTGTTACTTTGTTTTAAATTTTTGGCCCAGAAATGTAACTCCTGTTATTCTTTTTTTTTGCTATCAAGGATCCCAGTCTTCAAAGCAAAGTCACCGAAGGGTCTGAATGAATGGTACTAGAATGGAATGCAAAAGGAGATATGGACATATGGGGATGAAAGATTCAAACATTCTGGCAATATCTAGATAAAATTTCCCTAAAAAATATTAAAAAGGCATAGTTTTAGTTACCTTTTAGAATTCTGGAACTTCAATTATATGGTAGAGAAAGACAAATGCTTTATAATTCTTGAAGATATTTATTGATGAAATATTAGGATTGCCTGATTGTTTGAAAAATACTGATTGAGCATTATGTATATACATTGAATTTTAATTACATTGGTTTTAACAATGTAGGATGAAATTTGACCGGACATATTTAGTGTGACAGTTCTCTAGTATTTCGTAAAGTAATTAATCGGATTCTGATTTTTTTTTTTGTTAGACATGTTGCCATTTTTAGACATGCTAATTATTTAATAGATGCTTTTCAATTGAGCCTGTTAATCTTCATATAGTTTGCCATTTGGAAATACTCATGTGATGACTTGATACGCTGTATTTCTGAATTTTCCAAGAGAAGCTCTGTGTCTTGAAATTCAAGGGAAGGTGACATTATCTTTGCTTCTGTCTGTAATACCCTAATATTGCTCACTGGATTATTGCTTTCAGCAAAGACTCTGTTACTTGGCAGTATCAATGGTTGCTGTAGTATGTTTCTCTTAGTAGCAAAATGTATTCTACCAAGCAATTTTGATAGTCTCCAGAAAGGAAGGGAAATAAATCTGGTTTCATCTGCTAGACTGAGCAAAGTTTAAATCCATCAGTAAAACGTAGTTATGGTGGGGTTGGGTCCCATCCTTAGTTTTACTATGTTACCCTGTCTCCTTGTTCTAATATACTTAAGAATGCAACTTGAAAGGATGCAAAAGGAAAGTCATATTTTTAAAATATAAATACTTGCATGTGTCATTAATATGATTTCTAAGTGAAATAGTGTGGTGGTAGAGAATTTTGATAAACAGCGCTTGAAGCTACTTCATTACATCTGTGTACAGCTGGGCACTGAACCCAGCCTTATGATTTGCCTGCACCCTGTTCTTTTATGATTGTTTCCCCAACCTATACAATGACCATACCAGTGCTTTCCTTCCATGTGCAAAGTACTGTAAGTTCTATTAAATGAAAAGCTTTGTATGCGTACATACTTTTTTTTTTTTAGTAGGCTTTAAAGACTTACGGGTCTGCATCACCATTTTCTCAAGGACTGCTAGTGGCAGAGTAGGAGCGAGAGAGTGCACAGCCACCATGCAGAAAGAGCCTTCCTCCTGCTACTCAGCAGGGTGGTCACATCACCTTTATCAACGTGAGCTTGTGAGGCTGCTGAGGTGTGCACAGCAAGAAGTCACTTGACTTCTGTGCTGAGTGTCTGGGGTCATCGATGTGTGGGTAGCTGCTTTTGTGTTGTATTTAATGAAGGTCTGAATTCAAAAATAACCTCACGTAATTGTGCTGGGTGCACGCAGTCTAGTCTTGTGTTTTCAGTATTTGAATCACTAAAAAAACCAAACCTATTGAAATAAATGGTTTATAAACAAACGTGCTAAGGGAAATTTCAGCAGGAAGATAGTGATGATGATGACAAAACTCATCCTGATTCTTGGTAGGACCAGATTTTAACTTGTGAGTTCTTATTATGAGCCTAGCGTAGCTTGGGAGAAGGAGGTAGACCAGTTAACCATACTAGTGTTTGTTTATTTGTGATACGTTGTCTTGAATTCTTCCACTGGAAAATATGGCAAAGGAATGCTAGTTTTAAAAACCACTGCTGCCATCAGTCTTAGTTTTCTAGTGTGTGTTGCCCTTCCTATTTATTAATACATATTGTTAAATCTATGTACTTTGATAAGTTTACCTAAACTACATCCATTTGAAATAATATTTTACTAGATAATATTCTGAATTACACTGATGTTATTCATTTTACTATGCAAATTTTATACATATATCTGTAATATTGCCAGTGCAGAGTTGCATCAGTGTATCCTAGCATTCAATGAATGATGCAAAGTGGAAAAACACCCCATTAATATAATGGCATATAGTAGTAGAGGGTTCACTGTAATATATGAATTTTTTTTCTTAACTCTTCTACTAAACATTATAAATAGACTACTTAGGCTGTCAAAATACTACTTGCTAAAATCAGTGATATTAAAGATGTAATGTTCACTGTAAATTAGGGAGGATGTCCTTTATTTTGAGATCTTAGACCTATAAAAGACAGTAACACACCTCCTATTCAGAATGTGAATTTATTTTCTACATGAAAGTTTTTAGAAACAAGTTTGGGGGATAGGTTACTTGACTGAAAGTTGTGCGTATTAGTAAATAGGCATGTGAGTATATGTCAAAAGAGAAATCTGGAATCATATTTGGAAATTTGCTATTGAATATTTTAGTTTTTAATAATGAATATAATCACTGAACGCTAAGCAGTCTGAAGTCCCTAGAGCTTCTTGCTCAATGGATGAAAGAAATCTGAACTTTGTATTGAAAATTACCTGTGCTGAATAAACCTTGCAGTAGTGGGAAAAGGGACCTTTAAAAACACATGAACAGAAGAAAACATCCATGAAAAGTTAATGGTCATGTGAAAGAAAAGTTATTTTGTACTTGAACCTATGTGTTCTTTTATACTTCTTTAATAAATGAAAAGAAATAATTGGCCAAACAGCAGAAGAAACAAGTCTCAAAGGAATGAGTCAAATCTTTTATTTATGATGGAAGAGCATAGTTTTACTAAACCAATAAAACACAGTGGATTATGAAACCCTGACTGGAAACCAACTGATTCTTTTTTCTTTTCTTTTCTTTTCTTTTCTTTTCTTTTCTTTTCTTTTCTTTTCTTTTCTTTTCTTTTCTTTTCTTTTCTTTTCTTTTCTTTTTTCTTTTCCTTTCCTTTCCTTTTTCTTTTCCTTTTTCTTTCTCTCTTCCTCTCCTTTTTTTTTCTCTCTCTTTCTTTCTTTTCTTTCTCTCTCTATCTCTTGTTCTCTCTCTTTCTGTCTCTTTCTTCTTCCATTCCTTTCTTTTGCTGCTTTTTGGACTAAAGAAAAATTGGTTGATTGAACATTATTTTATAGCAAATAGGATATGAAAAACTAAAACTGAAACAGATTACTTCAATCTTTTAAAAATCCTTCTTCCTTCTGCATTCTCTCAGATCTCTAAAAGCTATTATTTTTAGCAAGTAAGTCTGAACAAATGCTGCCTTACATAAAGTACGTTAGATGCACTTCAGTATCCTCTGTCACTATTGTGACTTTTAATTCTTAGACTGTGATCCTGTGATGATTGTAGTATGCTTTTAATTTTGTATGTTGGGAGATGAAATCTTGGGAAGCTGAACTGAAAACTAACTATTGAGTGGAACCAGGACTTCAGAGCTGAAGTAGTCATAGTACTTTGATACGAACACCCCTGAAATTAGGTGTATGTTTACACATTTTGGTGAATTGAGGGCATTAGTCACTTAAATTTACCAAGCAGAAAAAAATGTTTCCCACTTTGGTGCTTCTAAAAATAGATACTAAAAAATCTGTTGGACATATGTGGTCTTACAATGTAGCCCTGAAGAGGGTTGAATGAACTGTGGGGTTTTCTACCTGCCAAGCCAAAAATGGCATATTCTAGAAGCACACAATGTGACCTGGGTTATAAGGGCTTCTTCAGAAAGGGATGTTTTGACATGGTGAGTAAGGCTCCTCAGGCACATGGATCTTGGTCACTTTGCAAGCCTTTTATTTTTTTCCATCTGGTGGAGAATCCCAGAATGGTGTAGACTTCATAGAATATACGGACATGCAAAAACTACTTATTAAATTGTGCTTTTTACTGTAAAAAGAACGGTAGGAACAGCGACTAGATGTCTAAAAAGGTCACAAAATATCAGTTGTTTTAGTGAAGAAAAAAGATTTTAAGTCATATGTGTTGATAAACTATAGGATGATGTATTTTGTGAGGCTTTTGGACACTGAGCTGCTGAAAACAGTGTGAATGGAAGCTGGGGCAGCTACAGCAATGTTGACCACTTAAAGATGTCTTGTGCTTAGAATGCCAAATACTATTTTCTGCCAGAAGAAAACAACAGTCTAATGGGGGCTAAGACACATTCACGCCCTTCAAATAGATATTTTCTGAATTAGACATTAAAACCTAGTAAAAGTCTTCAAATCATACTTGCCTTACATAGGGCTTAGGAAGAATTATGAACATTGCAATTCCTTTGCAGTTTGATTGACTCAGAATGGACATAGTAATATTAAGATTTTTTTTTTCTGTTTCTATATTCTTGTTTTGGGAGGACCACAATGACCTCAAGCTGCAGCTGTGTGTTAAGTCTTTGCAATCCTGAGGACATTAGAACAATACACATTAATGGTCTCACTCCTGACTCCCTCTCTCTCCCTCCGTGCCTCTTTGTTTTTTTGCATAAGTCCATTTCTGAAGGAGTGCATGCCTGTATATCCTTTCAATTTTATCCTTCCATTTATCCTTGCAAAATGAACACTTTCTTCATTTCAAAACAAAAATACCACCCTCTACCTTAATCAGAGTTCCACTAAATGTAACCTACAACAGCTTAAGAACCACAGGGATCTGCTAAATACAACAGTAGTGTAAGGTAATGTTAATCTGTTAGGCAATGCAAGATGAAACAGTTATGGGTCAGATAAAAATAGAAGGCTTCATTAGCAGTTGTTCACGGGCATCTTTAATCTGCAGCTTTATCTCTTCTTGTATTACCATTTTAATTTACATGATTTCATAATTATTGGGTCAATGAGTGACAATTCTGTATTATTTGGTTTTTTATGAAACAACATGTAGTTACTAAAAGTAGTAAATATGACTAATTAAATTATAAATAAAAAAGATGTGAACACACACAGGAGAAAAACCTGGAGACAAGAGTGCAAATAATTTTGATCGATTTACATTTTGAAGAAATATTCTGCCAAACTTTCCTAAAGTTTGGCTTAGCTTTGCATTTTAATTTGTTTACTCCACTCATTCTAACCCCTTCGCTTTTTACACTTCGATGCTACAACTTTATAAGCCAACCATCTTTATGACTTTAATATGAGGGTATGTACAGAAATCTAACAGTATTCAAACTCTATAAAGCTATCTTTATTTCACTGATTCCAAACTGAAATGTAGACATGCAGAGAAGGCGCCACTTGAATTTGCAGTCGGCTGGCACAAGAAGTATCAGAGATTTAATATTTTTGTATTTGCAAACATGTCAGGAGAGCTTTGCCAGACATGACACCCAAGCAAACAGTATTTTTGGATAGACATTGTGTGTTCCCACTACAGTGGCTAAATGTGGTGAGAAATTTTTTGAAGTATATTTGGTGAAATATAATTTACAGAATGACCTAGTCCTTCAAAGTTCTTGGGGAAGCCATTTCCTTCCCTTGTGCAAAAGTTACTCAGTGCTTTGCCACTCTGTGTATTGATCCTCTAATTCTGTCAAAGCTTAGGTTACTGTATATAATTCTTTTGGAATTAACAGTATAATGTTGAAAAAGTTAAGTACAAGCATGTCAATTACCACTTGTCATTGATACCATGAAAATATAATTTATGGAGTCTCTGGCTTGCTTTTGTGTTTTTCAAGCATGTTTCCACAACTAAATGATAGTCTTAATTCACACACAAACTAAAAGCTGCATCCGTGTTTACCTGGAAATGTTTGGTTGGCTTGCTTATGTGGTTAAGTGGAAAGCTTGATGTCTCCATATAGTGGAGACTGTCTACATGTTATTGCTGGTCTATTAATTCAAAGGACTTTGTTAACATCTCAGTGGTGTCTTATTACAAAAGGCAGAAGTGAAATCTACAGTGAGCTGGAAATATAAGAAGTACTGCTCCTATCTGAGGTGTTCATATGAACCTACATGGAGTCTTAATAATTCAGAAGTTATTTGGAGGGGAGTACATGTTCCTTAAATACCTCTGGAAGAATATTTCTGAAAGTTTTGGAACTGAAAAAAGTCCAGAGAATGTGTGTATCCTGTTGCACAACAAGCGCAAAAAGGTCTCACCAATCAGCCTTTGCACCTTCCTTGCCATGTGATTTGATGCCTCATATATCTCTGCTCTCCCTAAAGTTTAACTTCAGTTAAGGTTGGTTTCTTTGTAAAAGCAGACAGCATTTCCTTTCCTTCCAGGTCAAGAATGCACAGATGTAGGAAAAAAATGCTCACAAAAGAGGCCTGGGGTGAGCACAAAGCATCTTTTACAGGCGCAAAACAACTTTGTCCTTGGTTCCCCAGTACAAGGCTGTAGGCTGCTGCTTGCACTGAACAGGGTGAGAGCTATGGTTTAGAAGATCTTATTTTGCCATGAGACTTCGCAAGCTTCTTTTTGTTTTCTCTCTCTTCAGCATGTTTTCAGACTGCTTTGCAGATGACTTTTACACCACTTAGCAGAACTTGAATCCTGTTTTCCTCCTCTGGCCCTCTCTTGGCTTGTATTTTAATCCTGCCAAACCCAAAGTTGATGAAATAATCCTACCTTTCAATGATATCCTTTAGAAATTCCCTGCCTAAAATCCTTCTGCTGGTTCCAGCTTATCATCTTAGAATTAAATTTACTTTCTTGCAAGGCATTGCCCAACACCTCAGCCAGTGTTTTGGATCCTGTTTCTTATCTACTTCAATGTTTTCTTGGTGTTGTCTTAAGTGTGGTCTTCCTTTTTCCATTCTCACTATTTGTCTTTGGTATGTCTCATGTACATGCAAGAAACATCTAAAAGCAATATTTTGTCATTACCCATTGTCATCAAACCCTCATCTCCTTTACTATGAGCTTATTTTTGGCAATTGTAGGTCCATCATGGCTCTTCTATGGACTTATGGTGTATAAGAAAAGTGTGCAAGACTGGGAATGAACTGTGTGGGGGAAGAGATAAAATAAAAGGTTTTTCATGTGGTCTCTCTTCTCTTGAGGTTTCGACTCCATAAAGGTGTGCACCACAGAGGAGATTCTGTAAACAGCTATAGACAAATCAAGCATGACCCAGACATGACAATGCCGATGTTTAATATCTAATAACAGTGATGAACACTGATGAGATGATGAACAGTGTTGAGATGAGTTGTGTGTAAAAAGAAAGTATTTGAAACTAAGCCAAATGGGGGAGGGGGGGAGAGGGGGGAATCTAACTTTCTTAAAATGTACTCTTTTAATTCCAAGATTTTAGGTAATAATTACTTGTGCCAGCAGAAATGTGCTTCAAAGCAAGTAAAGCCTCATTTTGAAGGGGCCTGTAAACTCTTTAAATAGCATTGGCAATTTGTTCTTTCCCTCTAGTTTTCTGTAAGAGGAATTTTGAAAACAGTAAAATATTTTTATGTGATTCCATTTTATAATAGACAAGAGCATGCATTTGGGGATGGGGGGCATGTGCATGTGTATATCAAATCTAAAATAAAAGCAGATAGGGATCTGGATAGTTCATATGATTTGACTGGACTGGCACTTGGTTATATTGGGCTATTTTATTCCTCAGTGTTTTTTTTTCCTAAATATTTTGGGAAGGATGAGGAAGCTTCAGGCAGAGAAAGAAAAGCAATGATAAAGGAGTCTTGCTGATACCTTTTGAATACTTGGGCTTGGCAATTTGCAGTTATTTTCAATGTGTAGAGTTTTTCAGTGTAATATCGGCAAATAGAGTGCATGATAAAATTACAGAATATATAAAATCTGAACTTTGAAGACATAAATTCACATGAGGATCAGATGATAGGATTGGCTGCTGTACAGGTAGTCTCCAGTGGGCTTTTTTTCCATATCAAAAAAATCATCATACAGTTTGGCACAACCTTCAGGCTCAGTGAAGAGGGGTTTATTCCAGGACTGAAATAGCCTAAAGCAGTAGATGACAGAATTGAGGTGCATTTACAGAGTAGGACAGAGACAGTTTTACAGCTTTTATCTCAGCTCTTCTTTCCTCTTGCTAGGAATAAATCTCATTGGGTTTTCGTAAGAGTTCTATCAACTTTATGGAGAAGGAAGGGAGGAGCCACTAACTAAGGAAAACCTAGAAGTGTGTTGTGTCAGTAACTCATATTTCTGCAGCACACATTAGAATTTATTAGAATCTAATAGACACTATTTGAGAAGGTTTTAAAAAAATTGTAAACAGATACTTTTCCAATGAAAATTTAGAAAGAAGAAAGTTGTAGACTTCTGAAAGTGATGGAGTCCTGCTCCCTTCCCCCACCTCCCATCAGCAAGCTGATGTTTCCAGCAACTTCAAAAACAGAAGACTTCTCTGTAATCCTAAATGTACATAAGGAACAGATTAAAGTCCTGATTTGTGAAAAAATTTGAGCATATGCTTAAGAGCCATTGACTTCAATGAGAGTTAAATATGTCCTCACACACGCTTCTTGAACTGGAAACTAATAAGGACATTAAAAAGGATCAAGAAGCTGCCCCTCTTCAGGAAATGCTGCAAAACTGTCATAGCTGAAAGATTTTTGGTCATAATCATACTGACTTTCATCATTAGCCTCCTCACCTCACTTCCAGTCTTCACAAAGAGGAGAAAAAGACCCATCTCTCTGTGTCTTCTCCTCTCTTCTCCGTACTGATCTATGTCAGGCTAAGCTTTCTTTGGCTCAAAAGAGTAATTACCGACTCTGCAGTGTCCAATAGGGATGCCATAACTTCCAGTGTAATGAATGTGGATGATGGTCAGATGGCACAGTGGTCAGCGGTTGAAAAACTGCCCTGAGAGAGTTAATTAAAAGACAATTAATTACATTGTTGTATAGCTAATTTATCTAGAGGAATCCTATTTACAGGGGAAAAGGTACCCCCTGCCAAACAGCTATCCATATTAATATTCTTTTATTAGACGAGTGACAGATGGAGTGAAGTAGTGATGACTAAAAAGCTTGAGTGTGGGTTGATTCCTTTCAATTCAGTATGACAAAATGGGTTATATATATGGTTTTTGAGTGTGGTACTCATTTATTAAATGCTCATTTGGATTTTAAAAAATAGCTTGCTTTCATTAGCAGTCTCGGGAAACTGACTCCATGGTGTAATAAATCTCACTTGCAGGAATTTTGGCCTGATACTCATCTTAAAATTCTCTGAACTTTCTTTTTCTGAGCCGTGTCTCAGGCTCTACTACAGTCCTAAGTAACTCTTACTCTAAGTTACTTATCCCTTCTCTTTGTTATGCAGCTTCAGAAAGCAATTCTCATGCATCCTTACAGGCATGAGTAGCTAGTTTGGGGAGCGCTTCTTCAAGTCATTAATTCCAATTTTTTTGTTTAATTTTTTTAATGAAAACTCTTTCTGCAACTGAAGGTCAGAGCTAACTTTGGCATAATGGCTGTTTAGCATTATACACTTATAGCATTGTACACTTATAGAAAATAATTTTTTTAAATAATCATAAAGCAGTAGAAACTTTAAACCTGAATATAGTTTGGAAAAGAAAAACTGAGGAGAAGGATTCCCATTCAGTATAAGAAAAGCTGAAAATGGACTATATGTTTCTTTCCATCTCTTGTGTTTTATTAAATTATCTCATGTAAATTAGTAAAGATGTTTCCTGCCAGCTCTGCTTACGTGCTTCTTGAGGCAGCATTCTTTCATTCAAGTCAGAAAAAACCCCTAGATTTCCACCCATGGTTTTGTGTCTTCACCAGTTGCTCTGCCCTTCGCTGCTGTGTGCGCTCTAAAAATAAAACAAAATATTCAGGTATTCTTTGCTTTTGTCTAGTGGAGTCTGCTTGCTCATGATCTTGATTGAAAGTGTTGAACATTTCAGTGTGCTCTGTAATAAGCCTACAAAATTTCTGCGTTCCTAATCAGAGACTTAAAAAAAATGTTTGAATTCACACATTTCTGCAGAACAGATTTCCCGTAGTGGGAAGAGGACTGGGAATGGACCATTACTCCCCCAGGTTTATAATCAGATGTGTTTCTTACGTCATCTGTTTTAGTTGTAAAGGTATGGCACTACCATAACTCCTGTCTGTCTCAATAGATGCCCTCTAACATTTGAATACATGGTTTCATGACTAGTTAGTACAGATTTCAGCCATCCTAGGATGTATGAGGGTCCAGGCACAATGATGGATTCTTGCAGAGCATTGCGGCTCCTGTATCAGGATTCATGCCACTGTAGGATGGATGTACTTGTCTTGAGCAGCAGCAATTTTGTAGGCTTAAATCTTCCCTTAGCAGGGTGTAGCAAAGCATACATTAACCTATGTTCTACTTCCAGATCATGATATGTTCTCCTTTTTTTTTTGTTTTTTGTATAATTTACTTGGTAATTTTCTGACTGTTTCTGCTAATGTTTATGCTGATTTTCAGTCTGTTTGGTCTTCAAATCTGCGAGTTAATCTGTGACCACTTTTGGATAGTGAAGTAAGATGGATTCATATTTTTTAAAATGTATTAAACCAAAAAATCTTGTTCCCAAAGATATTGGTTTGGAAGATACATTTTTACAATTATGTAATACAAAATTTATGTCTGCTGCTAAACAAAAAGAAAATACTGCAAAGAGTGCTTAACTGGGCATTTTGGAAAGTTAGTGTTTTATTCATCTTGTTATACTAAGGAATTTAAAAGCTAGAAAAGCTGGCATTAAACTTAAAGGGCAATGGAAAGTTGGTAGCCTAAACATTTGTTTTGATTCATATGGAAGGAAAGAATTTGGACCAGATGCTTGAAAGAGCTCAGAACCCGGCAGCCCCCATTGTTCTTCATTTAGGTGCCTAAATGGTAACAGTTGGGTGTGCAGTTTTCTTGAAAGCTGATCCTTTTGTGTTGAGGCAGCTTTTAGGTTTCAGCCTATCTCTTCCTGGCTATAGAACTTACAACTGTAAACATTTTATCCCAGAATTGTCCTTCATCTGTATCGTTCAAGAAGCATTTGCTTATAGTTAGGAGATCTATTGTTAATATTGCAAAGCTGCAACCCTTTCAGCATGTCCAGAGTTTTAAAAATATGTGTCCTCACGTTGCTTTCATACTGGGGACATAATTTGCTGCATATAATATGTTGGTAACATATTTGTAAGGAGTTCAACTAGCTCCAGAGTGTGGACTCTTAAAATGCAGTACCTTCATATGCTTTTGTTTGCTTTAGGCTGGCAACCCCGTAAAATATAACATATTTTGGACAAACCAGGACCGTGCACTTCCTTCTGTAAACTAAGCTTCCGGTCCTAGAAAATTTCTCAAGTGAGCCTAGGATGATTGCATATCAGTGTGCTTATATTTTAAGGTTGATAATAATAATAATTGATGATCATAATGTACATAATTTCAGGATTGGGTTAGATCAAGATCTAACAGAGCATCTAGTGTGCCTTCTTACAGTAAAAAAAAAAAAAAATAGTAAAAATTAGCTGTTGTTTTCACCTAAATTCTGTATGCACACACACACACACAAATACAAAATACCAGTTGAAAGTTTTTGTGCTGTGAGATGTTTAGGATGTTGCATATGTTTCAAAAGAACCTTTGGACTTCATACTTCAGTTATGAGTTTTTAAAATTTAGATATAATCACTAAAAGGGTAAGGCTGTTAGTAGGCTTAAAAGATTAGGACTAAATTTTAATAAATGAGCCCCTACGATACCCTGCACCCCAAAATATGGGTGGCTTTGAAATAAGACACTGTAAAGAAATCAAGGAGAAAAAGTTGAATTTCTCACAGGTCAGCATTATGATTTTGCCAGGCAAACTGTCCCTGCTGAGAAGCAAGTCCATTACTTTGGGCAAGTCACCATGACTATTCTCCCCACAACAATCCCTGTGTAGATCCACTAGTTTCATTTCCTTCTAGAATCTTCTATAATCTTTACACAGGGCTGCAGTTATTCCATACTGCAGATCTTCAGTGTATAAAGAGCAAAACTAGTTCCTTATGTATAAAGAGAAAGAAACTGTTCAAGGATGTCCATCTAGACTGGGGAGTAGGAAGACTCAAAATGCCATGATAATTCCAGTTCTAAATGCTGGGTGGATCGAGGTATTTTTGTGCAGGTATGTGGCTCCAAAGAATAAATAGCACTCTCTATTTTATCATCTTAAATAGAGGAATTTTTACCATTTTGATGATTTTTTGAGCCAATTATTGGCAGATGTGCTTTAGCCAACCATATGGATAGAGGTGATTTACAGATATATTCCTCTGCCTCAACAAATATTCCAGCTTCTTTCCAAATGGTGTGTTTGTTTGGTTGATGCACAGCCTTAGCCAGCTATTTTTCTGAAATTGAATCCAGATCAAATGGAATGCCCTGCTGGTTGTATCTCAGGGCTTGCCTTGATCAGTGTTCTTCACCCTTACAGAGACAGAGCAGTTGTCTGATAATCTGGGATTTTCAAAACAGGTGCCTGTATGTTATTCTAAATGTATTTTACCATCTTTGACAGTTGCAATTACCACATCCAGTTAGCACTGAAAGACTATAGCAACATAAATCTGGTAGTATATTTCTCTACAATGTTTTAATTTTTTTATTTTTCACATTGAAACTATGCAACTCTCAGAATAAATCTTCATGCATTGCAAGCCTACCAACTGCTGAAAACTCTTTTCCTCTTGTTGGACTGAGTATGATCAACCATATTGTACAATTTATATTGAGTCTCACTAAGTTTCATATCAATTTTCATGTTTTATTGCTCCAATCCAAGTTTCTCATCCAGTAGGAGCTATTGTGAATTGCCATATTGCGAATTGTCTCTTCAGAACTAAGAAATTCTCGTCTATCCTGAGATTTAATTGGAAGAGATTGGACACCCATTTTTTTTTCCTGCCTGTCACTGACTGACTCATTGCCAGGAGATATTCGACAGTCTGGTTCCTTTTGCTGTATTTTCAAGTCTAAATATAGACCATTAATATACCTGGGTATTTTTCAGTACAGTGATTATTGCATTTCTTTACAGACCTCTTGGAAATTGTGTGAAAGGTGTTCTATAAATGTACAGAGTAGAGTGGAGTGGATTAAATAGAACTGTACTTCTGGAATGCACATCACCCCTTACCATGAGTTCTCATAGTGTGGTTAGAGCCAGCCTGTACTTCATGAAATTTTTTTTTGTGATGTCCATTTAACCAATAAATCTGTCATCACTGACTGGTCTCCATTTCCTCTGAAATAAACAAATCACTATTAAGTTCTTTGAAGCAGTGGACTGCCAGGAAACACAAAAGTCACTTTTGCTTCATCCACAGAGATAAAGTAGTTAGTAAGTGGAAATGAGCTGCAACTGAAGGAGCCTCAGTGTTCTCACACCTGCTGCAAAGTACAGTAGATTTCCTCAGAGCAGGAATTTAAACAAACCTCAGAGCACTGTGTTCAGTGAAAGTGAGCTTGCCTAGCCAAGAAATGAATGACAGGCCCTTGGAAACTACTTAAAGCTAGCCAGTTTCACAGGGACTGAAGAAATTTGAAAAAGTCCAGGAATCTCTTCTGGGTCTGTGACATCCATTGCATCAGCTGTGGTTTGCCTGGCGCCATATTTCTGACCTCCACACTTTTCAGACTCCATTTTTCAACTAGATGGTCCTCTGCTTCCTGCACTTCGTGTTTCATTCCACAGGTCACTTCTCTGGGCCTCAACTGCTTTTAGTACCAAGTGTTCTTGTGTTAGTTTGCTTTTTCTTTACTCTTGAGTAAAGAAATCCCTTAATCTTGGGATTTATTTCATTGCAAACAAGATTGCAAATCTTTTACCTCTTTTCAATGTGAAAAACTAGTTTGGGAAAGCTAGTAAAGTTCTTAATTCATTCTGGTTGTTCTCTGCTGATCTACTTTTGCTGATGAAAAAGGTGGTAGAAGTTAAGCCTCTGGCAGGCAAGCATAGTGGTTGTGAGAGGAAAAAAAGTATTGGTTTTAGCTTCTGTAACTCATTTTTAGGTTAACTAGCAGAGTTTACTTCTTTATAAAATTGAAGGAAAATGTTCCTGTTAAAAATTTGCAGTCATTTTCAGCACAGGAGCTTTAAGCTTTCTTCCCAATATGACTTTGACATGTACAAATGTCTGTGAATATAAAAACTAAAAGAAACTGTAGTTTCCTCATGGAAGGTGAACTCATGACAGGAACATCAATAATAGAAGAAATACAGCACTTTTAGGAAAATCTAATGAATTTTTGTTTGGGGTGGACCCCATACCTAGCAGAAGCTAATGAGAATTTTTTTAATGGGGCAGCTTTACAATGTAGTTTATAAATAGTGTTGAAAAACCTTTCATATTTTTTTATCCATTCCATTTTTATGCTTGTTTCTAAATAATAGATGCTTGTTAATATTTTTAATGTCAGTATTTCCAATGGCTTTTTTTTCTTTGTTGGAAAACAATGTTATTGTTGGAAAACAGTGTTATTATATGCTCAGTAGAAGTTCTATCTTGGATTTGTATTCACAGCCAGTAATATTTTTTTGCCTTTAATCCCATAAATAAAATATTTAATTTGATCTTATACAGATCCTTTTAACTGAGTTAGTTTCAGACTCTTGCTGACATTCCACTCTATTTTTTACTGCTAGCAAATTTAATATTTCACATTTTGAGCTCACGATATGGTAGAAACTATTCTTGTATTTACTGCAAGCATAACCACAGGCTTCAGTTCTATCCTCTCCAAACATGTATTCTAACCCCTGTATTCAGATTGTTTTCTGATGCTCTGCGTATACAGTGATTTTTGTAAGTTAATATGGACTTATAAAGAAGTTTTCCTTTTTTTTTGTAGTAGCGACTTAAAGGGGCATTTCTGTATCTGTCTCTTTCCTGCCATGAACTGAGAGTTTGCATGTTCCCAGTACAGTGCTGAAGTGTCTCTTACCCTCCTTAGTGGGAAGATACTGGGGAATTGAAAGGAACTGGAGAAAAAGTGCTGTGTGGAACCAGTGAGATGAGTGTCACCACACCCTGTCCTGACCCAGGAGCTTACCCCACCACAAGACCTCATGTGAGGGTGGAATGGGGCTTCCCTTCCTCTTTCCTTTCTCTGTATTTATAATGGGTTGCACTAGTGATATGGAGATGTAAAACAGACACATAGTAAAATGGTGTGAAACTAAATCAAAAGGAATATGGCACTTGCCCTGGTGCAAGATGCTAGACCTGAATTTGAAAACTCCTGGAAAAAATTTGGGGCTCCAGTTGACAATATATATTTCCTGGAGAATGTGTAATCTCATATAAGTGGGGGTTTTGTCAATAACAGAACAAAAGTAAGGAAAAGAATGGCATGTATCTGTCTGCCATACGTATGGCAGTTCAATTTCTACAAAACACACTACTTGTTCAAAAAAAATGGGATTAGTTTCCATTTTACATGTGCCAAAATATCCTGAAATGAATCCATGTGCAAAATGAAAATGTACTTGGAGATGATTTTTCAAAAGTATTTTTGGTAGCTTCAAGTCCTGAAAAGGCACATTTGTTGAAGCTACACAACTGTTTAGGTCTTGATTGTATCACAGAAAAAATGTGTGATCAATAGGAGCAAATAATGGTGGGAATAATCAAAGAGAACAGGAGAGAAGTTGAATTTGCTGAAAATACTGTATTTCAAATCTAGCTTTTATTTTGTTTCCCAGAGGTTTATGGCCTATCATTAACAATAAAGACTGATGGTTGTTCACCAGAAACATCGGCACACCTGTATCTTTATATCAATCACGTAGCATGCAGCCTTCTCCATGAATGCGAATCCTGGTATTGTCACTTTAAAGCTGATCTATAAAAAGGGTGAAAAAATAAAATAAACCCTATTAAATAAACAAGTATACCTAAAGGATGTGTGAATAAAAATTCCATAAGGGTCGTTGGGTTATGTGTCCTTAGGTTTATTTGTGCAACTGCCAAAGCACCTTGTTGCAGAAAGAAAGAAAAATTGAGTGCTAGCTCTACATTACATGCACTTACAAGTTATATAATAACTATATAATATGTATATATATGTATATATAATGTTATATAATATGTAAAGAATGTTTTTGCATTTTACTGAACAAATAAGGGCTCACTTTCCCTGTTGATTTGTTTAATATCTCTGAAGTTGTAAAGAATGCAGTGAAGAAGCAGATTTTTTTCCAGATCAAAAATAGTTGGATGAGGTAGTGCTAAAAATGGAATCTTCAAACTATTTTAAATAATACTGAGCTCAAAACTTTGAAACTCCTATCCTTAGTTTGATAGCTAGTTTTGTAACAGTTAAATGCTTATGAGTTTCCTGTTTACTTTGACCTTCAAAAAAAATGACCCAAAAGAAAAATATCAGGCAGACGACAAAAATCCAGTCAGTTGGACTCAATGATCCTTGTGGATGTTTTCCAAATCAGACTATTCTGTGATTCCGTGATTCTTTTCTATGAGTTTTTCCAGTCACATAAACCCAAGTTTGGAATTATTGGGGAAGCTCCATGTAAAGATCAAAAATTTCAGGTGTTTGGAGCAAAAACTACAATCACATTTTCAAGGCTAGTTCACTGTTTTTATTTATGCTGGTTGGGTGCTTTCAGTATGAGATTAACTGAAATAATAAACAGTGTTTAAGATACTGTATGAAAACTCAAAGGTGTCATGTTCATGAATTATTTATATTAATATGACAGAAAATAATTAACTTCTTCCTATATGTACTACACAGCTTTTTTGTTGTGTATATGTGCATAACTTATTAAATTAGAGTTAAGAGAGCTTTTTATCTACTCCTGTAAACCATGAATTCTGAAGCCGCACTTTTACCAGAATGGAGATTCAGTCTTGTTGGGAAATAGGACCTGGGTCTGTGTTCATAAGCCTCTCCCACTCCCAAGCTTAAGAATTGCTTCAGTAGAGCACAGTTGTCTTGGAAAAGTCTTGTCTTGGGAGAAGAAGTTGCCAGGTTGCTTAAGATATTTCTGTGGGTGCTTTAAACAGCTGGAGAGAGACCTTGAGGCAGACTCCTTACTTCAAAGGGGAGCCAGTGCACAGAGCAGGAAAGGAAAGTGGTCATGTGAATCTTCACACTAAGCAGACTATTTGAGTGTTTATGTAGCCACTCAAACTTTTTTTGGAGGACGTGTGACTTAGTACCCGCATATGCATTACATCAGTTAGCAACTTCTGCTCATTGGTGCCTGCTTTGTTTCGGGTAGGACAGGGCATAATCTTCATCATCTGGAGTGAGAGTTAAGCATGGTGAGCATCAATCCAAGAAAATACACAGGGGTTAAGCAGTGACAAGGGCATCTGCCTGCACGTCTTAACATCAGGAGAAGGGGAAGTGAGGCGGAAGGCATTTGGAGAGAAGGATGCATTTCAGACAAGTACTTTGGTCCTGTCTAGAGTCAGCTATGCTTTGTCCAAGTGAAGATTTGTACCGGATATAACGTTGCCATTTCCTACATTTTTGTTAGTATTGATTTAGAGTAAACGAGGAGCTGAACATAATTTTTGGCATTTCAACATTATTGCCCTTACTGGTTCTTTAGTACTTTTTTAGGAATATTGAATGGCTTGAGAGAGGGATGGTACAGATAGTCCAGGACATTGTACTCATAATGATTCACAAGGTTCTGGATCTGAGAGAAAAATCTGTGTGCAATAACCAGTTAAAAATGGTTTAGGTACATTTGATGATCAATAGCAGCAGAAGATGTAGAGAAATAACTAAAATGGAACAACATTTTGGGTCACTGAAGGTCATTTTCCTTAGAAAAATGGGTACAAAACGCAGTGAATGTATTTTTCTGAGCAATTTCTACCGCTTCTTTCTTTTCTCACACTCATTTCTGGGAGTTGTGAAACAACTTATTGTTCATATCCTGTATGAGTGCTTCGTGGGAATATGATTTGTAAACAGGTTTTCAGAACTGGATTTGAACTAATGACTTGCATACACTATGTGCATTCTTTTACCAAGTTTTAAAAATTATTTTGATTCCCCTAAACATCTGCTGTGTGCAAAGGGAGTTCCAAAATATCTGTCTTCTAAATATGCTTAGGAAAATGAAAGTCTAAAAGCTGAGAAGTGATTTTACTCCTGGGCAATCTGTCATATGAGCGGCCTAAAAATAAATGACTGATTTTCATAGTTCTCTATTGACAAATGGTTATCTTGCATTTGCAATGACACCGATATAATTTCAGAAATTGCTTCCACTCTGGAACCATTTTTGGGTAATTGCGGTTTGTTTATATTTCTGCTTCCTAAATCTATTTCTAAAATTTTAAGTTAGATTTTGATCTATTAGGGTTTCTTAATCTGTTTGAATTCTTAATTTATAAAAGGAATAGATCAGACCCATATTGCATACTACCAATCTGTCATGTATAAGATACTCTGATTTTTATCCACAAAAACTGGTGCTTTCAGATGTTATAAAAGCATCTGAATTACTATGTACTTGGCAGATCTGAGTATCTATTGACACAGCTCTCACAAAACATTGGCCACCATCTCAGAGATGTCTACAAAGTTTTGCTAAGAACTATGCATCATTTTCATGTTGCTTTCATCCTTTCATTCTTGGTTTAGACCCCAGCATGTTTCTTTTACTTAGCCTTTTGCTGAACCTAAGTCTGACCACTTTCCTATGATTCTTTAATTTCCCACAACCTTTGAGAAAAAATATACTTTCTTTTGGTCGTAAGGAATTGTAAGAAGTTTCAGAATTGGACCACTTCAGAGGACCATTTTGAGCTGGAGAAACAGACTGTTGGTGTTGCTTCTGTAGTTGTCCTCGTGCGACATGACAGGAACATCATCCCCTGTCTGTACACCTTTGACTAGATTATACACAATCTGAATCCCCCTTGCCCTTCTTTTCTGCTGTTATTTAAAATGTGAATTTTTTCTGATACTGTTTATATGCGAAACAATCTGTAATTATACAAATTTGGCCAGTTCTTGCCACATCTTACTTGAACAAGGATCAAAGTCTTGTCAAAGATAGGTCACAATTGTGATGTTTTTCCTGTCTTTCCTTAAAACCTGTTCTGGTATAATGTCCAGGAGGATGATAGCTGGGATGCAGTGATCAGCATTTTCACTTGATTGTTACCACCATGAAGAAGTGAGGTGCAGCATACGACAAATGCATTGTCAGGTCTTGGGAGCATGGACTTCCATTTGATAGTATGCAGTATCCAGTATAATAAGGAGGCCGTTTAAGCAACACTGCTACACTAATATGAAAGAATAACATATTTGGAACTTTCTTTGTCTCATTCTATTTGTGCGCAAATGTCGTTCAAAGAAAGAGCTTCTGGGCTCTTTCTACAGTTTTTGAATGAAACAAATGTCCTCCTAGATAGGGAACTAGCTTTTCTAGCTGCAGCAGGTATTCTTGAGTCTTTAAATTGCAGACTTTTCCAAATAGTATTATAAAAATGTATTTATGTATTTACTTCCCTTTAAGTCTTAGTAGGTTCATGCATAAGTGTCCTAATAGTGTCCCTTCTCTGAGAATTAATGATGAATATTTTCAAGTAATAATAAACTGTCTGAAATGAGCTCCTATTATGTGTCAGTACAAATTAAAGCAAATCCAGTAAAACCAAATCAGAATTGGTGCTTAAATGAATAAAGGGTACTTTTGACATATTAAGATACCCAAAAGAAAGTGTGGATCTATTTAGTAGCTTTAGAGGGACAGGTCCATCAGGGACAGGACACCATCCACACAAATAATTGTATTTGACTTGTTAATATATATTAATATGTGGGTGAATTAATGCTCATTAATTCACTGAAGGATGTTTACCTTGAACTTCTTATCTGGTCATGATTGATGCAATCCAAGGTGGAATGCCTGGTGATTTTTTTATGGTCTTGTCTTATAAATGTCTTCTCATATTGTCCATAAAACTGAAGATGAACCTGAATGGCAGTTACTCAAGAGAACTTTTATTACATCCAGTGCTTGTCGGGCTGACATGAAAAGGAGTGAAGAAAGTTGATACAGAGATTTTTAACAGGGACTAGATCAGCTTGAAAGAGGTGAAATTTGTGGAACCAGGAATGGAAGCCATCGTTGAAAACCAGATTCATTTTTGAATGACAGAACACCAAATAAAGCAAGCAGTCTAAACCTGGAAATAGAGTAAGTAGGTGATGTAACCAATGAGGTCTTTTACATTGACAGTAGACCAAAATCTCCCTTGGAAAAAAAAGGAAAAAAACCCCAAACAACACAACAAAAGAAAAGACAGACTTTAAAGTAAAACTACAATTCTAGAAGCAAAGTACTGAGTTTTCCTAGTCGGTTAGCTGATACAAAATGATGCATAGTACAAAAATCATTAATTTTTTTTTGTTTACATTTCAAGACATGAGAAGACACAGATTTCCTGCTTTCAAAAAGAAAGTGAAAATATATGGGAGTAGGAAGGCACCAAATTGTGTTTAGAAAAAGCTTAATATTCAGCTAAATGCACAGATGCATAAACTAAACACTTTTATGCCTAAACCAGTGTTTATACAGTAATGAGGATTTTCCATCAGTTTCTTCGGTTAAACAGTAGCTGTCTTTTTGCTGTTTAATGGAAACAAGCCAGTCTTGCACAAAAAACATCAGATGTATCAGCATGGTATGGTCTTTGATTTTTCATATGAGTTCAGTGTAGTTATAACTATAACAGTCCAACATTTTAACCTCCTTTCCTTTTGATTTTTGTCTCAGATTTGTGAAATGAGCTGGGTCCAATTTTGCTTAAGAAGCAAGCCAGATTTTTGGCTAATAGAGAAAGTCAATATCCAGTTTTTGTTTTTGTTTCAAAAGATGGAGAAAGCTTGTTTAGGACTAGGAAGATCTGCCAAATGCTCTAACACCAGCATAAATTAACTATTTACTCAAACTCACATTCACATCTGTGAAAGAAGATATTGCTCCATGTTTTCAGTGCCCCAGAGGCCTATAAATACCCTGGAAAACATCACAACAATATAAAACAAGCCAGTGCAGTTATCCAACAAGAACCATTTTTATAGGGCTGTGCAGTACCAGAGCATGCTCAGTCCAGCCTCTACAAGAAATCCAAGCCTTAGTGACAGTTGTTCTACTGACTGGAGTCACTAGGGACTGCAGAAAGGAAGGGAGATGCAAGTCATGCTAGTTGGACACTCTAAATAGCTGGACAGCAAGCAGATGAATCCTAGAAGTGCAGTGCCGTTATAGAGCTCTCAGCAGAACAGTGGGTAAGAGAGAGAATGAAGTTGTTCAACACTTTACATCTGCCTCTTGACACTTTGTCATGCAACAGACAATTGAGATTGGACAGCTCTGGTTTTGCTTTGCATCAATAGAAGCTATCAGCCAGTGTATTGCAGGGATGGTTATGCCAAGCAAACAGCTCTTTGTTTGTAGGCATCCCCTTTGCATCCTGAGAGAGAGGCCCATATTCAGGGTGGCTGTCAATGGGTAAAAAGGATTGGCAAAGGTTTTTCAAAGCTGTACAATTTTAAAATAAGATACCCTTGATAAAAATAGTATAATGTACAATCATCTTATTTAATTGGGCAGAAACTTAGTGACTGAGTAGTTTAAAAGTAGATGGAATAAAGTTTTACATTTAAAAGAGTAATGCCCCAGAGCTCATGCCTAACTGCTATACCTAATTTTTTTTTGGAAAGTTGCAGAACTTTATTCCACTTCTTTATATACCTCTTGAATTTGAAAGATGCTACATACTCCTTTTCAGAGCTGACAGATCAGAGTTCAGGAGGTCTTTTTTGAGGTTTAGAGGGGAATTTATCTGCCTCCCTTCCTTCCCTTCCTCCCTTGCAAATGCAGCATTCACTGCAGTTGTATGTAGTCCAGCCCTGGAGTTGCTGGTTACCAGTATACATGCTGGGATTTCATTGTTGCTTCGAGCCTCTGCTTTTTAGAGTGTACTCTACATCCAGTAGGTATGCTAATAATTTGTTGATTTTTGTCTCCCATTTATGGGGTCTGATAATCTCAAGTATTGTCTCTACTCTTACTGCAGAGATCCATCTAGATTAGATGGATGGAAGAAGAGCAAAGAAATAAAACACAAATTTTAATTTCCTAGAAAGGTGGAATTCCACACTTTTCAGAGTTAAAAGGAGAGGCTGATGTTTTACCTCCAGCCTGCCAACCATTACTGGAGGTGACAACCGATCATATTAGAGAACATGGGCACTGATTTGAGTTGTTTTTAACAGTACAATTAAATAAGCTCTTCATTTGTTTTTAGTGTTACAAACTTTTAGGATGAAGAAAAAAGCTATACCTACCCAACTTGTGTCTTGAATTGTAATAAATGTTTTTTAATTTTCTTATCCCAGTAGAGGGATAAGATAATTAAATGAGCTTTGTTTAAAACAGTAAAACAAACACTGTCTGGAATTGTAAAACATATATAGGATTTACTATGCTTTGACATGCACTGTCAGACTATTTCACTAGCACATTACTTTACCAGGAAGGCCTTTCTTCTCCAGCTTGTAGGCAGCAAGCTATGTGAGATGAATGATGGAAGAGTCAGGCCATATTATTTAACATTTGTGTGCCAAATGGGCTCTCTGATTGGGGAAAATAAAAATTTTTACTTTTGGATGAGTTTAGTGATTACAGAAAAACTTTCCATTATTGAAAAGGAGTTGGAAATGAAGCTGGGGACAAAATGTCCTTTTGATTTGATTAACATAATGTGGACTTGTGTTGCTTTAACTATAGTCTCTATATATCATACATATAAAGGCACAGTACAAGTATGGCATGAAAGTTTGCCATCTCAGAAGCTGTACTGGAACCCATACTTGAAGTAACCTCCCCTCTTAGATACACAGTATTTTCTTGCACTCTAATCTTAAAATAATAGGAAGTACTCCAAGCAATTATGTTACAACTTCTTGCTCACATCAAAGTTGAAAGGTTTTTTTATTGCACCCTGCCAAAGCATTCCATTATGAGTCATAATCTTTGACTGTATAAGTTTGATTGTTAGCAATCAAGAAAAATCAGTCATCAAAACACCCTCCCAGACTGTAAAATTAGTAGTAAAATAGATTTAGCAGAAAATTAAACATGCATTAATAGCTAGATTTTATTTCTTTTACAAATTTATTTCCTTTAGCAAATATACAATTTGGAGAACTATTTTGTATTTTCTGTTTAATTATGTGAGCATTTTTCCATCCTTTAACAATTGTACTATAGTTCAAAAAGGAAATTGTGTTAGCTTCAAACATGACAAATCCTTTGGATGTTTTTAATTGATTCTGCCATTTACAATAATCATTTGAGAAAACACAAAAGAATGAAAATGTGTCATGCTGCTAAGTAGGGGAACCTGTAAGTCAAAACCAGCTGATAGTCAGGACTTCTAAAGCAGTCATTAGGAGGTTTTCTATCTAGTATTAACAGATAGAAATAGTTTTAAGTGAAAAATGAAACTTTCGGGGTTGGTCTGAAAGCCAATGGCATAAATAGTTTAAACATCTGAAAAATTTTATTTTACAACCTTTTTTATTTTAGTTTCCCTTGAAAGACAGGGATTTCCATTTAACTGTATGTGGGAAAGTACTTTTCACTGTTTTTCCAGTTTTATAGTCAGTATTATACTTCAGCACAATGTTGTAAAGTAAACTGTGAATGAAATAGTAGAATACACTCAGAACAGCAACCCCTGTTGGGTAGGAGAGTGTGCGCGTGTGTGTTTTTCTGTTCTTAAAAAAACGTGTGGATATCTACTAAGGTACATTATGAGCACAGCTGGGCTCATTTTAATGCTTTCTGAGGGATAATAAGATTTACAAAATATGTCACTAAAACATATGCAGGCCAATACCTTTGCACAGAAATCTGTATTTCTTAAAGACCCAGACAGGGATTTCATTTGTGCCTCACACTGAAAGCTGTAGTGTCACACTAGCTGAGCCATGTCCAACAGGGGCAGCCACTAAGGTAGGGAATGACCACATGGAATTGCTTGTGGGGACTGTGACATTCATCACAACTGTGAAATGGAAGGTGATTTGTGATTCTGCAGTTCTGCAAGGTGCTACATACACTTTAGAGGCCAGTCATGGGTGTTTAAAGAGGACAGTTTTTAGAAAGAGTAAAAATATTTGAGGCAGACTGAATTAAAAAAAAAAAAAAGGGAGAAAGGCACACTAACATAGGATTAAACAGGAATATTGGATGTTAGCTTTCCTCCAGACTCTGCTTTTTTCTGTCATATGTTCAACATATATAAAATTTTCACTACATCATTAAGAGGTTCCAAAGAAATCTGTTCCATGATGAATGGGAAAAAAATTATCCAGTGTAACACACGTGGAAGAATTACATTGAAAATACCAGTGTGAAATGGCTTCCTGTTTCCTGTAGCAGCAAAATAATTCTTAGAAAGAGTTAAAGTTGAATTCTTGGTACCCATTTATATTTTCCTTTGTGTAACTATATCCTGCAGCTTTGGAAAGATGGGTGAGTTAGGCAATATGGAGCCCTAAAGAAACTCCAACTGTATTAAACTTCTGTAAAGTGTTTCAACTTTTATTGCTTAGTATGGAAAACTAAAATCCTTGAATCTTTGGCTTATGTGCAAACTATTTTTTTTGTTCAGACAGGAGCTTATGCAATTGCAATAAATTTCTTTTAAAAAGCAATCTTAAAAGTCAGTAAGATTTTGACTGTAAGTTTCTCCTGTACATTTTGAGAAAACATATATGTGAGAGCCTAAGAAAATACTTTTCTTTGTTCAACTCAAGACTTCTCATGGCCATACAGAAAGTAAGCTGGTACTTATAATGGGATCAAAATTAGCTCTAACACCCTTGTGATTGAGAAGAGATTCCACTGAAATTCCTGAGCTCGTCCAGCTTGCTCGCTGTAATTTGGGGAAGAACTTGACCTATGCTAAGAAACTGGCCCAGATGGCACAATCTTTTCTGGGTCATTTGCTCTAGTGAAGGTACCTATTGTAGCACAGTGATGTGGTATCTGCTACAAGATCTACAAGAATTACTATAGATTCTGGCTTCTACTTTTTTCTAATGTAACGTCTTGTATCTGAGGAGTGAAGAGAAGGGCACTATCTGTATGTAGCACCTCAATTATGGAAGAAAGAGCTTTAGGCTGTACACTTAGTGAAGTCTGTAATCAAATTACACCTCGATTTCTGCAAACTGTGGATAACGTGACTGTGTACAAAACTGAAGCCTATTTGCCTATGGATAAACCACAACAATTGTTTATTACAAGGATATTTGGAAATTCACAATGAACACTTGATTTAGTGATATCTGAAAATTAAATCATTGACATTTTTACATGGAGTAACCAAGTAACTACATTAAAAGTGTCTTACTCACTGATTCAAAGAATAATATCCACAAAGTCTGCACTTTCTAAGCAACAGAATTATTAGCAAGAGCTGACTGCCATTTGGGAAGCAAGCATGGTAGTCTTGCATTGGAGTTTACTGCTGCTTAAATACAAGGGACTTTGAATGTAACTGTAAAAGCACATAAAACTAATGGCCAATTATATAAAGAATTGAATATATGAAAAAGGTTTGTAAAATGTATTGCTTGACATACATTCCCATACATTAACAATGGCAGCCTGGCTTTACAGAAAAAAAACCCAACTATTTTCATGATATTTAAATTCTAGGTAGCACATGCCGGAAACATACTGTTATATTTTGGTATGTTACTGGTGACTTTTCTTAGCAGCAAGTCACTGCAACATATATTTTTCCATTCCTTAGCCACATCTCCCTTTTTACTGGCTAAATCTCCATTTGTCTTAAGATAAATGTACAGCATTTTATGTAACTTAAAGTAGAGCAACCACAACTATATTTTAACTATGACAAAGAGGCACATCTACATATACTTGTAAGAAAGCATGTCCTCAAAAAGCTTACTTGCTAAAGGATTAAGTAGTCCAGAGTGCATTCTTTATCACTTAAGTATTATAGGTTTCTTTTTTTTTTATATGAATTAAATATGTCCTTTTGTTAAACTTGAGTTCCAGAAAACTACCTAGTATTTTCAGCAGGAGACAAGGGTCTCCCTGACTGCAAAGCTAAGTGAAAAACTGCAACATATCATTTTAGGGAGATAAGACTTGAGAAATGATTAACTAAGTTCTGTGTATCTTACGCTCTTTTCTTTTCTCAAGCAACTACTTCCCTACAGTTTCAGTGCTTTAGATCTTTCAAGTATCATTCTTTGCAGAAAAGATCTATTTTCCCAAGAATTTTTATACAATAAAGTAGGGTCAAAAGGAGCATTTTAATGCCTTCTAATACAGCTGCTTTCCAGGGAAGAGTTTTTATCAGACTGATGATGATGATTCCTGAGGCATGCACAGTGCCTGGGTAGGTTTGGTCAGTCTTCATCTATATTCAACTTCCTTTGGGTTGGAAAGAGCCTCTATGGGAGATGTCTAGGAGACAAGACTCAAAAAAGAGAAATTATATAAACTTCTATCACAACTATATTTTTTTTCACTTGGAGGTCTTTTTTTCTAAGAGACTCCTGCATGGAAAATCTTTTTATAATATTATAGGTTAACTCTAATCACCTCTAATCTGTGGAGAGATGGTCCAGCAGGTCTAAACTTCCTTTAAGGAAGCTCTTTTACATGAAAGAAAGTTGCAAAAATCGTTTGGTAAATAGGCAAAAGACCAGTACATGTTATTTGATGCTGCATGTAAGAGATGTATCTACTGAAGTCCAAATGGGAAGTGGCAATCCCAGTGGATAAAGTCACGTTAAAATGCAGCCTGTAAAGTTTCTTTCAGGGAAATCCTGTGTTTCCTTTCCTATCATAAGCTGTAGTTATACACATATTTGGGACAAAGAGTAGTGTCTGCCACATGAAGATCTACTCGCTATAGTAATTACTCATCTGAGAGAATACATATGTTGTCTTCCTTATTTGCATGATTTGACAAAGAAATGTCATGTACATGCTATATAGTTGGATCGATTTGATGAGACAGTAGAAACACATCTTTTTAAGCAGAGGTACCTTCAAGAACCTGCAGCATTAGCTATTACAGTGTTATGAATCAATGTTTCCGATACTTCAGTATAATTCCTAGACTTGTACTTTCAGGAGGCAGTAATAACAAAATGTTGGCAGCAAAACTAGTAGGTAATGATTTAGAACAGTATATAGTGTGTTTCAAAATACCCACAGGTTTTGCTGTGCCAGTTCAGTGTTTTTTTTGGGTGTGGATATGAGGCTGTTTTAAATTGTTAATTGTCACAGACTGTTAGAAAGCATTAACTCAATAAGCAAACAAAAGTTTGCTTTCATTAGCCTGAAAAGAAGGATTAATATAATTTTGACATCGTACTTGTGCTACTGTGCAGCTTTGCCCATTTGCACATGCAGAGTTGTGAATTATGGAAGTGATGATGCTTTTGGTTCTGACTTTCAGAAAGGATGCTCTAAATACATTTAGTGAATTACAGCTCCAATTCCAGAAATACTTTTAATGACATCATCAAAAGAGGCACTCAGACTGAATGTGTCCAGTAATTTGAAAGTATACTTTTTAACTAGGCAACATTTTGTAAGAACATTATTCAAATGACTGTAAAGAGAAGGAAAACCATGAAACGAAAATAGATTAAGTATGCAGCATTAACTATGCAGCGTAAGTATGTGCATAGTCACAAATGGTGCAAATAAGGGTAGGTCTATCAAAGTAAACATAACTATGTAGACTTAACTTGATTATACTCAATAGGATTCAAATTAGGATCCTGCAAAGTAGAGGGCAACGTTTTGGACAGAGGGTAAGTTTCCATACTAATGCTGAGCAACTTTGAGTTGAAAATTTAGAAAAAAAAAAGTAATAGAAAAACTTCATTGTATTCTGTGTTAAATGTCAAAAATGTCTGAAAGTGACTATTTCTGGGTAAATCTTGCTCTCACATGTAGTTTCTGGCAAAAAATAGGAACCATATGGGGGCCTTTACGCCAGCTCCTTGCCGTCTCTAAGTGAAGGATTTAATTGTCAGAAAATATAATTAACCCTAAAGCATCAGAAACAATGAGGTTAAGGCAATTTAGCAGTACACCAGTATGTACTTCTGACTATAAAAAATATAGTAGTCCTTTCTATAATATTCCTTTCCAACTGTAATAATAGAGAGTTGCGTATTTTCTTCATATGTGTATTTCAGGTTAGCGATATTTTGCTAGATTATTGCCCTGATACTAACATACTTTTCCCTAAGTTCATGTTGCTAATACCTCAAAAGAAAAAAAAAAAACCAACAAGCAAGCATTTGCATTGAATCCTGTATCATGCTTGTGTCCTATCAGTATTTAGAACCTTTTGTTTACATTTTAGTGATTCAAACAAATGTAGAGGATTTAAGTTTGAAAGAAATATTCCTGCACACAAACTACTTAGAAGTAACAAGATTTTTGCATTGATTATTTTGTAGATAGAGGTTAATTTTGAAGTGTATATAATAATACCTGTGTAGCGGTTCTCTGCAAACACTCGAACATCATTTATAGGAAGGTATGCAATTAAGAACATTTAATTGATCCAACTTCATTACAAATTTACAGGGAAATAAGTTTAAAAATAGTTTACTTGTGGTGGGGGCTTTTGGAGAATAAGCACTGGAAGCTGTTAGTAAAAGTGTAAAACCTGAATATTGAAAAACAATTCTAGGGGTGAAATTATGATGGCCTTCTTTGTCATTTATGGTTACTGTTACTACTCACTCCCAATACGGATGTCAGGATCTGAAAACTATCTATAACTGCCGATAGAACACAAGCAATCTGACTTATTTTAGAATTTTTTTTCCTGGGATTTTAAATTGCAGGTATTAACTGAATGTTCCTTTCTGTCTGAGAAATAAAGGTATGTCAGCTGTGGAAGTGCTGCTTGCACATTTTGCCTTTGATTCTGACCATACCTGGTTAGTAGCAGATATTTACACCATGGATATCCCAACCTGCCTCTTTTCCACGTTCAATGACCTCTCATTTGTTTTTTCCTAGGCATACATGAGAAGAAAAAATACCAGAATGATCACTTTTTATATTCTGCACATAGTAGTTAGATCCTGTGTTTGCTTGGTATGCTTCATCTGTTGATGTAGAGAGAAGGAAATAGGAACTCCAGTGGGACAATACAAATGTTGGGATTAAGAACAATCCTTTCCTTAGAGTAAAGTAGCAGTAACTTTTGAGGTTGCAGAATAGTGTGATTAGTAATGTTTTTTTTTGTAATAAATTTTGAGCTATTATTAAACTCAAGAAAAATCTGAGTCTTCAAAGCTTTGTAGAACAGCCATTTATAACTTTGAATGTATTTCCAAATGGTACCCCCTACATCAGTTACCAGCAGGCATTTAATAGGGGATATTAAGGATGCTGCCTTGAGTTTTTGAAAAGTGATAAAAACAGTTCTAAGAAAGAGGTATGATCTGCATCCCTCAAACCAGTGTTTAACTGCCTACATGAGTTGACATCCAAAGAACAAAGGTTTCCAAAGAGAGACTGATAAGGTACAAATACCTGCATGTAGGCTACATGTTCTGAAAGTGTGCCAGAATTTGTCTGGGAGAAGGCAGAAGACAGACAATGTAGATTACTGTATTTTTCATCAAGTGGTTTGTACCATCTGTATATATTTTACATTTCCTTTTGAGAGGAAAGTAGTGGAACTTAGATTCCCCCTAGGCTTTGTTCTCTACCTCTATACCTACCATTTGGCATAGGATGTAGCCAGTAGAAGAAAACTAAGGTTCTTGGGACCTTTTTAGTGTCTTAGTTGCAACAGCTGCAAAACAGATGTAGGCTGACATGAGTTCTGCCAAGGGTCTCTTCCAAGTCTCCCACCCATTTTCCACCAAAGAGAAGCTAGTCCAGTGATATGAACAGAATCCTGAAATTCAGAAAGAGATGGAAGTTCCCAATCTTGGCTCTATAGAGACTGTTAAAAAGAAGCAATCAGTAAACCTGGATTTACCACTTTGGAAATTAAAACAACAGAAAATACTAAAATTACTCTTTCAAGCAGTGTGACATCAATAGGACATTAAAAGGCAACCTGTACGTGAACCACAGCAATACTGTAGAGAGAAAGTCAGATGACAACAAGAGTTCATAACTCATGTTCACCCAACTGGTATCCATCTCCTTTTAGATATATTTTCAGTATCTCAAATGCATTGAACAAAACAGCATTGTCTTGCTGGCCATATCTTTGAAACAGATTTCCTAGGATTCCAGGTGCTCCATTGCATTACCTTCAGTGTTGAGAGGGAGTCAGCTTTCTGTGTACCTGTCCCAGGTTTCTGCCTACCTCTCTAACTTCTGCTTTTAGCATTGTTTGAATATACCTTGTGATTTGGTTTTTTGTTGTTGGTTTTTTTTTTCCCCTCGAATATCTCAACTATTACAAATTCATTTCATGATATTCTCAAAAAATAAATAAAACCCTGCAACTTTGGGCCTGTGTCGGTCTGGAATCTTACTACTAACAAAACTGTGGCTTATTGGACACTTAGAATCCAGCATTGATTTGAAGGTAGTATTGAACAACAGCAGAAATGCCTAAATAACCAATCATTCAAGAATGCTTATATTTGCACAGGATCTGTGTGGGCTAATTGATAGCAGTTCTGAATCCTTGATGTTGGCAAAGATGAAGGACATATGCTACTCATGCAGTTATATTTCCCTTTCCTTATCCCAGTATTCCTTCCCTTTCCAGTATCCCAAGAATCTGTAATTTAGATGTTGATCATATTTGTAAATTGGGAATCATTTGCTCTGAATGTTATGAAAAACCATAAGGTTTTGCTGACTGTACAGCAAATCTGTTTTCCTCATGGAACCATCTTGCAGAAAAATTACAAGTCTCAGTTGTTTACAGAGGTCTGTATGCTCCTGGGAGATGTTTGGACAGATACTCCTGAAGTTTTTCCCTTTGAATATTCACAACAGCAATAACTACTAAGGTTTTACACCTTTGACCCCTCGTTCTGTATCGTATCCAGCCCTATGTCTTCATTTCTAGTATTTAATTTTCAATACAGTATCAGAGTCATCTATAGGTACATTATTTTTATTTAAGATCACAACCTTTAGTTTGGAAACCAGTGAGCCATGGATCTTTCTTGCAGCAAGTACTGACATGGGAAAGCTTCTTGGCTCATGGCCTCACACAGGCATAGGGTGACCCAGACAGTTATAAGTGGACTTTTAACAGTGACTTGCATAAAATACATTTCTGTGTCATGCTGCAGATGAGGACTGTGCACAACACCTGCTTTTAAACATATACAAAACACATCTCGTTGTATAAGAATGGTAACCCCAGATGCTAAGAATAATGATTTAGGTATCTCTCTTCATTGATTCACTGGAATGCTGATATATGAGTTTAAGTATTTAAGCTCAAGTAATCTATATAATATTTGAATCTTATGATGAGGTCCAAGACAAGGAAATTTGAAGGAATAAAAGCAATGTGCATGTTGCTGCAACAGGAAAATGTGGAGAGAAGTTACAGTGACTCTAGTCTGCCAACTAGTACAGAGGAAGAAAGGTGAATTTCTAGGTTTAAATGGGTTTGATCTGTCAAATTTTCTGTGTAGAGTTTGGATAATAGACGTTGGCCCCACACTGTAGTCAATGGGTCTGCCATCTAATGGGGTCCCATCCTAGGAAATTGCACTCCAGTTGTGGCCTAACAGCTTCCAGATCCACTCAACAATTCAGTGGATGCCCTCAGTCATACAGCCAGCAGTACACTGTGCATTTGAAGCAAAGTTCTATGTTCCATGTCAGCAAAAGTAAAGAGGTTTGATAACCTGAAGCCATTAGCTTTAAAACATTTTAAATTAATGACCACAGCATTGAGTCAAGCATCAACAGTTCTCATTAAAAAAAAAAATCGACATCAAAGTTTTCTTCCAAGCAACAAAGTGACTGACAAAAAGTGAAAACATTTTTACACCTTTATAAAATGGAGATTTGAAACCAGACTCACTGGCCAGTTGGACAGTCTCAGTCATGCCGATGATTCATCTGACACAGAGTCCCAGTGAGGGATTTCTTGCGGGCCAGGTCATTTGGATGTTGATGCATGTTTCTATTTAAATCAGCAGCTGAAGTGTGAATTAATCTGTGACATTTTTAAGATGGTTTGTGAGGCCAGAATTTGACTAATGATACTCCTACTGCTCTCCTGCTAATTTTGGATTTATAGGTATTGTATCATACCCAAACTTACAAATGTCTGGTCCTTTTTTTTTTTTTTTTAACTTCTACTCTCTCTTTCTTTTTTTTCCCCCCATTTTGAACTCTGTTCATTTATCTAAACAGGCTTCACTGACAGCAACAGAATGCCTGTCACTGAGTTAGTGAGTTCAGTAGTTTGGGCCAGGACCTCTCTTACCTGTTTCCGAGAGTAAAAGGAATCATGAGGGTGATAATGAAACTTTCAGCACAGTTCCTCAGATTAGGTAGCTTAAGTGGTACTAAATTTCTTATACTGATAGTAGTAGTGGCAAAAAGTTCTTAGCGTGTACCATAGCATGAGCAGGAAAAGATCCCATGGACATGCTCACCAATTTCTTTTTGATGTGTGTTCAATTTCCTACGCTTTGTCTGTTAGCTTGCCCTGAAAGTTTAACTGGACTTTAAAGTGTATGTTTTAAAACAGAGTTTTGGCTTAAGGTATTAGCAAAATGATAGGAGAGAGATTCTTGAAGTATTACTCATTAAAACACTAATCAAATGATACACATCCTGTACTGGTTGGATGCACTGAGAGTTGCCAGAAGTGGGAAGGAATTGAAGCTTTGCAGAAATTCTACAGAGAATTGTTAAAAAATTAAACACTGCAAGGTTTTAAGCTGAAGTTTGACGTGTGTGAATGGAAGCAGCAGCTCACGTCTGCCAGAATTACTGCTGCTTTCCTGATTTACAGTGAAGAATCCACAGGAATGAAAGCAAGGGTGTGTTTCTGAGAGAAGCAAGTTTGAAGAATGTAACTTTTGCTTGTTGTTATCTTCAGGCTTGTTCCCTGCTTAGCTGTACACTTGTCATTACAACCATTTTTGCACTTTTTTTTTCTTTTCAGATTCTCAAGAAGGAAATTACAAGACAGAGGTCAACAGTAAACCCAGGAAGGAAAGGACAGCTTTCACCAAGGAGCAAATAAGAGAGCTAGAAGCAGAATTTGCTCATCATAACTATTTGACCAGGCTGAGACGATATGAGATAGCAGTAAACCTTGACCTCACTGAAAGACAGGTATTGATGCAAAATAATGGACTGTAAATGCTCGCTCAATATGTACCAGTGGTTAGGAGCTCCTCACAGTAGAGCTCTTGTTTATAATACTAATAGTTATGTTGATATATCAGATTGAATGTTTTCAGAAAATTATATACATTTATTATTTCTCTGCTGTGCAAGTAATTTATATTTTTATATGCACCACTGACAAAATCAGTTTCATCTATTAGGCAGAGATAGAAGGTAAAAGCACAAGTAATACATCTATTAGACTGGGGCACATCTTTTCTAATCTGCCCACATGGGTGTCACTGAAGAGGTGGTAGGTCCAAAATACTGTATACAAAAACAGTTGATTTGCCTGCATGCAACAAATCTGAGCATCTTGGTTCAGTCTATTAAATATATGCAGTTGCCATGTATCCAGAGTTTCTGAACATCCTGTTTCCAGATGGCAGCAAGAATGGGAACACCAGCAAAACTGGAATAAAGGCATCTTAAACCACTTTATCTTACCCTGGTCTGTGAAAGCAAAGGAGATGATGGAATTTCTTATCACAGTTGTTGGTTTCCTGCTCACCAAACCCTGGTCCAGGAAACACTTCTGCATGTGCTTACATTTCATCATGCATGTTGTCACATTGATTTCTAATGGAAATATCCACATTACGCATGTACTGAAGTGTTTCAGGATCTCATCTCTAGACACTGAATAGGTAGCAAAGTCACATTTCAAATAATGATTACATCAACATACATACTTAAAAAATGTGTTTTAGTAAAGAGGTTCAGAACACTGGCTTCAAGTACACCAAATCTGTTTAAATACTACCTACCGTTTTATTATTAAAATGGAAATCTTTTTGCCCACTGATGGACAGTCATTCTTTCTTCAGAAATCAATATTAGATTGAGGGATTGCTTTAGATGCAATCATTAAGATGATACTATATTTAAAGGAAGGTATATCAAAATAGCATGATGATTTGTGAACTCTACATGTAAGAAGTTTTGCCTTTTTCTTGAGTTTCATTGGCACCTGCTATAAGTAGACATATCAGCAAACATTCAGCCATGAAAACATGTTTAGTCACACAAGCAAATGCCACAGTTTTGTCTTTGAAAGCTTCTAGAGAGTGGCTGTCTGTTCAGTCTTGTCAAGACTTGACCACATTCCCAGGTTCCACTGGGGTAATTTTCAGTTACTTAAATATGGTTGTTATATTTGTGAAGCACACTATTTTGTATTAAATAATGGATAAAATTTTGCCTTTTTTATTTCACTGCCTAGGTAATCTGAGAAAAATAGATTAATTTTCACACCTCATTTTGACAGCTAAGGGGGAGGAGGAGTGAATGCTTGTCTCAGTGACAAAGATAGAGTCAGTGTGAAACTGAAAAATAAGAAATAAATTTTTAAAAATATTTGCTGGCCACTTTGATGGGAATCAGTGAGCTGAATTCAGAAAATATATCCCCATATTTTATAATGATGAATTTGGCCTGGAATTTAACTATTCTCCCTAATAAATTCTATAGTCTTTTCTTCAAAGATCAGGTTGAGTAGTACAGCTAAATGAAGAAACATTTCACTATCCTAAAGAAATAGTTACTCTAAAAGCATTTAACATACTGAAAAAGGACAATTAAATATTGAATATTGTGCCTGGAGGCGAAAAATCGGACTGGCTACATACATGAGTGTAGAGAATTCATTTAAGTCATGAGAGTACTCACTATTTTCTAGCTGTCACAAAATGTCAGTTTTAAGCATTCTGCTGATAATTGTGATAATTTCTATAGAACTGTCATTAGTCTATCTAAGTAAGTAATCTAATTCTTCTCTGCTTCCCCAGATTATCACAGAGTGACAACTGAGCTGCTAGCGATAACTCCCTTCCTTCCTCTTTTCCTGCCTTCCTTCCTGCCTTCCTGCTTAACACCACCCTTGCTTATGAAAAGGAAAGCATTAAGATTTTTAGTTTGATAGAATCCAGTTCTGTATCTTGCCACAGTAAAATGGTCTGATAGAAGGAGAAGGAAAAAAAAAAAGCAAAAAGAAAATGGAAAGGAAATTCTGGACATATTTTTCAGTTTCTGAATTGTACTAAGCCAAGTAATGTTGTAAACTAGGAATGTCTCTTTTAAATCAACTATATTGCTTTGATGGAAAAATGGTGTAAATAGGCATAGATCTGGGTGTGGGCTTCCATGGTATGTGGCAGACTTCAGAAGCTGAATGCCATAAATCAAAAGAATTGACTCTTCTTGTTTTACATCAGTATTCCTTCAGTGACTTACAAAGTACTTCAGGGTGAGTGTGGTGTGACACCAATATTTCTTTTCTCTCCAGTTAAGAGAGTGAACTCTGATTCAGGACCCATCTTTCCATCATTAGCAGAATGAATTATTACTATTGAGTGAGATAACAACACTTATTTACATACTTACTACTGTCACTACTTTTTTTTAACTAGCTGTCCCAACAGATCATATTTGATATCTACCTTAAACAGGTGCAACAAAATGAACTAAAATATATTGATAGAATTAAAGCCTAACACCCACCCCCTCCCCCCAGCTTTTCCAGTGAGGTAGCATTTTTAGAAAATTTCTATTTGTGGAACAGTTTTCCTTTACTATTTCCCGCCCAAAATTGCATTGCAGAAAATGGTACTTGATGGTTCCTTTGTTTGAAAGTAGTAGTAGTTCCTTTCCTTGAAATAAATGAATGCAGAAGTGATAGCCTTGATCTCATCACAGGCTATAGTCCTCTTTGTGTTGGAATCTTTCTTGGTCTTTCATGAAACACTGAATTTGCACACAGAGAATTTAAACTTGCTTTAGATAATACAATGACAAAAAAATAGAAGTGGGTATTGGGTGATCTAATGTCTCTGCTCAGAAAATAGGTTTGAGAGCAGACCTAACCCTTGATGGAATTATTTGTTTAGCATTATTGTTTTCACTAGGATTTTAGAAAATTACAAGTATATTATTCAGAGACAGAAAAAAACCAAAAAATAATCCTGGAAAAGTATTGTTGGGTCATCCTAAAGTTACAACTTTATTATACAAGTTATTTCCCAAGATGTGAGATAAATCACGGTGCCTATTATCTTAAGAAAGCTCTATCTTCCTCTTGATTATAGTGATAATTTTAACCATACGTCGCAGCTTGAAAGAGCCAACTGACCAACTAACACTTCATAATTACCTTTCTGGCATTTAAACAAGCTGTAGAAAAAAA
>VYXB01009285.1:823367-920139 GCA_013397135.1 Pachyramphus minor | reverse complement strand
GTACCATCTGGGGAGTCTTTCTTCTGTGTCTTTTGCAACCATCAGCGAGCCTGTAGCAAGCGTGGGTAGAGCCCTTCCCAAATCTTCATTCGCAAAACCAAGCCATGATAAGTATCCTCTATGTTAATTAAATTCAATCTGCTTCTGGATCTAAAGACAGTTTAAACCTTCTCATTATTACAGAGGAACCTCAAGACCGAGGAACCTATGCTACACTTTGGTTATGTAATTCCTGCAGCAGGTACAAAAAGGTGTTAAGTTGCTTGAAAGACCATAGAGAACAGGTCTTTCTCTTCTTCTTGACATCCAGAGGCTGGGAAACATTGAAAGCCCCAAGCAGTGTTGCTGCTGGGAAAGATAACTGTGACAAATATTAACCAATAGCTCACAACTCCTCATTTAGTGGCAGGAGTAATACTTGACTTGATGCCTCAGAGTCTTGATGCAGGTGAAGTTGGCTGTTTGACCAGAGCAGCTTCACTGCTACCAGCAGACTGCTTCCCAGCAGCATTGTCTCTTTGTTTCTGCCTGGAATTAACCCTGGCCAAATGCAATTTAAATTTCCTCCACTTACAAACAAGCAAATGCATTTCAAAGTAATTGTCATAATCTCAGTCTTTATTCACTATCTAGAAGTTAATCCTTGTTTACCTAGTACATGTCCATATACACATTCAAATAGATGCCTTGATCTGACCTTTCTTAAACAAATAGGGAAAAACTCAGGAAAAAAAAATAAATCTCAAACATAATATTCAAAGGAAGCAGTTGGTGTTAAGGACCAGCAGGAATGATTTTATTTAACTTAACTCCTAAAGGATAGTTGAGTTTACTTAGTCATAAACCCATAGATTCAGATAATCCAGGCATATATAGGTCAAAATACTCACCAAGGAACAATAAATGCATGACACTTCTGTTAGCTAATCTTTTAGAAGCTGTCTTGTTGTCCTCATTTCAGACCTGCCTGGATCTTCTGGTTTTCAATGGAATTGTTCCATTTTATCTGAGATGTAAAATTCTTTGAAATGGAAATCCTAAATCATTACCTCTTGACAGCTTCAAAGGATTGATAGCCCACTTTGAATCTCTTTGAAGTACTTATTTCAAATTAAAAAATAAGTTACCTTGAAAGAAGACAATTATACCTTGAGCAATAGACATTCCTTCTGAAAGGTTTCCTGGTCCATGAGCATCTTTGAAGTAAATATTTTCGCCAATTGTACCTCAGAGTTTAACCAGGAACAAACACGCCCTTAAAATACAGAGATGCAGTCTGACATTTTAATAGTCAAAGAGGAACTACAGTTAGTTTTAGTCACTATGTACAGTGTTATTCCAAATAAGCAAATTAATTTGAGGAGGTCAGGTATTACAGGAATAGCAACAGAAAGATGTCTTCCAACTCTTAACTCCATCTCAGACTACAAATTATGGGAAGCTAAGAAATACAATGTTTCCTTGACACCTTCTCCAGAGAAAATTACTTGATCAATAAATAACTCCTAAAATTTAAGATTCAGAAGTCCAATATTTATTAAAATAATGTTCAGCAGGAGAGGTGTTGTTTCTGAAATTTATATGTCAAAACCAGTAACAAATTATCTGAGTTTAATTTCTACATTCTTGATTTTTTCTAAAAAGAAAATGATACATGAAAGATTGTGATTAACTTAGATTTATTGGTTGTTTTCTTCTATTCCTCTCCTTTATGTCTTGATTATTTCTTTTACCCCATTTTTAGTCATAAAATGAAAGAGTAGGGGTGAAAAAACAAAAAATCTAAAATAAAGATTTTGAGTCTGATTGGTAACCTTTGAACAAATGAACAGCCCCTCTTTTTTAGAACTTCAATTTTATTACAATTTTTACAAATTTTCATGATCCAGGTATATAAGGGAAATTAATTATGTATCTAAGAGGCAAATAGGATTGAAGTAGTGTTTCTTCCTTTTTCACACTGTAGCTGTGGGAATCCCAAATTTAGCAAATGGCCTGTTCAGTGAAATTCCTGGTCATTCCTGACCATCGTCTGTTTTTGAAGTTTCCTTGCCACACGACATTTTCAGTGTGTTTAGAAGAATCAGCAGGCCTGGGTTGACTGAAGAACTGATAATAAAGGAAGAACAGGCAGTGTGTTATCTTCCCTGTGCAAACTAAAGTAGAGCTAATTCCAGCTGTTTTACAAGTGTATACAATTGGCAGGTTAGAGTCATGATTTTCATGGCTGGCAAAAACCCAGGGGAATGTTGGACACTATATCAGGAGAATTCATGCCTCCTTAAGAGGAGGTCAGCAGCTGGCAAACATCAAATATGCTATGATCTGGGCTTTACTCAAGAAACATTATCTTGACAGTATATAAACTATCTTTACAACCCACTTTCTAGCATTCCCTTTCAAGGAAAATTCCTAGAGAAGATGACAAAATAAAAAGCATTCAGGAGGTGTTTCATACTTCATCCTCCAAGGGAAATAAAAGGAAAAAAATCTCATAGGCTGATTCTTAATACCACATACCTTGATATAATTAAATGCAACAGCACTGAAATTACTCAAATTATAGACCCTGTAGATCAAGATCAAAATGAGATTCAGTCCATTTTTACTTGTTTTGATAATGCTAGCCCACTTATTCAGATGCCTCCTTGTTTTTTTAATTGGAAACTGATTTACTGAAACAAAACACAATTTCTTCGTAGCTGTTAAAATGGTACTTTAGGTAGAACATAAGAAACAGAAAACAATATACTTTTTTATTAAGAGTGATAAGGGAAAATTATTGAGTGAGATGATCAAATAATGATGTCCAAATGCCAATCTTATTATTCTTTCCTGTAGTGACAGTAATGAGTAACATAAAATATCAGCTCAAAATGAAAAGGAATCCCATAGCATCATAGAACACATCACTTACAGGGTGTTGACTAAAACTCAACAAGAGGCAGGGAATGACATGAAGAAATGCCCTCAACTTTCATTGTTTCTCCTCTTCCATACATAAAAATAAACCTAACTACATGAATTCAAACTTTGGATTGAAAAAAATTGGCAAGCACACTGAGCATGTAAGCATGTTCTTTCTTTGTACCTAACAGAACACCAGTTCTCCTGTGTGCTACAGACTGAACTAACAGATCCCTGAGTGTCATACAAATATTTCTGAAAATCAAATATCTCCTTTTAGTATAATCCAGAGTATGGAGAGAGGTTAGGAGTTAGCCAAAATTTCAAGTCACTGGGCCAAAAGTCTCTGTTAATGCGGATGCAAGGGTCACTGAACTCAGTGTACTGAAAGTATTTAAAATATCAGTTGAGGGCACACCTATTGCTTCATCTGTTTCAGGTTTCCTCTCATTAGGGTGTGAGTCAGGTCTTTTTAGTTTTCAAGCCAAAAATTGGAAGACCCATCAGACTAACAATATGAATTATAAACAGTAGTTTTTTTTGTTATCAGAAAACTTACCACTTGGAGGAATTGCAACATACAGTGTGAAAATCTCCAGTGTGAGGTGTGGGTGGTTCTTGTAGTAATTCTTTATTGCTGGAGGTCGTTCCTCTCAGCCAACCGCCTTTTACATAGTCCATAATTTCCGTCAGCTCTTGAAACTTGATCAAGTATTTCTTGAAGGTCACAAATTGTTGCCTCTCTTTAATCACCTTCTCACATATCTGAATTGCCTGTAAGTAAATAAAACAAGGACAAGTGTGTTTAGAAGAATGGTTTTGCAGAGTTTTCTCAACTTTAACTCTGATTGCCTGTAGACAGCCTTATCCATTAGTCACAGCCTTTCTTTTTCCTCATTGCTTCCTTCTGGTTTAGCTCAGTTCTATTTCAAATAGGATATAGAAAACATGTCCAGATGTGTTCCTAGTGTGCCACCAATCCTATAAACACACAGATTGCAAATATTTCAGAAAATCACAGTGAGTAGATAATAGAGATAACATAGCTAACTCATTTTAGCTAATGTAGGACTGTTTTCCATGGTATACTCTCTGTCTTATATGAAATAGCTCCTGAAATAGAGTTTTCTCATTTCCTTCAGGAGACACATTCCTAAACCAATACATATTACAGTGTTAAAATTTTCCTAATAGCCAACCTATATATTTTTAATTAATTTGATCCTATTGCTGTTGGATACATCGCTCCCCACTATACCTTCTCTTTTTGTACATATTTGGCAAATATCTAGATTTCTTAGACCAAATCCTTGCTGAAGCCAAGCTGATTTAAACCAGATGAGTATCTGGTTCTTTATGTCTTCTAAATCAATCACTTTAAATCTTTCCACACAGCTTAGTCTCTACAGATCTCTGTCCTCTTGTAGCTATTTTCCTGATGGTTTTAATATTTTTTTTTAATTTCATTTCAGTCTAGTTTAATTTTTGTTGGGTTTTATTGGTTGGGTTTTGGTTGATCAGTTGGTTGGTTGGTTTTGATTTTGTTTTCTAGGTAAGGACAAGACCAGAATGAAAAGTACTAGTCCAGATACAGTCACTGCTTGGTAATATAGAATGGAGCATTCCTCTCTCTGCTGTTGATTTGATTCCTCTGTTAACATAATAGATCCTAGAATTTTTTTAGGTGCCATTTGCATATTCTGACCTTGTCCCTTATTAGAACTCCAAGTGATATTTTTAAGTATACATTCCTTCTGAATTTCTATTTCCCTTGAATAGCTGTGGTTTGGAAAACGTATACCTCACAGGTATAATGCAATAAAACATCATTTATTTGTGCTCTCACTTGAGTTTTTTTCTAAGGCAGGGAACATGCGAATTCATAAACCTGGGGCAAATCTTTTTGTGTGTATAGTATAAAGTAGCCATGCTGAAACAGAATCAGGGGTATGACTCTTGATGAATGAGGTTGAAGTTTGGCATGCTTTAAGATGCTTTCTTTCAGTTTGTGTTCAACACTTTGAGTGCACAGATTGCTCAGTTGTATTCAGTTGCCACAGTGGAATTATGGCCAGATATAGGGCTACATACTCTGCTTCTCTCTACAGAATAAGTACTTACCAAGCCCTGTGACTGCTAGTCCCAAATTTCAATCATTTCTTCTGCTTAAATTTTGCTGTGTTTTTGTTTCATCCCATTAAGCAATAGTCAGTTGATTTTTAACAGACTTCATTACTCATTTTATGTAATGTTATCCGTTTGTTTTCTTTTAAAGAAACATATAGTTTTACTCATGCATAGTACATAGAGTATCTCTGATATATGTTTTTTTGACAGTCCAGTTGAGCCTAACTCTAAGTTTAGAATTTCTGGTCCTGTTCAGTTGACTCTTATGGCCTTGAGATATTTGGCAAAGACCTTAAGTGCAAACTAACTCACTTAAGGCATAACATGATCTTAGCTGAAGCAGCCCTGACAATAACTATTAGTGTAATCAGTCCTAAAACACACTCATGAATCTCGAATTGGTTGTGTAATACCTGCTGTTTTAAAGTTTGACTTTGTCTGCTGGGAGAAAAGAATGATGAATGCTAGATCCCTGCAGGAAAAATTAACTTTCAGGAAATATTCTTGAGGTGCAGATACGTTCTTGTAAATCTCCCTGAGTCTTCCAGGATTCTGGAAGCTGCTCCAGGATCAGAGTTCTCAGCTTCTAAGAAGTACAGACAAAACTGAATTTTGTGGAAATAGTAGAGCAAGGACTGAAAGAGAGGGAAGACAATAAGATTGTGAGAATGTATACACAAATTAGGAGTCCTGACAGAGATCTGAGAGGAAGCATTTGGGTTTCTGGGAAGGTGATGGAAAACTAGCAAACAGCAAAAGGACTTTCAAGGAAAATGCAGACTCAGCATTCAGTAACACTTTAAGGGTCTGAGAAAAAAATTAAAAGGTTGGGAACTACCATTCTTCCCCACTTTAACATTGCCCCCTCCACTGGCCCAGTTTCATTTGGAAACAGGATTTTAAATTACACAGTTTTCTTTATAAGACCTACTCTCTCTCTTGGAAGTAGCCCTTTATTCACCACACTTTAACTTTCTGCATAACACAAAGAGACCACATGTAGAAAGCAGGAGTAACATCTACTTTAACTGAGCAGAAAAGAAAGAGATGAAGAAGGGGACAGAAGTTGCAAAATCTGTTCCTGAGATTGTGGGACCCAAAGAAAGAGGCTGTGGGTAGCTGCTGCAGCCTGTACATGAGGTTAAATTGTAAAAAAATAGCCATCATTTCACCACTGCTCCCAGGGACAACATGAGTAGCTCTTGCAGAACAAGGAATTAGCTTTTTGGATCACAGATTATTTGCATAGCCAATGGAAAGAAACTACTGCTTATTCTCTTATTTACTGCCACATAGGAATTGAAATCTAAAAATCTTATACTATCTTATTTTTTCCCATCTATTGTGAAAATTGTCAAGTATCATAACCTAGACCCTAATATCATTATATGAAAACTATTTGACTCATAACCTTAAGAAATGCTGTATAAATGATGCAAGGATAAGTAGTCACAAAACAGATCACTGATGAGCAGAGGGCTGATTTGGAACTGTTTAGAATTAGTATGGGGGGATTTCCTTTTACGATATATGTAACATTTGTCTTGCATTGCAGAGGCATGCTATGATAACAATGTCTGAAGATGTAAATAACTCAAAACCAACTTGAAAATAGCAGTTGCGTACTGACAATGATTAGCTTCCCTGCCTTTGATGTGTCTGGGATTGTATTTGATCAGATTTGCCAACTCTATTTATGTTGTATTCAGTGCTGGTCCAACATTGCTAGATTTCTAGTTATATTCACAGTTCTTGCTGTTATATTCTTCTGGTATCATTGATCTCATTGTTACAGCGTGTATGGAAAGAATAATATAGTTTTGTTTATGTTTCACAGCTTGGTAGTCATAGTTATTGTAACTGCAGGGTAGGAACAATTCTCAGAAAGAATATCCTTTTTTTTTTTCCTAAACTTTACTGCATTGCTAATTCATCTAACTCTTATTCACACTTTGCAAGGTGTTATAATTGAGTCAAATGACTGACTCAAGATAATCTTGGGCATGAAAACCACAGGATTCCAAAAGTATTCCTCTGTTGGCAATCCAGCCTTGATAATGCAAGCTATTGCTTTAAGTCTTCCCTTCTCTTTTGTGTTCTACTAGAGTGTTCATTCACAGCCCACTTAGGTAACCTCCCTCTACATTACTACATTTCCACACTGTTTATTATTTCAAATAGCCTGAAGACATTTTGGTAAAAAAGCACTACTGTGTGTGTCTGTTCTTGGAATCACAAACGGTTTTAGTTCCCTATCTCTGAGGAAGTATTTTGCCTGCAGTATTTCTAAGTCACAGAGGTCACACATAAAGTTTTGTCACACTGAACTATTCAGGTGCAGCAAGATTAAAAAAAAAAACCCTGACAAAAACAAACCTCATCCCTCATCTGCAATGATCAGCTTCATTGAGTATGTTACAAGCTTCCATTCAGTAAGAGCCAATTATCACTAATCTACTGAGTTGGAAGTCACCTCACATACTAATGAGTTTTTTGATCCTCTGACTTATAAACAGGTTTACTCATTTTCTAGCGCCATCCTTTGTGATGGTACAAAGATTCTCTGTACTGGCAGGACTTCTTAATTCATATATATATAATTCTATTAATAAGGAAATATATTTGAAAAATAAAGTGATGTAACTCTGTCAATAATATCTGTTTTGCTTTTTCTTAAGGCTGAGATTTTGCATAAATTTACATCACAGAATCACAGAATCGTAGAGTGGGTAAAGTTGGAAGAGTCAAGAAGATTCATCCTAGAGCATATTACACAGGATTACATTCAGACAGTTCTTGCATATCTCCAGTGAGGCAGACTCCACCACCTCTCTAGGCAATCTGCTCCAGTGCGCCATCACTGACACAGTAAAGTAGTTCTTCACATTCAGGAGGAACTTCTGTGCTTGGCACCACCAAGAAGAGCCTGGCTCCATCCTCTTGACATCCTCCCTTCAGATACTGATAGACATTGATGAGTTCCCTTCTCAATCATTTCTTCTTGAGGCTGAGCAGGCCCAGCTCCCTCAACCTTTCCTTGTAAGAGAGGTGCTCCAGTCCCTTAATATACTTTGTCACTCGCCACCAGACCTGCTTCAGGAGCTCCATGTCTCTCTTGTATTGAGGATCCCAGAACTGGACACAGCACTCCAGATGAGCCTCACATGGGTCGAGTTGAAGGGCAGGATCACTTCTCTCAAACTGCTGGCAGTGCTCTTCCTAATGCTGCCAGGATACCATTGGCCGCCTTGGCCATGAGGGCACTGCTGGGTCATGAACAAGTCCTTCTCTGCAGACCTTCTTTCCAACAGGTCAGACCCCAGCCTCTACTGGTGCATGGGGTTATTCCTACCCAGGTGCAGGACCTTCCATTTGCCTTTGTTGAATTTCAGACAAAGTACCCATCTCTCTAACTTGCTGAAGTCCCTCTGAAAGCCTGTACAGCACTCTGCAGTATTGGCCACTCCTCCCAGCTTTGTGCTGACAGTGAACCTGCTGAGGAAGCATCTGTCCCTTCATCCAAGTCAGTGATGAATAATTTAAACAATACTGGGCTCAGTATTGAACCTTGGGGAACACAATTAGTGGCAGGTATCCAAGTAGACCCTGTGCCACTGATTATGACCCTCTGGGAACTGCTGTTCAGACAGTTCTCAATCCAGCAAATACAAATAATATACAAATAATAATTGGAAAACATAGTGTCAAGTAATAAGAATCTCATTTGCTGTTTTGGTTTGTTTGGGATTTTTTAATTTTGTTTTAGTTTTGGTTTGGTTTTCTTAATCTTGTGATTCAAAAGAGAGATCATGAAATCTATTTGCCTTATGATAGTTTTTTCAATGCAGAAATTCATGAGTGGCAGAGGAGTGAAATTCCATCTGCTGCGAAACTTTCCATTAGTTCTTGACTATTTTTGCTAGGCGTCCTTTGCTCTTATCTCTTCTATCTCATTTGTAAATTTGGAATAGAAAACTAGATATAGCTACCCCAGTGTCTACCAGTGGCTGACAAAGGAAATCTTTCATAAGAACATTCCTGAAAATTCATGAAGGCCTGACAAAAGTAACTTACAGTGGAAGATCACTGGAAGAGTTCTTGCCAAGGCAAGTAAAAAGTGCAACTAATATTTCTGCTTAGCAGTTACAAATTTAACAAGACATTTACCAAAGAATACATTAATTTAAAAAAGAAAATAAGTTTCTTATCTTTAAAATGTGTTTTATCTCAAAATAACCAGTCAAAATGTTACAAAATTAAAAAGAGCTACAAAGTATTAATGATTTTATCCTTTAGCTTGATCTCGTCTCAGAAAAACAAGCTAATAATTAATCAATTTTAATGTTTACCTTAATGAAGTAAAACGTAACTGCTTGTTTCTAATCATGAAAAGATATTAGAAAAGGGATGAACATAACAGGTTCTAGGTGAATTGAATAAAGCCCAGAGATCAAGCTTGCAATTACCTGTTAAAATTTAGTAACTCTGTTCACATCCTATACATTTAACCATATTAGCAGTTACACACATGCTTCAGGTAAAAGTTAAAGGAAAATAAAACTACTGCCTTTAGGCTTTCAAGGGCTGTATTGCTTTTTTTGAAAGTGATGTTTCTGTTGTGACAAAGTTTCTGCCTGCTTTTTCTCTGCTGCTTTTTCTGGGGGTCCCTCTGCTACTACTGTTCCCTAGGGCATGAACTGTGTGAGAGTCAAAGCCTTATTCTCAGGGGGAATAAACAACCCAATTTTGGTGCTCAGAAGAGTGGAAGGCTGTTGGTCACTAGGCACTTCCAAATCCTACCAATTAATGTATTTGGTGGATTGCGCTAAGGAGTATTGAATACAGAAGCAAATCCCATTTTAGTTCAATATTGCAGGCTCAGTTATTCCTCAAAGTAGCTTGTATAGTAGTAAGCCAACAATAGTTTGGAGATTGGCAAGTTTGGGGTTTTTTTCAGCTCAAAATTAATATGACATTTATCCCATTTTCAGCTCCCTCATGTTTTCAATCTAAAGCACTGGTACTATTTTTCTCTGACCTTTTAGTCTTCATTCCCATTAGAACATTCATGTTTATCACCAAAATCTTCATTTTTATATGTACATGAAATTCAGAATTATAAGCAGTATTTGATACTTTCTGCAATAATGGCATCTTGTCAAAGGCCAAAGATTGACTGTAATCTAAAAAGGACTCTGCTGGGAATGATGTTACAGTATGTTCACCTGAATTTGCTGTTTTCTTCATTGGAAACATTTCACGAATATTTTGAAAAACCATGGCAAACCTGAATGTTGTACTGGATTTGCTATAATAACACTGAATTTAACCTCTAAAGTTTCACTTTTCTGCTTGCTTCTGTAGGTGTTAAGATATCCGTTGGGCTTTTAATGACCGCAACCATAGGTTAAAGTGTAAATGTTAGGGTTTGAAGATTTATGCTTTCTTCTTTAAGTCCAAAACCTTTTAACATTGGTGTGGGAAGTTGTCAGTAAGCCAATTTCTAATGCTATTTCTTTCTGCCTTTTCCTGTCACAAATAGATTCACCTCTTGGTCTTCCATGTTCCTTGTACAATACCTGAATGGAGAACTGCAGGGGTTGCTGTTTGTTTATTTGAAAATAAGTTATTGAAATAATCCTTTTTTGGAAAAATGAACAACCTTTGGATCTCTGTTTTCATTCTGGTTGAACTGCCATTTGAAAGGATCTCATCAACAATAAATCTAAGTTCTCCCATGTGTTGTAAAGCCATGAAATGTCTGGCTGTATCAGTGCTTTTTGTCATCGTTAAGTCAATGGAAATGCCAAACTGGAGAAATGAAGCAATTCAACCTTGTTTGAAAAGGACAACATAGTAAAAGAAAGAACTGTTATGCAGTTAAAATTAACAGCTAAAGCCTTCTTTTACTTAGACTGTACAAACTACATCTTGATCTAAAAGCTTGATGAAGTTAAATATTTTTACTGGCATCCTGCAACACTTCAGACAGTATGAAACTTCAAGAAAATGAGACTGCACTCAGTCTGGCATTTAGGAACATAAGTGGTCTAACCACAGTTACATTTTTTTGTAGGTATCATGGAAAAGGGGAATTTTAAGTGATGTTTTGGAGGTGAATAATGAAGTGGCATTGTGGGAACATTTCCTAGGCATCAAGAGGTAGCAAGAAACGAAGTATAAAGTCTTTTGTTTAGGAAAAAAAGTAGCTCTTGGCCAGTGGAGAAATGTCACCGTGGAAGAGAGGCCAGATCCTCAACAGTAAGACAGAGATGATAGGCAACATCAAAAATGAAAGATCTCAAAGCTGTCTTTGTCTACATCCTATTGTGAGAGAAAAAAAAAATAATTATTTGAAGTGTGAGTTTTATCCATCCTTGATTTTCAAGTCTGGATTAGAAAAAGTCCTGAGGATCCCACCCTGACCTTCTAGTCCCTCTTTGGACAAGATGTTTAACATCAATGACATCACAAGATCAGTCAGAACTACCATAGGGGTAAAGAAAGGATTGAGCTAGTCATGTTTCTTTCCAGGAATGAGACAGGAAGCATATCTACTCCACTGAGGTATATCACTCTTATGGATCTCCTTTCCAAGCCAACCCTTTAAGATCTGAAAGTTACAAAATGGACATGTTATTACTTTCAACAGAATCTCAGTCTACAATTTATCAAAAATTTTTCTAAAAAATCTTCATAATCTTCAGTGATCACCATCAGATCATTCTACATCTTTTAGTGAGGATGAATTAATGTTGTCTGGAAGGTAAATTTATTCCTTATTAATTTTGTAGATTACAGATCAAAAGCAATAGATAAATTTTGCAGATTAATTAACTACAGTCTTTAAGACTATCAAAAACTTATTTGTTACATTTTTTTCTTTTAGAATATTAACGGTATCTATTTCCACAAACTTTTAAGTCAATGAGTTCAAAGTTAATTCCAAATTGGTGTGTTTGGTATAGAGGAGGACTGGACAAGAAAAATGGAACATAGCTTTCATTACTTCATTCAGGGATTGGGAAATAGAAACGGCTACTATTTATTGACAACACTTTATAACATGCTGCCAGATATTGCACAATATGAGGATTGGTACAACATGACCTGCCGTTACTCCAAAGAGTTAAATTTAGATAGTTAAAGTGAAAGCAGTGTCTCATACAGTGGTTAAGGTTAAATCAGACAGGAAACGATCACCAAAGTGCAGTGCGCATCTACCAGGAACAACTGCAATCCCTATGGCAGCTCCACCACACACAGAAACAAATTGCTGGTTCAGTGGAATGAAACCATTCATTCAGATATAAATTCTTTCTATCTTGATCCTATCACAAGAGTAGCTCTACCTCTACATATTATCTTACCTCTGCCAGTCTACTAGACTATTGCTTGTCTAAACTATATGCCAATTGGTCAACTGCATATTTGTTGGCTAAATTCTGCCTCAGTGGTTTCAGCTGTGGGCAAGTCCCTGGCCCCTCCTTACATTTTCATAGGATTTGAAGCATTTATCATTTTACACTCTACCTTTCTTTAAAGCATGACTAAAAGTGATCAGGTGGATCAAAAGCTGTTGGGAGAACAGACTGAAAGACATACAGACCTAAGATTTCATTCTTGGGCACTAGACTAGGGTAAGAGCCAAGATGGACCAGGTCATCAGCACAGTTCTACAGCATCCTTCTTAGCCCTATATTCCAGTTTTATCACAGCATTACTTGTGCTGCTTTTTGGCAAGAACATCCTCTCCAGGGGAAAATACGGTGTGATGTTTTAAAGCATTAAAAAGCGTTAAAACACTAAGAGGTTTATGCATGTATGTACATAGTCTTTACATCTGAAGACCAAGTTATTTCTATCCAAATCACAAATTCTATGAGGAGGAAGGAAAAAGTAATAGTGTTTATTCTCTGAAGAGGAGAGTAAAAGCGGATTTTTGTTTCCTTAATAATGTCAGTCTAGGTGATGCTTAGGTTAACTCAGAACCCAAATAAGTTCCACTAGTGTAACATAACTAAGTGGCACACCCTATCACTGAATACAGACACCATTATATTGATTTTAATCATAAGGATTTTGAGGGAAAATAAGAAAGCATAAGCAAAGATATTCTCTTACTTCTCATAATATCAAAATAATCATTAACTGATGTGTTCCAATCATTTCCCTGCTGTGATGAAAATAGAAGATCAATAGGACATAGAAACAGTGCCAAAAGTTATAGGAACTGGCTCTTTGCCACTCTTTCAGAATTTATCCCCAGGAAGAAGATTTAGATTTAGATTAAATCTAGATGTGTTTATATTTTGTAAGTAGAAGTTTGAATAGCTTTTCATATTGCTGTTGACAGCTCTCTTTATAGAAATGGGTGTGTAATGCTTCTCAACACAAAATACAAACCCAGTGGAGAAACTAGAGCAAACAAAAACATCCTTTTTAAAAAAAAAAATCTCCCAGTTTCAAGTAAGCTTTTGTATAGAAAGATATTTCAGACTAGACTGGATTTTAAAAACAAAAGTAGATAGAATACGCTTGGGCAGAATAGAAGCTCCTAGAATAATGAAGACTGTTATAGTTAGGTCACTCCCCTAGGAAGGAGGAAATTAGGCTTTTAAATTACTGCTCTGTGGGAGTCTCTTCAAAGATTTGAATCTCATTGTTGTTCTTTGTAGGTGAGTGCCCTAGTCACTGAGCATTACCTGTGTTCTCGCTGTCACTTATTGACGGAGATGTCCTTCTATGTGCATATAGTTAAAGATGTATTGAGAAAAAACTACATTTCCATGCAATCATTTTTGTAAATTCAATTTTAAACACCCTAAATCTAAATATTCACAGCTGGCTCTGCATTGGTTTCCATCAATCTAGGAATTTCCTCTACTTTAAATATTTTTTATTACCTCCAACTTCACTGAAGGCTCTATTATGTGTTACTGCCAGGCCATATTGCCTGCAGAGATAACTGAGTTGCAACAGTGAGCAAATACTCATGAGGATGCCTGAAAAAAGTATATAGTCCTGCTTCTGAAAACAATACCAATATTCTGTATAGCTTTGCTTATGGAGTTATACAAAGTATATTGTGGTCTGCTTAGTGCTGGAAGGATTCACTATCAGATTATTATCACCTAAAAATCAAACTTCTAGGTGCTGACTTACTTAAAGTGTAAAAAGGAGAAAAGCATGCAAACAAAATAGTTGGAAAGTACTGATATACCAGAGTGATACATGACATTAATTAGAATTAACTAATCTAATATTCTTTGACTAGATAGTGGTCGATAATTTCAAAGAAATCCTAAGAAATATTATTATCAATGAATACAGAGAAAATCATTGTAAGATAAGTTACAATGGTTAGGAATAGCTTTGTAGCTTAAAACCAGAGAGATTTCTTGTTCAATTATCAGAGGTAAAGAGCTTAAATTCAGCAGTCAAAACATTTTATTTCCACCTAAAATGTCAAACTCTTTACTTCAGGTACACTTTTACAATTTTAATCCACAAAAAGCCTTTAATATTCCAAAAGCTTTCTCACTGTAGACAAAAAAGAAACAACCAAATATTGTAATATTGGACCTGCTGAAATGGCAGGAATTCCCATTTTTAGTCGTATCTATCTACAAGATACTTCTTTTATTGTCTTTATCAGAGTCACTGTTTCCTTGACTCCTGTAAGAGGTTAGCCATGAGCAAATTGTGAAGGTGTGGGGCAGAGATAATGCATATGTTCTTAGAATATTAGCACTTCCTAATTGAGAATCTAGATCCTAAAGCACATTTTGAAGCACCTTGAAAATAATTTACTGCATTTTGGATAGTGCCAATCATGCATATCCCCATTTAGCCATACAAATTTGAAGAATTTTAAGGATCTTATAATTTCACCAAAGTTTTTGCAGAAGTATATATCCAATATAGTATATCTATTTTAACTTATATATCATTACATTTGGAGAATATTTTGTTGTCACCTTCTAACCTGGTATGATTCCCTATGTAATAAACTACTTTTCAAAACCAGTTAATTATACCATAATTATGTCCTATTCTGGAAGCAGTTCAAGTGTTCTATTAGTTTCCCAAGATATCTCCATTACTTACATAATTTTGTCAATTTGCACGGATGACATTACATAATCTAGATGTTATTTTATTCAGAGCTGTAGTTTTCGGCTCCGAAATTCCACTTCCCTCATTTACAGTAGGTTTCTTCTTCTGTTTTGCAATTTATTTGTTGTAGTTTTTTGTGTAAAGATTGAATTTTTAACTTCATGTTTGCATGCAACCTGACATTGCTGTTTAAAAGTGCTGAAAATCTGGAAAATGTGTACCTCATCAATATTTTGGCATGTGACCATTTTCAATGACAAAAGTTCTCAGTAAGTCAGTAAAGTAAATTGTGGGCTTGAGTTTTTGCTGATCACTTTTTTCCAGCCTCCTTTTCCCCCTTATTATTTGTGTATGCGTGTGTGTGTGTTCTGCCATTTGCTTGGAAGTAACATTTTAATTAAAAAGTTGATGGAAATGTTTTAAGCTTGCTTCTGAAACTGTGATTCATTGTAAATGATAATTGTTTTCAGCAACCCATATTCTTTGCCAATAGATTTCATTTGGACTATTGTCACTTTGATAGTCAGCTTCACAGTAATGTCCAAAAAATTGATAATGTGGTTAAAAAAATATTTCAAACACCTCTAAAAATAAATCTCTGTTCTGGAGTACTGTTGTTTATTGGAAAAAAAAAATAAAAATTAGGAGATGACATTTCTGTTAATCAGTTAGAATTTAGGCACTGCTGTGCTAAGCCCTGCACAATTTTAATCCACTTCACTTACATGTTGTTCACTGTAGATAGAAGTAATAGTATATTTTCATACAAATACGCTTGGGCATATTTTCCCATATAATGGGAAGTAGAAGTCCACTACATTGACCAATGGCTAAGTAAAAAATAATCACATGGATATGATAATATTCTGCACTAATTTTGGCTGGGAGTTGTGGGTTTTTTTCATGGTTTGTATGGTATTATGTGTATTATGTTTTGGATGTGTGACCAAACAGTGTTGATAACACACTGGTGATTTAGTTATTGCTGATCAGTGCCTACACACTGTCAAGGTCTTCTCAGTTTCTCAAGCTGCCCCAGCAGTGACTGAAGGTATATATCATAACTTGGCACTGTGGACAGTAATAAAACTGACGTAAAGAAGGAGGAAGGGGGAACTTTGGAGTGACGGTGTTTGTCTTCCCAAGAAATTTTCAGGCATAAAGAAGTCCATAAAGGATATCCTAGAGATGACTGAACATCTGTCTGCCAATGGTGAGTGGTAAATGAATTCCTTATTTCCCCTTTCTTGTGTGCACAGCTTTGTTTTACCTATTATGCTGTCTTTATTTCGATATGTGAATTTTACCATTTTCACATTTCCAGTTCTCTCCCCTATTCCCACTGTAGAGAGGGAGTGAGCAACTGTGTGGGGCTCAGCTTCCTACCAGGGTTAGCCCACAACATACTCATCCTCACGAAAAAGGAAGAACTCATTGAAAATGAGAGGGTTGAAGGCGCCTTGGCTGCAGTGACCATGAGAGTCAAAGGCTGACAGCACTGGACTGCAGGAGAATAGGCTTTGGTCACTTTAAAGATTGGCCTGAAAGAGGCCCATGGAAAAAGCTCTTGTAGGAAAGAGAGACCCAACATTCAAGGATCATCCCCAAATCAAGAGCAGCCCATCTCATCAATTAGGAGGTCGGGTAAAAATGACAGGTTATCTTCACAGAAGAACAAGATGATTCTGGCCAAACTCAAAGTAAGTAAAGGAAATAAAGGAAGTAAAAAAAAAAAAGGGAAGTTTACTTTCAAAACAGAAGGCAGAAGTGGGAATAAGTATCCTGGAAAGAATACAGAGATGCTGCCTGAACATGCAGAGACAAGGTTTGCAAAGCCAAAGCCAAATGGAATTGAATCTGTCTAGTGAAGTGAAAGACAAGAAAGTATTCCATAACTGCATACATGACAAAAGGAAAACTAGGGAAAATGTGGCCCCACTGCTGAACAGGTAGGGGATCTGGTAACATAGGACTTGGAGAAGGCTGAGGTACTGGATCCATTCTTTACCTCAGTCTTTACTAGCAAGCCCCAGAGAAAACATGAAAATTCTGGAGCAAGAAGGATTGACCCATGGTAGAAGAGGATCAGGACATCTGACTCATATAACTTTGAGACCACTCTCAATAATCTTTGAATGATTATGGCAACTGGGAGAGGTGTCTGGGGAGTAGAGGAAAGTAAATGTCACACCTACCATCAAGAAGGGCAAGAAGAAGTATGCAGGAAACTGCAGGTCAGTCAATCTCACCTCAGTTTCTGGGAAGGTGATAGAACATCTAACCCTGCGAAACTTTTCCAGACACATGCAGAAGAAAAAGAAAAAAAAGTCATAATGGATTCATCAAGGGGAAGTCACGCTTGACCAACTTGATAAACTTCTACAATGAAATGACTGGCCTGGAAGATGAGAGGGAAGCAGTGGATATTGTCTACCTGGAATTCGCTAAGGCTTTTAACACTGTCTCCCAGAAGATCTTTATAGAGAAAATGATCACAAATGAGCTGGGTGAATGAACAGTGTAATGGTCTGAAAACTGCCTGAACAGTCAGGCTTGGAGGGGGACCATCAGTGGCAGAACATCTAGTAAGAGACCAGTGACTCTGTCTGCCTTCTTCCTTCCTGAAGCTATCCAATGAATGTGGAAGGCATTTGATAATGGTTTAATTCAAACTTAAACTACAAAAATTATAATCAAGGGTTGGTTAAGCACCTAAGCAAGAAGCAGGTAGCAGAAGCATCCTGAATGGATTGTAAACCCAAGAAAAATTTGGGGGAAATTTCAGGTATCTTTTTGGGGGACAGATATAATAGTTCTTCTGAACTTTTGCCAACTAAAAATTGTGGATATGCTGAATTATAGGCTTAGGCTATAGTTTAGGCCCATTCTAATTCATGATTCAGACATTTATAAATATAAATGTTTCTGGACTGAATAATAAAAACTCGTGGAAGTGACCTAGGAGTCAAGGGAGAGGTTGAAACAACAAATGCCTGAACTGAAATGAGTAGTGACACACACTTATCAAAGTACATCATGTGTTTAACTTTGTATGAGGGAACTCAGCAGAATCATGTATGAGGTTATCTTTTGCAAAGTAATTTTAAATACTTTTGAACACAGAAATTTTAATCTAGTATCATCTCCTGTAATTTTATTCTGGTCTCCCTTAAATATTCAAGTCAAATCCACAAAATCTACAAAATCCTGACTTTATTATATTTGTTCTTCCTTAGGTCTGTATACATCTTTACAGTTGAGGACAGAATAAAATATCTATAATCATGCTATTCCTTATCAAAATGCAGTGTGTTACAAGCAGACATGAAACTCTGCAATGTTCTTAATGACAGTCTCAGACATACTATTACTCCTATCTCATCTATCTCCATGTCAGGTTAATTGGCTTTCTGTAATTTTCTGCATGAAACTTCACCATCAACAGGCATATGAGGTTTAGTTGTTACCTCTACCTGATGTTTTTCAATGCTCTTAAAAAGCATTGTTAAAAAAAGTATTGAGCTCTGTTATACTATTGTACCTTGTCAGCACCTTTCCCATTAGTGTAATATTAGACAGCTATAGAAGGAATAGTACAATTGAAATCCTGGCAAACAGAAGAAATGAGAAGAGAGGGTCATGTATAACAGTGAAAGGAATGTAAAACCTGAAATAAGCCAGAGACAGGCACTCAGTGAAGTTACTGAGGGAATAAAACAAAATCCATTTTCAAAACTAATGAGAACCTGCTATGCTGCTATCACTCCTTGAGGCATGGAATCAGAGATAAAAGCTCATATGAAGACTGCTAATAGCCATATACCATTCTGTCAGTGAAATTAGTTAAAAAAACTTTATTGAAGACAGCTTGCTCTCTATCTTCTCCTTCTCTCCTGTTTCACACAAACATCTTTCCTGTCTGTATTGGCAAATTTTCTTTGTATAAAATGTTTGGTCTTTGGAATGTGGAAGCCAGGATAAAAATGCAAAACATAAGTAGGATTATATTTTGATGAGATGAAATCAGGAGTATAAAGAAATGCATGCATACCTAACATAAAAAAATGGTTTTATCCTTTTCCGAGACAAGACTGAATTCAGCCAAAGTCATGTCAGATCTCCAGAAATTTCAAAAATAAAAAAACCTGCTTCTATAATTTTAATTTATTAAAATGCAGAGTAAAATTGAATCTCTATCAATATAATCTATGTAACCTTGATAAAATTTCAGTGCATCATAAACAATATCCTAGTTACCTCTCACCATAAAATTGGGGAGAATTGAACATGTCACATTAGCAACTTCACGTTCTTACTGCTTCACACGTCATACGAAACATAAAAAAAAAAAAAGCCCTATCTTTTTTTTTTTATTTACAGAAGGATAGCATACCAGACAATCTGACTCCAAATATTTCTGTTCTTCCAGGTTCCCCGTTCAGTTAACAACTGTCTTTTTGTAGAATTTGTTAGGTTGCTTTAGTATTTACCAGCTTGCTTACAATAGATATTTTTAATAGGTAGCCAGCACTAGAGAAATAGTCTTTTTAGCAGACCATGTTTTTTTTCTGTCCTTATAAATGTTGTGGTTATCCAAACAAGAAATGTGTGTATTGGTTTCCAACCCAGTATTGCACTTCAATATACTTAGTCTAACAGCAGAGAGTTTTTTTCATTACTATTGCTGTTTTCTTTCCTTGGAGTAATACCTTCTTCATCTTGAATATATTGTTCAGTTTTTTCCCTGCATGAAATCAGCTTATGGCCAATGCTTATCACCTTAAATCTGATTGGGTGTACTTTGTAGTGACAAAATCGCTTAAATTGCAAATACTAACAGAGAGCAGATAATGCTGAGTATGTGTGTGAGTAAATGACTGGAAATGAACTATTGAACCCTTAAGGAGAACACTGCTACTTCCTAGCTGAAACAAATATAGGTTGCACTTAATTCTGATAAAACTTGGAGTAAACAAAAGTGGCACATCCTGAATCCTCCACTCAATGAAGGAACACGAGTTAGAAACAAAAATTAGGAAGGTGATCATATGTTGGACTTCTGCATATAGACTATTTAGCCTAGGGAAACTGAGGGCTTGGGGCCTAAAAGAAGAGTTCTTGGAGGGACGTGGAAACAAAAATCAGTCTTGATAAAAAGAAGGTGAAGATTCTGGCTGGAGGAAAGTTACCCAGCATGACTTTGTGTCAGTATTCACAGACCAGGAGAGATGTGCAAGGAAGGGAAGATCTACTGAGAGCACCATTGGTGAACCATGTGTGAGACATAATCCAGTAAGGAAAAAGCCCTTATGTCCTTAAGTTCTTAAGTAAACTCCATTATACAATTCTACAGGAGGTCATCTTTTACCCCATCTCACCTGTAGCTATGTCTTGGTTAATGGTTATTGGTCTTTTTTTTCTGCCCTCTTAAGTGTGGTAGTACCTCATAAGGCTTAGGTTCCACTGCAGTGCTTACTCTTCTGTTGGTTCATATTTCATGTGGCACTTACATGAATCAGACCTACTTATTTGTGTGTATGTGGCCTGATCTTTGGCTTCTTCTTTTGTGTGTTCTCTCATTTTCTTAAATGATTGTTTTCCCCATTTCTTCAGATAGATAGCAACAGACTAACGTGGAGCTTGCAATTTAGGGTACAGGAAGGTTCCTTCCTCTTTGTCTTGTTTTTACTATCAGTTCCCCTGGTTTCCTTGACTGTTTTCTCATTGTCTAGAAACCAAATGCAGGTAGGTGTCTCTTAATGTTGATTTTTGATTTTGTTTCCCTTCTGCAAAGATGACTGCTCTGAACTGAGTTTCCTTTACTGAGTCTACTTACTGTGCTTAAGTAAAAATGTACTATGCCAGTTTATGTTATTAAAAGCTGTTGTTATTGTCCTCAGTTTCCTCAGTGTGAGATTGTAAATATGGTCTTACATATTCTTCTGTCATCCATCTTGACTGGATAGAGTTTCCCAGCTTAGGCAATTGTGGGACAGAGGTTTGGGTCCTTAAAGCATTCCAGTCATAGTCACCACAAGTACTGATTCCTCTTCTGATCCAGTTTCCAACTGACAACATATGAATGTCTCTCAAAGTTCATGAAGATACTTGCATCCTCAATTTTAACATGTATTTTTTCTGTTTTTTAAATTTTTGTTTGTTTTGGGGATGTTTGGTGGTTTGGGGTTTTTTTTGGATAAGGGAGGACATGGAAATGGGAGGGGGAAAAAGAATGTAAAAATAAAGTATTTTTGTACATATACATTTTAACCAGTTGCTGGAGTATGCTTGATTTTAACCCTATGAAGGGTTATTCCATTTAGTTGTTGTTATTTTTCTTTCAGTGCATCAGTAAATAAAAAGCTTCATTTTCTTCTTTTCCCCACAGCTATAGATGTTTTTTTGACTCATTTCTTGGTGTCATGTTTTCCATGTCTGTAGAGATTTCTTTGAATGTCAGTATAACACTCCCTGTGGTCTTACAACTGTCATAATGTCTCTTCTCTCTATTTCAAAGTGTCTTATTTTTGTTGCTGAATCACATTTTATGTATTTTTTGCAGATATCTCTAAGATACTCCCTGTCATCAGGCTTCATATACCCTTGAGAAGACTAAAACTGTTAAAAGGATACTCTTCAGAGATGTTATAATTATAAACAAGATTGTAGCTGCATGCACACAGATTGACTTCCTGACATTGGTTTCTAATCCTTTCCTTCTATAATTTTTCTTTCATGGAATTTGCTTTATAATTGCTTACTGTTTAACAAAATCATATCTGTGGTATTATTACTTCCCCATACCTTATCATGGTATCAATCTCCATTGTTCAGACTTTACCCTCCTTAAAACAGTGTGTTTAACAAGCTCCATAATAAAGTGAGACTTGCCTCCTACTGCTGTGTACCCTGCTTGATCATTGATAATGCAAAAAGCACGTTTAAGAAATATACGTACGAAAACATCAAATAATATTACATTACAGGGGTTCTAATATTTTATTTTTAAAATCACTTAGAACCAGGGTAAATGACAACACAAGGTCTAAGGCAGTGAGGGTTATATTATTCATGGTTTTGTGGAAGGCTTTAAGATTGGTAAACAATTCCACAGAGGAACAAGTGAAACAATAGCTATAATTCTCAGGGGAAAATCTGAGATTTACTGAAAACTAGGACACATAGTCAGTTCTAGGAGCATATTAGAGCAACACCCTCTGATATATAGCTCATAAACAGCAGTTATATTACTGCTGTTCTTCAAGGAATCTCAACTACAAGCATATTAACAGGAATTATATTTTTGTAAATAAACATAAATGAGATTAATAAACTAGAACCTGCTGCCCATTTATTTAAGCTAATAAAACCTACTTCTCAAGTCCAGTTGCAGTAACTGTTCCTTACCCTGACAAGATTGAGAACCATTTGCTCTGTAACTTGGCTACAGCAAGAGTCAAGTACTTGGCCCATAGGATGATTTTTTTTTTCCAGAGGCTTTGTTTCACTAAACAGAAATAAGGAAAAAGGAAAAAGACTTCCTATTGCAGGACAATTTGGAGAATAAATGGTGGTGAAACATGCTAATTTGTATTTTGTATACGAGAGAGAGAAATACATTATCTATTTAGAGAACTTATGAAAAAAACAATCACTGGCCAATAGCTGTCCACTTTCTTAACATAAGGTCTTTACAGAAACTATCCAAACAGATTTTCCTTTATTTTTGAAAAATAAGTACATGAAAGAACATTCTAATATGAAATATATATTAAATCAAAGCATCTAACTGGCCTGCTGGGGTAAAGTGATGGTTTCTTGTTATAGTTCAGGTAAAGCAAGTAAAGTAATGACTGATCTTAATTCAGAGTTACTGCAAGAACAGTATAAAAAAGAATGCAGTCTTTTGGGAAGCAAAGATAAGGAGATCCTCTAAGTTCCAGTAAAACAGGTATGTTAAACATCAAGAGTAATCCCATGTTTTTTGTTATAATCATGCTGGGCTAATCTCAGGACATCTCTTGTCTGGATCAGATTTGGAAATACCTATTGTTGGTCATACTTACTGTCATTAATGCCACTAATGACTAATTAATCATTAATGAAGTTTGGTAGAAGTATGAACACTGCTCTCTTCAATCCATTCACAAAACCAGACCTATGAATATACGGACACATTAGATTTGCAATTTATGTTTTCATATAGACTCTCAGTGCCAAACTGTGAAATGCACAGCACACATTTCTCTGGAATTTCTGGAAGCCTGGCACAAACAAATTTTATTGGGCTACAAATGTAGTGAAATAATTCTTACTCTCCAAGCTAAATTTCTAGGCAGAATTTGACAATGTATTTGCAATTGGAACTTAGTAATTGCTAAAGCAATGCCTTCTCAGACAACCAGCTCACCAGAGGAGATATTTAAGGCAACCACCTCTTACTAAGTTTATCAATAAATACAGCACTCCTCAAAGGTTTAGGAATCTAAATTGAACACTCTCCTTTTACCAAGAGTATTTGAAATATTTTCATTCCTTCTCTCCATGAAATACTCTACAATGACATGACAAGGAGATAGGCAATATTAAAAAACACCTGAAGACCCACTGGTCTAAAAAGTCAGAAATTTCATAATCAGATAGTTAGACAACTTATTGTAATGACTAAGAAATTATAAAAGTTGAGTCGTTAGATGAAGGCCCTATGTTCCAGACTATGTCTAAACTTGGGACCTGGATCACATCCCATCCTGTCAGCCTAGAGTCCACTTTCATTGAATCTCACTTTTATACATGTAAGAATCAAGTAGCTTTTAGCTTGCACAATTCATTTTCACAGAGAGACCAGATTTTGATATCAAGCTGATACATTACCAAATGACAACAAGAGAAGGAAAAGGGGAAAATAGCTGTGTGGATAAGAGACATGATGCCTACCAGCTATCAAGTTGATGTGACTGTGAAAAAACAATTATGTTCTTAGCATGTGTCAGAGAAATTGTAGGATATGTTAGGTAAATTGTAGGTCGCAATTCTGGCAACCTGCAGGCAGAAAAAATTAATTTGGACAAAAGGAGTATTACAGATAAGATGAGAAAAGGCTTAGCTAATCCAATTTTTGAAGAACATGTTTTGGAGGAGTTAGTGTCATGGTAAGAGAATTAGCACAGAAAGAAGAAGGAATATGGTTATATTGTGAAGACACTGCCAAGAGACAGTTTTGATTAGCTTGAAAAGCACATCCACATGGACTATGTAACTTGTAGGTATCTATATTGCACTGACTAAAGGCTTATCAGAATTTGCTAAATATTTTTAACTGTGTTATGTTTGAAGTCATGTCCTAAGCAAAACTGGATACAATTAAGATTCAGTCAATAATTATATAGTTTACATAACCTAAAATTTCAGACAATTCTAACCCCAAATATATTTTAGCTCATTTTTTAGGTCACTGTAAAACTTGCAGAGTCTTATATTGAACCTAAGTAAGGATTGAGAACTATCGCCACCAAACTCCAAAATAAAACACCACCACTACCTTTCTTTTTTAGAAGGACAGCTAAATACACCATTAAATCGTATGTCTAAATAAATTACACAGTGGAGAGTGAGCAAATGATCGTAAACTAAGATCATACTTCTAACTGATTGGTAGAACTGGTGTCTTATTCATCCCTAACTTAGTTGCATTTCCTTTTCTCCAAGAGTGGAATGAAGAGAAAATAATAGCAGTTTGATGTTTTATATTTATTTTGAAAGACTAAAGGTTAATTTTCAAATTATTTATATTTTTTTATTTATTCATTCTGGAAATTTTCACTTAAATTCTGAACTAGTACTTCAGTTTTTGCTCATAGCTTGTTCATTCATTTTCAGTTTACTTTCTGCTTTTTTATTTTGTCATTAGAATCAGTGGATATATATATCATCATAATAAAAGTTAGGAAAAATACAGTGAAGTGGCAAATGGGAGAGGAAAAAGAAGGCAGGAGATACAAAGGAAAAATAGCAATCTAAAACAACGAACTATTTACTTAAGAGAATAGTCTTGAAACATTGAGAAAATAAAGCCTGGTGTTTTTTCACTGAAATCTGTTTGAGATGTTTTGAAAAGTAAAAAGTCCCTTTGCTAGCTTCTAAATGTGTTTTGTAAATAGAATCCCAAAATTAATCAGGTGGTCAACATTAATCAACACTTTCACTTTAAAAGCAGGCATTCTAATAAATGTAATAGAAGCGTAATTTTCACTTACACTTTTATTGTCATAAGCATATTATCTTTGTCCCTTCCCTTCCCAAACCTTACCTTCCCTTTCCTTCCCTTCTCTTCCTTTCTCCCTCTCCAGCTCCCTCTCCTTCTCCCTCTCCCATTCCATTTCCCTTTCATTTCTCCCACCTTGCCCAGATATAGATTATGAGTGTATATATATATATGAGCATATATATATGTATATGAATTTTTTTTGAAAGAGTGGGCACATGATTTTGTATTGTATGTGTGTCAATGGTCAACTGGGATGGTGGATCTGAAGGCTTGCAGTCTCACATAACAGATATTATCTCCATAACTGCTTCCTCTAAGTTAAAAGAAGATGGAATTTGTATCATTCCACTTTTAAATATCTGCAATGTATCATTGATCTTTGAGCTAATTGTTGGGCCTTTTTAACAATAGATTGAGAGAAATAGGCACTTGTGGAGCATTGTTCATCTGATTTGTTTTTACAGTTTTGTTCTACAAGAAGATGAATGTGTCCCAGATCCATGTATGGTATCATCTGCAGTAGTAGACTAAAACTAATAAGGCCACAGGCTTGAACCCTGGCACATACAGACCTTTTCAAGTTTAGTCACCCCTTTGCATGATTCAGAGTGATGCCAGCCCATGTCCTCCCAGGCAAAACCCAGATGCTCCCTATTCATTCAGCTACAGGGGTAAGGGATTGTCTAGAGAATAGTGAACAGGAAGAGATTTTTGAAACTGAAAAACATTCTCAGGTCTTCCTGTTGTTTCTCATCCCATTTTATGTACTAACGCAAATATAGATGCAGCAAATTCCCTGTATTACAAACGACAAGTCAAAATTCACAGCAAATCCTCAGGTGATCAGTTTTGGTAAACTAATTCAACTTGATATTTAATGTGACTGCTCCTACAACTACATTTTCAGAGAACTTTACAGTGACAGTAAACACTGTATCAATATTATCAGCCCTGTTATATACTCTATGTTAGTGGGATGCATATACATTTCTCATACTAAATAAAAGTGTGTGAATAAAATTTTTCCAAAGAGACAAGCAAAGTATCTCTGCTCAGATTAAAAAATGCAATAAAATAGAAAGTAGACCAAGCAGATGAACCACTCCCAAAAGCAAAAGACAAATAACGATGGTATCAAAGCTATATTCACTCCTTTCCTATGTCCAAGCAATATAACCACTATGCATTGCCTTTCCAGTTCCTGCAAAACACCTGACCTTTACATTGAAAGTCACTAGGTTTTGTATGTTTTCACCCAGCAGGTTCTAATTCTGGAATTGTCTTCATGAAAAATATGTTGAAATTACTATGAAGCTATACATATACAAAATAATCGATACAGGAAGATGCAAGATATTGACACAGCAACAGTTATGGTAATGTTTGTAGTATTTTGAGTGAGTAGTGGATCTCACCTGTAATCATGTCTCAAGTGTATTGCTCTATATACTATAAGTAGCCACTTACATTGTACCAGAAACCTGTAGGCAGTTAGTACAGATGCTTGAGCCAAGATGTCACGTAGTACCTTGGGATACACCATTCACTAGGCATCCTGTTGTGGTTTAATATGGCAGGCAGCTAAACACCACAGAGACATTTGCTCACTCCCTTCCGATGGGATGAGGAAAGGAATTGGAAAAAAAGGTTAAACTCATGGGTTTATAAAAAACCAGTCTAATAGGATGGAAAATTAAGGGAAAATAAAAACAATGACAGAAGAATGTATCAAAAAGTGATACACAATGCAATTGCTCACCACCTGCTGGCTGATGCTCAGCTGGTCCCAGAGCAGTGTGCCACTAACTCCCCAGGCAACTCCCCTGAAGTTTTATTGTTCAACATGATGTCATGTGGTATGAATATCCCTTTGGCCAGTTTGGATCAGCTGTCATGGCTATATCCCCTTTCAGATTCTTGTTCGCCTCCAGTTTCTTGATGGCAGAGCAGTATAAGAAACTGAAAACAAAAACATCATCCTAAATCAAAACCACAGCACTATACCAACTGCTAGGAAGAAAATTAGCTCGTATCCAAACAAAAACAGGACACATTCAGGCTGATGTTACTTTCTGAGCTGTTCTGTCTCCCTTCAATCCAGGTAATGAAAAGAAGCAGTCTTCGAGAGAAAAGGGGTTAAAACACAAAAATGTGAAGCACTATAGGAAAGCTTAGCATTAGGAAAATACAGAGGTAATAAATTGTTTGGAGGAACCAAAACACGTTGTCAGGGAAGGACACTGAAACCATAAAATAATGCAAAAAAAAGATATGGTAGCATCAGCAGCTGTGGGTCACCAAGACCCTGCCAACACCACTAGGAAACTACCCAAATTAGGAAAGATTCAAGACGAGTTCAAGAGTTTAACCCGAGGAAGACTCCATGGAGACCCCTGCCCAGATGAAGGCTTGCCGGAACTCCCCTCTCCAAACCTCCCCAAAATGAAGACTCCGCCCAGACTCTGCCTATATATGAATATTAAAAATAGATGTTGCAATGTAATGAATATGCATGTATAATGATGTAATCTACACCTGAAAATTGTATAAAAGAGCAAAACTAATTGTTGAAGGCGAAGCTCTATGTCCAGGGTGACCTGGGGGCTTCCCAACGCGTTGCAAATAAAATACCTCCTGCTTAGAGCATGAAATTCTGTCTCTAAGTAGTTTTCTTTTACACCTTTTGGGGCAAATTCGGCATCAGTAAGACCATTATTTATCATGGCTGACATAAAGGAAACTGTTTTCCTGATTTCCACACCAAGCTCTCATTGTAATTGCAGCTCAGAATGCTGCAATTATTTAATTTCATTAAGTCACACAGAATAAGTCCTTTCTTAAGGTCATTCTTTTTTATAGTGTTTTATCAGCTAAAGGAAAAGAAGAATAAAAGTCACTGAAAAAGAAGATGAAAAAGATCTATTAGGTCATCTGCTTCTTCTCTCTGCCAGAGTGTGATTGTTCCTTATTGTTCCTTTGAGCATGTTTTCTCAAGTTTAATTTAAAGTCATGGCAAAGAGTATTCCATCAATTTCCATAGGAAACAATTGCATACGGTAGTAGTTAACTTGGTCAAGAAGATTTTTTGTCTACATGTAACATTTTATCTTTAATACCTTTTATCTTTTTATTTATTCTATTACTTCTAATGATAAGCTTTTAAAATTATACTGTAATAAACAGCCTTTTACTATCCTTGATGTAGATACTTTTCAAATATTTATAGATTATCATAGTCCTTGCAAATTTGTCAGTTAGCCAAGCACACACATTCAAACATTCTATTGCTTCAAAAAATCCAGAAATTTTACAAATCTTACAAAAGAACACAATCAAACATGTGATGAGTCGAGAATATGCCCACAATGTTAACTTTTAAAAGAGAAAGCTTAATCCTGTATTAAACATTAAAATATTCAGTATACTTAGAACCAAGTGAGATGTTGAGGAATTTGATTACATATATTGGAGAGCAATTCTATACTGTCATGACTAAGAGCACAACATCACCTTTATTTATAAAGCAAGGAAATGTAATGGGTCTGGTAGAAAATTGGAAGTTGTGTAACAGTGTTCTAAAGCTGAAGGATTCTTTTAATAGCTAAGGTTAACAGTATACCTACGTTTCAGAACAAATATATACATACTGGGGTTTTTTACTTGGAATAAGGGAGTATAAAGATTGTTTCCACTCACAACTATCGTCAGTCAGTTTATCTTCTTCAGCTAAAGCAACAGAGCCTGTTTTTCTTAAGAAACTACACAAACGGTCCATATATTTATCCCGAATACTGTGAGAGAATTATAAGTGGGAGGTGAATAAGACACATAAAATCTGTACTGTCCAGATCAGCTGCATTAAGATGAATACTTTTGATTCACATTTAGAATATGATACTGAAAATGTTGATCTTCCAATCTTAATGCTTCTAAACATTGCAGGCACATCTTTAAAACTTTGAAAAAGAATACCTGAAGTATAATATTATGAAATCAATGGAGTTGGGGAAGGGGGTATTGCACCTCCCTTCCTCATGAAAATTGTTCTGCCAGAGGACTATATTTGATGGGCCATTTCCTTGTTAATCAGAAAGCTACAGTCACATAACAGCTTTTGCTGGCATTGTACACTACTCTAACTTTGATGCAACTCAACTGAGTTACAGCAGGATTGTTTTTTGGATTTCTTAAAATCCATTTTGCTTGGTTTACATCAATTGCAAATTACATGCAATGAAAAACATTGAGATATTCATACAATTTCTTAAAGAAAAAATAATGAACTCTATTATTTAAAAACTAGAGGATTACATTGAAGTGTAAACTCATAATATATTAGATGATTCTATTTGTTAGATCAAATTTTTCATTTGACATGAAAGTATGTTTCTTTTCTGTATTTACAAATTTCAAGAATACTAAATTTTCAAGAATACTAAATGCAAGGGAACAGTCAACAAGTTATTTCTTTCTACTATCAATAAGGAAAAGTGTTAAAAAGCTAAATTATCATTTTGTAGTTCAATTTGTGTTCCAAAGAAGAGTTATCACCAAAACATAAAACATATTTGTAGGTACAAGAGGAGAAGAAATATATTGGCCACTACGACAAAGAGCAAGAGAGGTCATCTGCTGATCAGCAACACCATTATCAAAACTGAAGTAGTCAGTGAAAAATGCTTGACCCCCACTGTTCTGGTCATCCATAACACAGTAAAAATTCTGCATAGGTATTACAGGTTTTCTGGGAATTTGTACTCACTTTTGGTACATCCTATCAGACATTGAGGGAAAAAAATCTGCTTTATTTTCAAGGCAGCTGCATGCAAGCAGAAGTGTGTGAGAAGAATAGGGAAACAAGTGAAAGAAAAATATAACAATGGAAACCAGCATGGAATTGAGAAAAGGAGAATCTAGAGTCCAGTTTCCTATTCAACATACTTGAATAATTTTGAATTATACCAACTACAGATTGATCCTTATTATCAGTTTTTTAGAAATGTTTCATAACTATATCCTTCTGGTTTTTACTTTCTTTCTAACTTCAAATTTTAAGTTTTTGAAAATATCAGGAAGTTATTTTTTACGTAATACTAACTGACATATTTAAGACCTTATCGTGCTTGGAAATAATTAGCATCATTCACTGAAGTTATCAAGACTGCTCTTGAAGTACATATGGCCTTAAAACAAGGAGCATTGCAAGTAATCTGTGCAAATAAAGGATTTCAGACCTTTGGTACTTTGTTTTTTTACTGGTTCTGGAGCTCCATAATTAGTTAGATTAGAATGAATATATGACCATACCTTTAAAGAGCAGGTAGTTAACTTATAGATTGATAATAATAGTAACAACAGTATATTCTAAGTTAACAACAATATCACATTCAGAGCATGAAATCTGCAGTCTGTGTGATACCTAAAAACAGTGCCTGTTGCATCTTCAGAACTGAAATGCCAAATGCTGTCTGAAAAGGTTTCAAGTTCAGAAAAATTAAGAAGAGATAGTTAGCTTCCATGTCGTATTAACATGGCTACAGAATATTGGCCCCTGAAAAAGAGATAAATGATGGCTTTTTTTCCACTTCTAACATTTGTTATTTTAACAACTTTTGCAGTGTTTTGGGACCAGTTATGCTTTTTTCCCCAAACTGGCCCATGTCCTCCAAATTAAGAGGATAACAAAATTCTTGAAGGGTGACCTGCTGAATTATTAAATCTACAGAACTAAAATAACCCCATGTTTCCTGAAAGTGGTTAAGGTAGCGGCGTGAAACAAAGAAATAAGAAATAAACTTATTACCTGCTTCATGCTCCTTGTTTCTTGGACTTGGCAGTATGCTCAGTAGTGATCACTTGTGTCAACCAAAAAAAAACCCTACAAAATTCAATCTCCTTTTCCATCTACCTTGCTGCAGGCTAAGGTTGTTGCTTGCTCTGTGAGAAATACATTGTTTTGTGAAGGACTCCTACACTATTGACAGCAAAAAGTTGCTGTGGGCATGTCATATGCAACACAAGGTACAAGTCTGCATAGAAAACTCCTTTGTTTTCTAGGCAATTAATGTTTTCCTTCTCTAAGCACTGCTGTTATAGTACCAAGAGTATTGGCAGAAAACTATTAGCAGTCTTAGGATGCCAGCAAACAGGTGATGTTTCTGGAACTGCTAAAACTCAGAAAGCTGGATATTATTGTTCCTATAATTATTGGGTACTGGCAGGGATGAAAAAGTTATGTTTAAGTCACTTGTGTAGGTCAGATGGCTGGGTCCACCTGTGGAGTAGTTACAACAACTAAAACATCAGAAGGTAAAATATTATGTATTCAGTATTCCCTGAGCCAGGAAGCCCATCTGATTTGTTTTGGTGTTATTTAGTCAAAGAGGTGACAGGTTTGAAAATGAGTTCACCTAGAACAGAGGATTGTTTATTTCCTGTGTCCACATTATCTGAAATTGTTCTGCCAAAGTAAAATCCCATTTCATGCTCAAAGGATCAACAATTGTCCATTTCTGATGAAGGGATGTTGAAGTCTTTAAGCTTCTACTGTTCATTTCATGTGCTTGCGTAATGATTTTGTGCTTTTTTAATTATTCTTTTGGCCAGCTGTTGACTCCTCAGATTCTCCTATTTACTCTGTTTCGCTGTTTTTATTTAGACTATTTATTTGCATATGAATGTTCCAGCCCAAGCATCTATTTAGAATGTTATAAATGTGTGTGGCATTTTTTCTGTTTGTTGTAAAGACCTTTTTCTGATATCCTTGTTCACATATATAATCACCTTGCTACTCATGTCATCCAGTAGAAGATATTCTGTCAAAGATTATGCAGTTAAGCTCCACAAATTTTAATGAAAAACTTCCTAGCCATTTCCCAAGCTGCACTAGGGCAACAAATCACTGACCAAATAGACTGGGGACAGAAGAAAATTGAAATGTTTTGTATTTAAGACTGGATGGACTGTGTATGTGAGTTAGGTAGGGGGGGGTTAATCAGAAATAATAGATTATTCTTTGAAAACATTACTTCAATGCTCTGTTATTGTCAAAAAGGACCCAGATATTCTGAATATTTACAAGTTGAAGCAATAGTGAAAAGATCATTATACTATTTTACAAACCATGCTGGGCCCACACCTTAACCACTGCATGCAGTGATGATCATTTATCTCATAAATCTGTGGTAGAAATGGAAATGTGGAGAGGTGCAGGAAGAGTATTGAAATGTATGTAATTGCTTCTGAACTAAACAGGTTAGAATTCATCAGTATTGAAAACAAAAGAGTGAGAGATGTGAAAGTATTAAGGAATCTTTTCTGTCTGACCATTCAGCAGCCACTGTGGCAGTCACTTTCCAGTCACCAGGGACTTTCACTGTTGGGACTGAAGCCCCTTCACAGCAGGTGGCTCCAGTGAGCCGATGGGTGCCCACCTTGACTCCCTACGCACACCACTCTTGCACAGTCAGACGAGGTTTCCTTACCACCTCAACCCCAGGTTTCCCACAGCAGAGCCTCAGACCTCTGGATTCTTCATGTAATTTTATCATGGTGCAGCAACAGAATAACAGCTTGAGCAGCTGTTTACAACAATTATTTAAATGGGATTGTTAGACAATATTAGGTCATCCTCTTGGAAAATAGTTTTGTAGGTGCTGAGGCCCATCAGTGCTGGTCACTTTTTAAACATCACCTCCTAAGGGTATAGGAGCAGGCATGTCAGAAGTGAAGCAGAAGAAGCAGAAGAGATCTTCTCTTAGAAATAAGGTGGAAAAGGAAGCTGTATGCCCAGGGGAAGCAAGGTCAGGTGACGGGGGAGAAAACAGAGATACTGCTTGTTACTGCAGGGAGAAAATTCACGTGGCCAAAGCTCAACTGGAGTTGAAGCTGGTCAGAAATGTTCTTAACACTTTCTTTGCCTCTGTCTTCAACACAGACAATGGACTAAGGGGATCTGAGTGCCCTGAGCTGTAAGACCATGTCTCCAAGAATGATCAACTCCCAGTTGACCCTGAAATTGTGTAGGATCTGTTGCTCCAGCTGGATCCATACAAGTTTATAGGGCCTGATGGTATTCATTTCAGAATCCTCAAAGAGCTGGTTGATGTCATCACAAAACCTGTCTTGGTGATTTTTGAGTGGTCTTGGGAATACAGAGAGGTCCCAGCTGACTGGAAGCTGACAAAAGTTATCCTGATTTTCATGAAGGGCAAAAAGAAGAACCTCAGAAACTATAGGTCTGTCAGTCTCACTTCAGTGCCCAGTGAAATCATGAAAAAGATTATTTTTGGAAGTATTGAAAAACACCTGAAAGACAACACAGTCATTTGTTACAGCCAGCACAGCTTCAGGAGGGGAAAATCCTGCTTGTTGAACCTGATTTCCTTCTGTGACAAGGTAACCTATCTGGGTGATCAAGGGAAGCCTGTTGATGTAATCTTTTTGGACTTCAGCAAAGGTTTTTATATTGTCTCTCACAGTATCCTTCTGGAAAAAATGTCTGGCATGCAGCTGAATAACCATGTTATGTGCTGAGTGAGCAACTGGCTAAAAGGTCAGGCGCAAAGAGCTACAGTGTGACATCAGGATTGTGTCTGGTCACTAGTGATGTTCTCTAGGGTTCCATCCTCAGCCCAGTTCTCTTCAACATCTTCATTAAAAACTTGGACACAGGACTCGAAAGAATACTAAGTTTGCTAACAACACCAAATTGGGAGGATCTGTCCAATTCCTTGAGGGAAGGGAGGTTCTGAAGAGAGACCTTTTAAAAAGAGAGACAGGCAATCACAAACCACATTACACTTAACAAAGACAAGTGCCAGATTCTGAACCCGGGATGGGGCTGGAGAGCATCACTGTGAAAAGGGACCTGGGGGTCCTGGTCTATGTCAAGTTGAATATGACTCAGCAGTGCCCTGGCATCCAGGAAGGACAACCGTGTCCTGGGGGGATCAGGCAAAGCATCACCAGCCAGTCGAGGGAGGGGATTGTCCCTCTCTATTCTGAACTGGTGCAGCCTCATCTTGAGTAGTGTGTGCAGTTTTGAGCATCACAAAATAAAAAAGACATTAGACTATCAGAGAGCATCCAAAGAAGGGCCATAAAGATGGTCAAGGTTCTCAAGGGGAAGCCGTAGGAGGAGTGTTCAGTCTGGAGAAGAGAAGACTGAGAGGGAACCTTATCACAGTCTTCAACATCCTCACAAGGGGAAGTGGAGGGGCAGGTACTGATCTCTTCAGTCTCATGACCAATGACAGAACTCAAGAAAACTGCAAGAAGCTGAGTCAGGGGAGGTTCAGGTTGGGTATCAGGGAAAGGTTCTTCTCCCAGAGGGAGGTTAGGCACTGGAACAGGCTCCCCAGGGAAGTGATCACAACACCAAGCCCAACAGAGTTCAAGCAGCATTTGGACAACACTCTCAGGCACATGGTGTGATTTTTGGGGTGTCCTGCACAGGGCCAGGTGCTGGACTTGATCCTGATGAGTCCCTTCCAACTCAGCATATTCTGCAATTCTATGATTTTATAAAATTATAACATTTATTTAAACTTTTTAAGATGCTTTACCTACAATTATCCAAGGCACTCATTTCTCATTCTCTAACTCCCCAAAATTATTCTGTGAGGAGACACTGAATTTAAACTGTTGCCATACAGTTTAGATTCCACAGTTAGTTACAAGGTAATGTCTACAGGCCACATTGCATGCCACCAGCAAAAGCGTCAACTCAGCTACAGAAATTTTAGAAGATTAGGAATAAATAGGGGTAAATAGAAGTATCAATAATTTCAAAACTTGCACAAGAATCTTGAAACTGAGACTGATGTTAGGATATGTTTTGATTTTTTAGTATGCTGCCCATGACGCCTTATTTTTCTTGTAACTCCACAAGCTAAAAGTCAGGCACTCCAGCTTTTCTCTTTAAAGATGGAGAATAATAATTAGAAGTTCCTACTCTTATACAATATTATTATCCAGAAAATATGCTGTGTGGACATTCTTATTTCACAGTGTCCTAACAGCACCTCCAGAAGTTGAGCAGAATCGTTAAATGTGGGAATATGGGAGCAGGCTCTGATAAACCATTAAAGGCACATAGCAAATGACAGTGAAAGGAACAAGTGTGATTACTCCAGCCTGTCTTTTTAGCATCTGTCAGTGTCATGTGATATTAAGATGACTGAAACATGAATTACCATTGTAGAGAGATGAGCTAAGGTGAGAGTCAGAGGTCCAGTGAAAAGCTGTTGTTTCAAAGTTCTCATGCAAGAAGAAATTACATATTTAAATGCTTTAGAATCATAGAGAACTAGGTCCAAATTAAAAAAAGAGAGCCCTGAATTTTGATGGTTATTGATAAGCAAAGCAAGACATAATGCAATTTCTTCTGCAAATCACAGAATCATGAAGAGACCTTCAAGATCATCTAGTTCAACATCAACCCAGCACCACCATAATCACCCCTAAACCATATACACAAGTGTCACATCCAGATACTTTCTGAACATTTTCATAGATGGTGACTCCATCACTCTGGGCAACTTAATTTAAGGTCTAATCACACTGTTAATGATTTTTTTTTGGTTGGTTGGTTGGTTGGTTGGTTGGGGGTTTTTTGTTGTTGTTTTTGTTTTGGGGTTTTTTTTGTACTATTTAGTCTGAACCTAGTGCAACTTGAGGCCATTTCCTATAGTCCCTTCCTTTGAGATGTGGCAGAAGAGTCCAACCCCCACCTCACTACAATCTCCTTTCAGGTAGTTGTAGAGAGAAAAGACGTCTCCCCTGAGCCTCCTCTTTTCCAGACTAAACTCCTTCAGCTGTTTCTCATTACACTTGTGCTCCAGACCCTTCTCTGCACATGCTCCATCACCTCACTGTCTTTCTTGAAGAGAGGAGGCCCAGAACTAGACACAGTGCTTGAGGTGTGGCCTCACCAGTGCTGAGTACAGAGGGGCAATTGCTGCCCTAGTCCTGCAGGCCACACTATGTTTTATACAGGCCAAGACACCAATGGCGTTCTTGGACACCTGGGCACACTACTGGCTCATATCCATATGGCTGTCAACAAGCACCCCTAGGTCCCTTCCTGCTTAGCAGCTCTCAAGACACTCTTCCCTCAGCTTGTAGCACTGCATGGGCTTGTTGTTACTGGAGTGCAGGACCTGGCACTTCACCTTATTGAACCTCATGCGGTTGTCATCAGCCCATCAGTCCAGTCTGTCTGATCTCTTTGTACAACCTTCAAGCAGATCAACACTTCCACCTAACTTGGTGTTGTTTGCCCTTCTATTCTTCATCCTTCTGAAATCCTCCATCCTTCCTTCTTTATCCTCCCACAGCAACATAAACAACCAATGACAAGAATTCTTTGCACGTAAATGCAGCCAAACTTGTAATAACTAAACTACAGTACAGTTTAAGTAACAAAATAGCCATAGCTATCAAACTTATTCCTTAAATTTTGAAATCTTAATGGCTTCTTTGAAGTCAAGGATATACTCCTTTTTTACAAAATTATCATTTGTCTGATTTGATCAATCTTGGATCAGGTGCTATGAAGAGTTAAACTTTCGTCACCAAATCCTGTGGAACTAGATATATGAATACTATATGAGACTTAGGCTAAAGCTTTAAATGGCATTTAAGAAACACACTGTGAACAATAATATAACATCATCCTTGTCTGAAACACAGGTTTTATCCAAGATAATTAATTTAAATAACAAATTTATTTCATTATTATATATGTGCAATGTTACAGCGACCTTGTTTACTTTGAAAGGTATGAAATAGCTACTTATGGGCAGTTTAATTGTTGCCTCAATGTCTTCTGAAAGATTTCATAATCTAAGAAGCTAATAACATAATCATTATTCTAAAACAACTGCATTCAGAATATATTCTGAATATATTCTGAAACAAGGTGTTTTATTTCAGTCTTGGCATGACTTTTAGTTTGCTTTTGGTTTGTATTTCTAGACCACATGTGGAGCTGCCACTTAGACTTTGGTGATGAAGCAAATGGTGCTCAGAAGAACAATGTAAAGACATTTTGCATCATGAAAAGACTAATAGAAAACAGCATAATGGCAAGAAAATACTGGTAAAATCTGTTTGAAACTTGCAGAAGTACAATATTGATAATTGCTTGCAGAACCTTCCATTATTCATATGACTCAAAGCCTTTGAAGTCATAGGTATTTTGGTGGGACTGTGATCTGCCATACTTGCTATTTGCTTTCCACATGGGTCTTTAAGTAACTGCAGATTTGAAATATCCTCTGGTCCATTCTGGCAATGTCAGAAAATGTAACAGTTTGACACAGTGATGGGAACTTTTCCCACTCTTGTCTTAGACATAAACCAATTACGTCCTCTTGATATAATTCCAGCTTTTTCTTTAGTACTGCTTGTGTATTTTGACAGTAAGTCTTAAGGTGGGGGCCTCTTTTCACTGTGGATTTAAGCAATGTTTAGGTGAAATGGTTCAGTGTTAATTTAATCTCCCTGGCATTGTAATATAAATGAAAGCATTAACAGAGGTAGAGTCTGGGGATTAATGACAGAAAAATTTAATATTGTCATTAAAATAAGGATTTAGAGTGATTAAAGAGAGATGTGTATTGTTAGTTTGTGATAGTGAAAACTGATAAATTTTCAATTAATTGTTTAAAACAAAAGGGAAAATCTCAGATAAAATCATCTGGCCAAACATATCACAAAAGCAAATCTCTGGTAATTTGTAGGGTTATTGTCAGCAATTTGTGGGAAGAAATTATTCTTCTATTGGAATGGTACTAACCTGAGATATTGAATAAGATGTGGAGGCAGGCTAATAAGTCTTATTGTGTGGGTTTGGTTGGTTTGTTATTGGGTTTTCTTTTCCATGAATAGCAAGAAAAGGCATTCGTTAACCTTTTTTTTTAAAACTGAAGTATAGTGAGGCTGTAGAACTGACAGGTCTGGATATGTATCCTTTTCTTTGCTCAGAGAATTCCCCACACTCTTGAAAAGTGTATTTCAGTTCTTGCTGCAGAAATTGCTTCTAATAGAAGGTCAATTGAGACTCTATGCTTATTCAAGCCTCTCTCTGTGCTTGTCCCTAGACTGCCAACCAGGATGTCAATTAGTGACAATTGTTCCAAAGAGGCAATTTCTTGTCCCCCAGCACCAACCTGGAAATAAGGTAAAGAAACCTTGAAAGGGATCAGTTATCCTGTACACAGCCACTTTCCACTTAATGTTGATTTCTGCTGTCATGAACAAAGTGGGAGGCAGTTTATTCTTGCTGGCAGCAGGCATAAACTATCAACTGCTTGCTTTGTGAAGAGAAAAAGAAAAAAATCAATGTTAAAAGGAAAGCAGCCACGAGCAGGATGACAGATTGTTGTAAAGCCTTTATTTTATTTTCAGAACCCTGTTAGTGAGCAGTACAATGACTCTCAGATTCATTCATTACTTCTATAACAGGAGTATCTACACTAAATCTGATTATTGGGTTTAACCAAAGGGTTGTCTTTGAAAGTGCTTCCTCTTCTCTTTGATTAAAAAGTGTTCTTACCTTAAAGACTGTTAGTTCCATCTTCTTAGATTTCTACTATGGAAACAAGCTGAGTATATCACAGTATCAAGCTTTTTAGAGATTATCAAGCTTTTTAGAGACAAAAAAAAAAAAAAAAGAGTCAGTAAAAAGGCAGCAGGACTCCTTAAATTCTGGCATGGCAAAGAGATAGTATTATGTGTAGAAAAATCAGAAACTATAAAAGCAGCAAAATAGATAAATGCAACGTACTATAGTCTTTTTGGAGACTACTTGACACATTTGTTCATGTTGTGGTTGTAAAGTTCTTAGAGTAACAAAGGAACTAGTCACTGGGTGCTGGATTGGATTTCCAAGGGCAGTCCAGGGCCCTGGTCTGATCTATTAAATGCAATTTGAGGAATGAAGAAATGCCAAAATAGGGAAAACACGAGCTTGGGACTGGTGGTTTTATACAGATGGTCAGTGAGAGGCAATATGACAGTAATGGGTATAGTAAAAAATGGTAGCCAGGACCAAGCTTTCATCACTGAAAATGGACAGAGTGAACACCACAGTGTCAAAGGATATTTGTCCTGGGTTTCACAAAAATTCTGGTATCCACATTCTCTTTTCTTTTTTCCCTAAATATGCCTACTATTTTGGATGGGAACTTGAGATGAGGGTGTTACTCTTATCCTAGGATAAGAATGTATCCACAAGTGGGAAAGACTGGAATGCTGATGACTCAGGCTGATGATGTGCAAAGCAACCACCCAGCTGCTGAGGGCACGCACACCTGCCACCTCAGGCTATGAGCTGGGTGTTGTTTCCTTGTCCTTACACAAATGACTCAGCTGTGATAACTGCCCTCCCGGGAAGTATTGGGACAATTCACACACATAGCCTGAAGATATTAATCTCTGCTGATAGATCAAAATTGATCCACCTGTGCTGACATAACAGCAGCTGTAACATCTTAGAAGGTGTCAAAGACTCCTGGGATGTTCCCTGATCCAGCATTACATCATCTAGTGTAGAACTCCCCACCCCAGGGAAGGTAGCAGGGGTGTTCCCTCCAAAACTAAGTCCAATGAAAGCACAGCTGGACCTCACTCAACATGGGTTTTTCTCCCCCTCTCCCTACATGGGACTTTTCCTTGGCACCTGGGGCTTCTACCACCACTTGATGGATCCAGACCACCAATTGACAGGACTGTAACCATCAATTCAACCAATGAACACTGAAATTGCAACAATCAAGTCTTGTAGCTGGATCCAGTGGGTGTTTTGCAGTTCCTTCTAGTTGCCTAGAGAGTTCACAGTCCTGCTCTGACTGCCTGTACCAGCACTTCAGTCTCACTCCAGCACTGACTCTCCAACCATTCCTTCCAGGTCTTCTGCACGTGGGGGAGGCGAGCCACATGGAAGTGTGGTCATTTTGTCTCTGCCCTGTGGCCACGTGTGTTTTTTTCTGGGTTTGGGAGGCTGGCCACCATCTCAATTTGATCTGGAGGGTGGGGCTTGAGAAGTTTCTCCTCATTGGTTGGTTTAACCCAGTTTTATCAGTGGTGTTATTAGCATTCTTCTTGGTAAAGAGTTATTTTTTCACTTACATCTGGGTGTGTTTGGTGTCTCTTTCTCTGTATAGGAGAAACCATGGGTATTAAATCCGAGGGAGGAGATTTCTGTCCAGCGTCTCTGCCCCTCCAAATTGTCTCAAACCAAGATAATATTGAAATGGGGTGAAGCTCAAACTGATTAGAAATTTTGTTTCTGTGACACACTAAACTCAGTGCAAATATCATATATTTTTGCAGGAAAAAAAGGTAATATAGTCCTGAAGACCCTTCACCCATCTCTGTTACCATGTGTGCTTCTCATGTTGCACACAGAAAGCAGGGCTGCAGTCATTTCAGTCATTTCAGCTGCATCTAGCTAGGACTTATTGCAAATATTCAGGAAAAGACTAGACATTTGGCTGGATGAGGAGAGCAATTTGCAGTGATGATAGACCTTACAAATTTAACCTTAAAGTGGCAGATTTGTGTCACATCTGTTAAACATGCTGTGTTTTATGGGACTGATTTTGTTATTCACTTTTTTTGAAGTACTGGCGCTATCTATTGTCAGAGTGAGGATACTAATCCAGATCTACTATTTTGAATTAACATGGCATTTGTGGCAGGTTCTTAATTCAATTGCTAACAGAAATGTTGCAAAGGAAATTATTGCATTTATATCAGACTAGGGGAAACAAAAAAAGAAAAGAAAGCTAACAATATCTATGAATTAACTTTCAAAAGTGATAGTCCCCCTAGTACTGTAATGTCATATAAGTTGTTTTATTTCTGTATATTTTATCATCCTCACATTCATGGGATGTTTTCTCAAATTTTGGATAATTTTTCATCTGGTGAGAATCATAGCATGGTTTGGGTTTAAAAGAAAGGTAAAGATTGTCTAGTTCTAACCCCAAGCCCTGAGCAGGGAATCTTCCACTAGACCAGGTTGCTCAGAGACCCATTCAACCAGGACCCACAATGTTCCTGGGCAACCTGTTCCAGTGTCTCACCACCTTCACAACAAAGTATTTTTTTCTAATAGCTAATCTAAACTGACCCTCTTTCAGTTTACAGCCATTCCCTGTTATCCTATTACTATGTGCTCTTATGAAAAAAGCCCTCTTTAGCTTTCTTTTAGGCTCCCTTTACATACTGCAATGCTGCTCTAAGATGTACCCAGACCCTTCTCTTCTCCAGGATGAACAACCCCAACTCTCTCTCTGATTTAGAGACAACGATGTCATGTGGAACGCTGACTGGAACGCTGGACTTTGCACAAGTCCAGGTAGATCACATCAGTTGCTCTACCCTCATCCACCAACACTGCAATCCCACCATGGAAGGCCACCAGATCTGTCAGGCATGGTTTGCTTTAGTGAAGCCATTTTGGCTGTCACTAATCACCTCCTTGTTTTCCACATGCCTTACCATATTTTCCAGGAGGATTTGTTCCATTGCTGGGCATGGAGGTAAGACTGTGTGGCCTGTACTAACCTGGGTCTTAATTTTTTCCCTTTATAGTAGATTATATAAGATCATAGAATTGATTATAGGTTATTTCTCCCCTTTTTCAATCAGTGGGAACTTCATCGAACTACCACAGCTTCTAAAATTTGATGGACAGTGGCTTAGCTGCTTCATCCACCCTTTCTAAGGTTCCAAGGACTTGTGCACTGTTAGATTTTTCACATGGTCAGCCTAAGGATACTAAACTCCATCATTTTATGTTCATTGCATCCAAGGTTGCCTTTAAGCTTCACATTCCCCACCAATCCCTCTTATTTGGTGAGAACAAGGTCCAGCACAACATCTTTGTTAGCTTCTTTATCCCTTGGAGAAGGAACATAACATCAGTGCATTCCAGGAACCTTCTGGATTGCTTATGCCCTGCTGTGTTTTCCTTCCCTCCCAGACACTGGGGATTCAGTTGAAGTCTCCCAGGAGGATCTGGGTTTGTGAACACGATTCTACTCCTATCTGCCTATAGAGTGCCTCATCCACTTGGTCTTCCTGGTTAGGTGGCCTGTAGCAGACTCCCACTATAATGTCACCTGACCCCGCTCTATCTTTAATCCTCACCCATACACTCTCAGTTGGCTCCTCGTGCATCCCCAAATGATTCACTTTAGCTGGTCATTTACACAGAGGGTGACATCCCCTCTTCATCTCTCCTGCTTGCCCATCCTGAAGAGCTTGTATTCTTCCATTACAACTTTTCACTCAGAGGAGTCATCCCACCACATCTCCATGATGCCAACAAGATCATAACCCTGTGGGCATGTGCATGTCTGTAATTTGTCTTGTTTATTTCCCAAGATGTATACCTGTATAGAGGCATTTGAGTTGGGCCCCCATAGAAGCTGACTAACTGGCTGGATTGATTTAAAAAAGTATTTGTGCTCCAGAGTCCCTTACTGCCCATTCCAGGGTTGTGTAATCCTTCCTGATACTCCTCAGGCTGCTCCTGACTGTATCACTGGCACCCAAATGAAACAACAGCAGCAGTAAGTCAGTGGGCTGTACAAGGTTTGGTAGTCTTTCAGACACATCCTTGATATGCATGCCCAGTAAGCAGCACAGTCTCTAGACAGTGCGCCAGGTGCGCAAGTCAGTGCCTCTGTACCTCTCACAAGAGTCTCCTACTATTATCACCCATCATCTTTACTTAGTTATGCTGGTTGTTACATGGGGAGCAGATAAGGCTGCCTTACTCAGCTCCAGTATCTCTCCTGATGACACAGGTCTTTCCTCTTCAGTTTGCAGAGTGGTGAAGCCATTCTGCAATGGTATCTCAAGCTTTGGGGGAAGAGTCTTCCTCCTGCAGGTCCTTGTCATTGTAAGCTTCCATTCTTCTGTGTTATTGGCCCCTCTCCCTTCTGTGTGTGCCAGTGGGGAGTTTTTGGCTGTTGGGTTGTGGTTTCACTGTAGACTGCCTTTGCAACCAGGTACTCAATTCCTTCATAGCCTCCCAGACGTTACGCAGCCTTCTCAACAGTTCATTCAGCTCAGCTACCTGTCACAGAAGGCCCTCTACCTGGGTACTTCTTTTGCAGGCAGGTCTGCTGCCTGTCCCTCACTCAGGAGAAAGGTCCAGGCACTGCAGCCTCTCCCTGCCTCAGCTCCATCTGGGTGGGGACATTGGCCTCCACTGGGGTAGGTAGAGCAGATTTCCCAGCTGGAGCTGCAGCCTTTGCTCTCAGAGAAGTGCCCACCATTCTTCCTTGAGGGTTGGGTCAGACAAGCACTCTCAGTCTGTGCAGTTGGTCAAAGAATTCTGTCAAGCTTCTGGATTATGTGGACTTCCAGTCTCTCCACTCAGCCAATGAAATGCCCAAACAGCCTCAGAGAGGTGCCCTCCCACAGGACCTGCCATGCCAAATGCCTGAGGGTCCACAAGCTATTTGGCCACTCTGGTCACAGCCCCTTGCACTCCCTGGGGCATTTTGTGGGAGTGGTCATTGATTCTCCTGACCCTGAACACATCTCATCAGCCTCTCTCATGTGAGCTTCTGGCTCCTGGCAGGTCTTTGTACTCCTCTGGGTTTTTCCTGGCTCAGGAAACCAACTCTGTTCACTATGGTCCCCTGCTCCACTGTGAGATATGCCTGGACTAAAACTGATTTCTTCAGCAAGTGACATTATCATGGTACTCTAAAAAATAATGTATTTTTTAAATATTCAGTCTGTTTTCAAAGTTAGACAGTTTTAGCTGAAGTTATTTAATTCAATGATTTTTACCATAATCTAAATCAATGAGGAAGAAACTTTATTCAAATACTTTCTTTTACATTTTTACTGCTTTAGTTATTTGCCAAAATTTGATTCTTGGTAGTTTGTAAGTATTAAGGCATATTGTCTTACAAATACAACAAAAGTAGTAGTATACTTTCCTAAACAGGTTATACTATATCCACATTTAATCAGTTTTACAATTTGACATACAGTTAAACCAATTATTAAATTTTTATTGTCTCTGTTAAATGGTAGTGAACATCATTTCTAGTTTAACGGATGAGTCATTTTCCACTCATGATCTATGTCGAATGGCCTCTGAATGGAAACTGAAATTCAATTTAAGTGCAAAAAATCAGCCTCTTTAAATTGCTTTTATTAGATAAATGAAAGAACACCAAGTTGCTGGATACATAAGAAAAAATGTTTTCAACTTAAATTAAATTATCTATAAAATGAAGCTTGTAATATTTGTAATATCTGTAATTCAGTATTAAGTGCCTCTTGTCCTTTAGTTTTCTAGAATAAGTAGATCTCACCTTTCAGAAATAAGTATTTTTCATAAAGTAAATAAACTGCAATAAAGGAAATCTAAAGCTGTATCTGCAGAATAGGTAGGTTGGCAAAAGGATAGTTTATAGTTTCAGGAACTCAGTTCTTACAAAACTAGGTGATCTGGAGGTAAGTTACCAAATAGGTGGTGAAGAATTATCCTCCTGATTTTTCAAAGTTCAACTGGATACGTCCTCAGGTCCTAGGCCTGAGATCTCAAAAGTTTCCTTCCAAAATAAATTTTTGGGTAATTCTTGGATCCCACAGTTCTACTTTAGCAGTTTGAATTAAAAAATGAAGCAGCAAATTTGTATTTCTCAAGTGCTATGTTTTCTTTACCTTAAAATTTTCAATAGGGGCAACAATAATATAGATACTTCTTAAAATTATTTTAATATATTTTAAGGAAATTAATTTTGAAAAAAACCCCTACAATTGCCTATCTATTTCTTCAATTTTTTTTCTTTTGAATTAAAGTTAAATATATTCACCTATTGCTTTTTTTTCCAAAAGAACACTTCCAGTTAAAAATTATGAATGACAGGGGAAGAACATAGATTGATTTAAATTGCAAAAATGGACTTGGGAGTGCTGCCAGTTGTGAATTAACATTCTTGGTCCTGAATGATTGAGAGGTATTAACCGGTTTGTCAGCTATTTCCTTTGAATATCATTTTTTTAATGAACAAAGTCTGGGATATATTGACAATGAGCTACAGCAAGAAATATTTAACTTATCTGATGAAACCATAATAAAATAATCATTGTTATCTGTCAGGTACAGTGATTTTAGAATATGGCCAGGTTGCTCTGTATTTGTGTGTTCAGGGCATGCATTACGCTCAAAAACAACTGCAACACTGCGGCAGTTAGAACATATAGGGATTGATACAGTCAAGCATTTATGGATTCTTCATTCTACACAGTCTTTAAATCAAGATAAGATAGATAGCCAAAGATAATGCAGCCAGAAGATACAGGCTTTATCGAGTTAGGACTTAATGAAATTCTATGACCTATGCTATGTGAGAGGTCAGACTAGACTAAACTAGCATATCTCTGTGTTTTAGTCTGTGCTTCACTACAATCAATTAAAAGCCTTTTGAACCTTGTCAACCAGAAAGATGCTTGAGAGAAATGGTAAGGGAGAAGGTTTAGTGAGTTTCACTCATAGTTCAGTGCACATCACCAGTTGCAAGATAAAAGGTTGCAGTGAATGCTTGGTGCTGTTGAGGCCAATAAAAGTTTTGCTTTTGTCTTTAGACGGCCAGGATTTCAACTACTTAGTTTCTTGAAGGTAGTGCAACTATATCACTTCACAGGAAATATGTGCTTGCTAATTAGTTTCTGCATTCATATGCAAAATTATATGTTGAACCATTACACTCAACATAATGCTACGCTGAATATCTTCTCTTAAATCTTTAGATTATATATAATCAAAACCACACCACATCTACTTATTTGAATATATAAGCACTTTTTTCAATGCAGACATTACTTCTTGGTGAAAAATAGGAAAAAAGAGTTCACTGCAAAACTTTATCTTGACTAACGTGGCAGTGTGGTATTTAAATATAGGTCCAGCCTTCGTTTTAGAGGTACTACCAGTGCAATTATATTTGTTCACATAAACATGAAAATTCAGTCACATCACTCGTACTTATTAAAATGTGAATGTAATAGCATCTGAATGTATTGTAGGCTGTATTCAATAGAGGGTTCTTCTAAACCGTCGATGTGTGCAGATCATCAACATTCCCCCAATAAACATAAGTTCTCTGTAATAGTTTTGTATGCGTGGAACCTAGGAAGAATTCAATTAAACCAGAATTGAGAAAATTTTCATGAAATACAAAAATCTTATTAAAAGCAAATATTTTCTTCTTTCTGCACCAAATCTCTCTTCTTCACAGAACTCTTCTCCATTCCTAGATAAAACAGCCGCATTTCCCAGTATAGAACATTCTCTGAATAAATACCATCAAGCTTTAAAATTTGCTTTTCATTCAGACCATAAAGGGCAAACAAAGAGCTTGTGAGACTGCCCAAGCAAGCAGAAAGAGTCTGGCTCCTAATAGGGCAAATCTTTTGTAAATAGCTCATTGCAGTCCTATTTCATGAAGTCCACAGCAGACTGTTCTGCATTTATAAGTTTCAAGCCTTCAGTGGTGACCTGACCAGTGTTAAATTTGCTTCATTCACTGTCAGTTCAATGCTGAAAAATTCCTATTAGTTCTCTGTAGGCAGTTCAATGTCTGATGTATTATGGAGCATCTTCAGTGTAAGGGTGGTTTCCCGAGAGGGTAAGAATCAAGAAATGGATCTATCTGTAAAATAAAAATAATAGTTCAAGGTAGATTTTTATTTTACATGGTTTAGAGTAAGGTACCTTAATCAGAAGCAAACAAAAATAAGTCCCAATATTTAAGGGACATTTATCTATTAAACTGTTTGCAAAGGAAATTTATGTACCAAGGTTATAAAGATTCTAAAAGACACTATTTAATTATCCCTCAGTTGAACAAAGAAGTCCAGAAAGCGCATGATGTGGGACTAATGGACCAGCAAAAACGCAAAGTACCATTCAGCACTAAAGTAATTGGGCAGAACACAGAAAGAGACTAGGATAAATGATTACTTCATTAATTTTAAAATTAAAGGGCAAGATAAGGTAGTCACTATCATAGAGAGTTATTAAGGTAAAACTGGCTAATCAGCACAATATTAAATGTAAAGAAGTCATCCAATGCCTACCAATTTCATAAGACCATGAAATAAAGTGATTTGATTTAGCTTTATCAATCAAATCATACAGATAAGTGTTTTAGTCTGAGTTTTACAATTTATTGTAGCGTTTGTTTAATACAGTGACCACCGGAAATTGAGGATGGTCATCTCTTAAAATAGTTAGGGCTTGGGACAGGCATATCCAACACTTTGCAAATTGCAATGCTCTTCAGGAGATTCCATGTTCCTTTCTTCCATAGCGCTCTTATAAAAACTGTCATCATCCCTTCAACACAAATTCAGTCCTCCTACCCAGCCTACTCTCCAACTCTTTAATCTGTTCTTTATAACAGAGGTTTTTATCTCGCTTCTGAGTTGCCTTTTCCCATTTCTGTTGCACTGTCTCCCCTGATGCCAGAAGTCACAAAATGTCCCTTTCCACTCTTCCTCTATGAACTCACATTTCAAATATAAGTAATTTTATTTTTGTTCCCTGTGGGTTTGCATGTGAAGTCTACGAGAACATTCTTTAATACACAATAAAACTTAAAAAAAAATAAAAGCATGCAAAAGTTCAAAGAGCCTTGAACTTTCTTCATAAATACAATCTTACTACAGGATATTTGAGTTAGTAGCTTAAATGGTATCAGATCCTAAAATGCCTCCTCTATCTCTTTCAGTCTATCAGCAATATTCATTTGCTTACTCCAGAAGTAGTTAATATGCCTTAAATCCAATCCAGCATGCCTGACTAGCAGACTGTAACTCTTCATTTATTTATATTATATCCTGGTATTGCCATGGAAATGTAATGTCTCCCAAGAGTAAAAGCCTTAGGGCTTGTGCATTATATGCTTAATCTGTTATCAACACATCATTTTGTTTCCCCTTACAGCTGTAAGTGAATTCTGGGACAATATTATGTTAATACTTTCTACTGACAGACAAGACAGTATATAATGAAAATAGGGTTTTCCAATTTATACAATGATGCATTTCAACATGAATGGTTAAATGAAAAAATATATAATAAAATTTTAAGCATCTAAACCTGAAAACATTCTTTTTCTAGGCTCCCTGACAAAAGAATTTTATGAGGAATGTAGGATAGGTGTTGACATAAAAGAACACATTCTCTTGCTCATGTATCAGTCTCATTTTTTAAACTGGTTTTCACCTATGGCATATATGAATTTATTTAGAAACACTGATTAAAACCTTGAGTAGTAGCAGGACTGAGTACCATTTTGATGACAGCTTTCTCATTTTACAGTGTTAATGAGATCAAGACGAGATGTTTCTAGTTTTAGAAATCCCATTCAAAGAGGATTCCCTCAAAAACCATTTGAAAGATTTGCAAACTCCATAAGTCATATACTGCCAAATAAAAATAAAATGTGTATTGTGACCTTGAAATTTCAGAAACGCTTTCATGTTTTAATCTTCTATAAGTAGAGAAAATAAATAGGGGAGGAAAAAAGTATAACATTCTGAAATACATCTGATTGTTTTCTGTATTCTAAAGTAGCATATGTATAAGAGCCCTGCAAAATTAAGTGATTTACTCTGAACTGAAATATGTAATAAATGTTCTTTTCAGATAGCTATACCTTGTTTTGGTCTAAGACACACAGAATACCTATTCCGTTGGTAAAACACACATGGAGTAAACTACTGGAGTATGCTAATTAGTGTTATTTATTGAGTTATAATTAGGAAAGGCACTGAAGTGAAAAATCAGATCTGAACTACCTTTTATTCTGAAAAAGTTTGGATTCAGACCAAACTCTGGATTAGAACTCTGCAGTCATCTTTAAATGATATGAAGTGGAGCAGAAGAAGCATTTCAATCTCCTATAGCTCCAAAATGTTACATTTTATAATCCTTAGCTTTAATTTACCTTTTTTTAATATAGTTGAATTTTCGTACGATGGTTAACAAAGATAATGCAGTAGGTATGTAGACAGACATTTTAAAATCATGGAAACTTGTGAGTTTGGCTGTCTGTCTTACTTGCACTCATTTTAATGCAGACTTGCATAAAAGTATGTGATCTGAATTTAAAGCGTAAAACATTGACCAGCAGCTTTGCTAACTTCTGCCATTCTGTCTTCTTGGCTTGCAATGAATGATTAACATTTTCAGTGCCTGTAAGATACTCTTAAAAATTAAACCGTGTTTCTAATTACATTACTGTCCATATTTTGCGTGGGTGTCAGCCAGAAGACAGAAAGTAGATACCGGTGTAATGTTTTCATTAATGCATATTTTCATATTTTTTAAATAACATTTTAAGTACTATAGAATAATAATGGTTCTTTGTTCCTGCTTACTTCTTTAGTTTTAAAAAAACTTGGAGTACAATCCTCACTTCTGTAAGTAATATGAAGTTGTTAAAAGTTGCAAAAAAAATCATGAATTCAAATAATATATAAGGCGAAGAATTGGATCTATGGAATTATACAAGGCAGAATCTATATCAGGCATGCAGATACATTTTGATAAGCTTCCTGCAAAATAAGTCTGGGAACATGGTCTAAAGACAGCAACGTCAAAGAAGTCTGAAAGTAATGACATAGGACAATGCATTATTAACTGGAGAACACAGTCAGAATATCTAACTGATAGGAAGAATCCAGGCTCCTTGCTTCTGCGGTACACTCTATGGATTCACCAGCCTCTGCCCCTAGAAGATTGGGGATAGCTCATGGAAGGGCTCATCACAAAATGAAGACACATATTTATGTGCTTCACTAACAAATATCTTTGTTCAAAATTCATATCACCAGAAAGCTTTTACTCCATTCTAGATGGGGCAGCACTCAGACACTCTAAAGTAAATAGTGTGGTTTCTGCTACCAGCTCAAGGTGGTTTCCCTGGAAGTCTGACTTCCAGGAATTGCCTACAGTTACTGAGTAACTTACTTGCAAACATATCTTGAAACCAAGTATTCCCCTAAATATCATGACAGCAGGACCTGAGCAAGGAATTATTTTCAGAACAGCCTCCCAGAAGAACAATATGGTATGTAAATAGCTGATGACCCAGGATTTAAGGAAGCTTCCTGAGAAATAAAAGGTCCCAATTGAAACCATTGATTTGCCTATGCATTTTGCAGCTCAGGCAGAAGAGGCCAGCCCTGTCTAGCTCAATGTATGTAACAGCAATGCTCATTGAATTAGATGACACATGAGGATACATTCCAGGTTTCAGAGATCACCTAACTCACCTAACTGACTGGAGGCCCATTATATGGCTGGAGAAATTTTCATTGGTACTTTTGACACTGGTTTCATATGCTCCCTGATCACAGCGGGGGCTGCTGTGAACAAGATTCCTGTAATCTTTTAATTCCTGAGTCTTTAAGCAGTCAGTGTCCCTACATGGTGCCATTCCTAAACAATGAGCACAAATCTCTCTTCTTCCAGCACAGGTCCCCCAACCTGAGCAGAAACTGAGGAGTAATTTTAATGTTTAACCAACACCTTTCAATAATATAATACTATTTCAGGGGTCTTTTTGCTATACCTATACACAAATTTCTTGGTAGCTATTAGTTACGCCACTAATTATGCAAAAAACATACCACTGTCAAAAAGCAATGTATGTACCAAATATATATTGAAAAAATAATGATTTTGGTGCTGAACTTTTCTATCCATACCAATGATGTGTATTAATAAAAATTATTTACTTGGCATAAAACACAACAGTCTATTTTATACATAACAGCCTACTGTTATAGTCCTTATCAATGTCTACTCAAACCACGCCATAACATTCTTTCAAAGTCCCAGCTCTCACCTGTGTGATCCTTCCAGTAAATGTGTTACATGAACTCGGCCTCGGACTCACCAACTTTCATCCTGGCCAACCCGTTAATTTCTTACCTGTGGCCCCTTTACAGGGAATTCAATTGGTTCAGAAAGGCACTTTGAAACTCTTTAGAGAAGACAGGTATAAAAGAATATTTACAGTTAAACAAGACAGCTTTTATAAAGGGAAACTGAGTCTCTTGCTCATCTACATGTTAAGTTCTCAAGTCAGGTTGTTATCTTATCCAATCTCTCAAACACATTTCCCTGAAATATATTTAAGTATCAACAGTTCATTTCAAAATTGAAAACCAGACAATTCTAGGTTAGATGTATGTATGCACATTTCCCCTAATCCCATTACTTTCCAGCCCAAATAAGTATCTCTTTGTCCCCTGGTATAAATGGTTAAATGGAAATGTCAGAAACTGCAACAAGATGAGTGGACATAAAATTGTTTGAGAGTATTTTCATATGGTCCATTGGCTGTCATAAGTTGAGCTGACCATGAGGGAGGTCTTCTTCTAACCATTCGATTTGGGCACTAAAAATATGTCAGAGTTACCTATGCAGTTTTGTGGCTCTGGCTCTATGTGACTTGTTAGGATCACAAAGGGAATTTTTATGCCAGAGAAGCATTTGAGTACATTTATTCCATTCTGTCTGTGATCTTCTTTATAAAATGCCCTTTTCTCTGATTTTTATTCCCATTATAAACTCTAGTGAAGCTGTACACAGATTGCAGTTTTAAAAAGAAATATTGAAATAGTTATTTCTGTAAAACATGAAAAATACTCTCCAAATAGTGAAGAGTATGTAAGGCAAAAGAGATCATTCATATTGCTTTGACACTTGTAAAAAAAAAAGAAAAAAGAAAAAAAGAATTTTTCATATACTAACATCTACTTTCTTTCAATTAATTTTGATCTACATAAAGGTAATGCTATCATAACTGTGTGAAAGATTATGGCTTAAACCTCAAAATTATATTTTAGATACTATGGGCTGTCACCAGAAGATTATCCAGCAGAGCTGTGCTAATGTTAGTGGAATCATAGATTTAGAATATGAGAACAGACCATAGTGTAATAAAAAAAAAAACAACATAAGCTTTGTTCAGTAAATAAGAACTACTCCTTCAATTGGGAAAAGACATTCAGAGAGGGGTGACTTCACATAAGGCTCCGGAAAAGTATGTGGTAAAGTATTGTGTATGTTCAGTGTGTTTTTGTAATCTTCCATATTTATCTGCATACGTTGTCATAGATAGATATTGTAGTTAGATGGACTTCGGGGTCTTTGTCACTATACCTCCTCTTGTTTCTTATGATCTTCTGTATGTTCAGAGGGGCATGTGTTCCTTGTTTAAAAAAGTCAATTAAAAAAAAGGATTCACCAAAGAAAAAACCAAATTAAAAAATAAACGTGTCTGTACCATGGAGAATTATGTAATTTACAATACTTCAGCGAAAAGTCTTCCAGGTGATTTCAGGATAATATGAACTGTCTAAGGGTTGGCAGGACGTACGGTGAAGATTAAATCTGTGCCTTTGTGTTTCTAAGGACATACAGCATTAGCAATTGTCATATTTTCTGTTGACAGCACAATACTGTTCAGAGCAGATTCATGAGCAAAAAGCAAACTTTGGAACCAGAAAAAGGGGAGCCGTGGTTGCACAGTTAGTAGACAAACATTACTCTCAGGACTCAAGATTGTATCTCCTCAGAGGCACTGGAACGTTCTAGGACAACAAGTCTACTCAGAGCTTTCTGGGGCTCTTTTTTACCGTATGGTAACAATGTAGTTTCAGTCATCTCATGTGTATTAAAAGAGACCAAGGCAAAGAACATGGACTAGATCACTGTAACAGCTTTATCACATTGAGTTACACATGTAAATCAATGGAAAGTGTTGACTGCTTGTAATTTTTTAACTAATTTTGTTGGTTAAATATGGATTAAACTCATATTCTCAGCTTTTCAAATATTTTATTTAAAATATTTGTATTTTGCATGTATGATAAAAAAGTTGATGGATCGTGTAACTGTAATCTGAATGAAGCTGTCATGTACAGGTACATTTCATTGCCCCAGAGTTATCAAAGGATTGCAAGTCACCTTTGCAGCAGAAAGTTCTCTTGCTTTTACGTAAATGCTATATTTGTCTAATACTGGGCCAACTAATGGAATTATGTAGTTTTCAACTAAAGGCAGTTTCAAGGTCTGATATCTCCTGGATATATATGATTTAAGAATTTAATGAAAAATACAGCAAAATATGTCATCTTAGAAGATAGTCTGGGTGACGGGTTTAATTTATGACATGTAAGTGATAAAAGGTCAGTTTCAGAGAATTATGAAATATTTTATATAACCTTTGCTATAACAATGTGTGCTTTAGAGTGTTTCACCCTTGACAAAGGTTCAGATATTTGTATTAAACAATAAACTAATAGTCTTATCTAAATTGGTTGATTAGTATTTTTTACAACTACAGCTTTCTGTTGTAACTCATTTAGTATAAAACCAGTGATATCCTAAGTAATGTCTTTATCAAGCATCATGAGCTGCACTCTGGTGTCCATTGTAACCAATACAAACATAGCTACTCAAAGTTATTTTGAGAATGGTGTCAGTCTCCTAATGTGTGCTTTCTATTTTGTTATATTGAGTCACATTGACAAGCTGCTTTTACAGACAGAGACTTAGATGCACTAACTGTATTTCTCACAAGAACTAACATTTATGAGTGATCAATTAATTGATATGAAATAAAAATCAGGGAAATCATTTCTAGAGAAAACGTGTTTCTATATTTCCCAGTGATGCTATTTTAATAATTCTCCCAATATTTTTATCACCTCACATTATCCCACATTAATGTATTGTTCAAAAATTGATTGTTTTGCTATACTTTAAAATAAAATTATAGTTTATAAATAGTTCAAAAACAATGACTACTAATGAATTGAATTTGAAAAAGATTTATACAAGATCACACAAATCAAGTTTTATGACATAATGAACCATAACTGTTTTTTTACTGGTACTGTCACTCTGACGTATGATCAACCTGATAGAGTTTAAGCTTAAAGGACTTTATAAGTTTCAGTCTCCTTCCTTCATGAGACTTGAGTTTTAGCATTCCATCAACCTTACTAAAAAATCTGCAAACCCATGTAGTGCATGTCATGCCATGGGAGTGGGGTAGGATAGGGGTTTCAAAGATTGCTTTTGTGCAGCAAAAGACTTGTTAAGATACAGCTGAGTCTCATAACAGATGGACACAGATTTCAGATTTGCATAGAAATGTTTATGCCAAACCATTTAGAGCATGAGCATTCTAAAGCTGGTAGTCTTCCATGCTCTTCTCTCCTCAAACCTGAGCTGTTTGAGACTTCCAGGTATGATGACAGAAAAATTTTGAAACAGACACTGAGGGCAAGAGTATTCTTACCATATTCTTACCATATAACCATCAATTGTGAAACTCTGGACATGTAAGTTGCGCTCTAGTGTCTTCGTCCTTCAGTTGTAAAGGAAATTTCAGAGGAAATTAAAAGGCAAATTTGTAGCCCAAACTTTAGATATGCTGAATTATACCAAGATGATCAGATCAATTAGAGGATATAAGTGCTTTCTTACATATCTTTTGAAATCCTACGTAAAATCTACAAGTTTTTTTTAAAGTAATGTCAGAAGTTTCATCAATTTTTTGGATCTCTATGTCTGAAGGAGGAATATAACTAATTTCACTAACCCTGTTCCATTTTAGTGCTTATCTCCTCAGTACTGTGATTTCCATGTAGAAGTGAAGGTCAGCATTAAAATGCAACATGCTTAATCTCTATTTGGTTCTCAGATGACTTACTTTCTACAGTTTTTTAAAATTAATTCTAATGGTCAGCCTTGGCAAGTAGAGCAAATCGTGTGCTTGTGCATGTCTGAGGAAAAATCTGGGATTCATTTATCAAAACCAGGCCAAAGTTACCTATTAGTCTGTATTTTAGCATTAAGTTGAAAGCATTCTGTGAATTTTTACAAATCATTATTTTCCTTTTGTTATTGCTGCTGCTGTGGGAACAAATGAAGTTGGAAAAGTAGTTCACAAGGGAGGGATAAAAGTGTTGACAGATTATTTTCAAAATGGGGAGAGTAGCAAATGTAGAGAGAACAAGAGAAAACATGACAAAAAAAAAAAAAGGGTAGTATGGACTTTGGGCCAAAACTTGCTGACAGCCAGGGGAAGGTCAAGATGTGAGAGTAGGAACAAAAGAAACAGAGAAGCCTACTGAGGCTTGTGAATAAAGACATTTGGCTGTTAAACAGCACTGGCCTACCTCCTGAAAAGATGTAGACCTAAAGAGGTGAGAGGTATCACAGGCACATAGAGATTGTTGTCCTGGATTGAAGCAGGAGTCTTATTAATCAAGTAACTTCACCTCATCAAGAGCCAGCTGTTTCAGGGAAGGTCTCAAAGACTGAAGGTTTTGGAATACCAGTCCCTGGACTAATCTCCTACAAAATTGTGTTCACAAGAAATTGGCTAGTACTTTTATTTTGTGTTGTTTTTCTTACCTTTAGCTGGTGTAACTCTAAATTCTGGCAATTCACATGAATAGACAACTCTTTTCTAATTCCTTGAAGTTCTGTGTGTGTGAACCTGGCTGGAAGTCAACTGAAGTTCTAAATTTTTGCCCTGTGCACAGCAATATGCTGGCACAACTACATTTAAAAGAGTGAAGGTGTCCTGTGTGTGTCTGCCTTTTTATTCTATCCATATTGCAAGATTTATATATCGGGCTTCGTTGTTGTTGCTGGGGAAATGTATAGAATAATTCTACATCTTTTGTGCAATTATGAGAAAATTATGGTTATACTGTTTGCATATGTCTTGGTTCTGGCCAGAACACGGTTAATTTTTGCAGTAGCCGGGAGGAGGCATGGCCAGAATCCAGAGGTTATTCTATACCACCTCATAACATTGCCAGGGCGAGGGGAAGGGAGTCTCTTCTGTGTCAGCGTAGCACAGTGGAGGAAGCAGTAAGGTTTTGGTTTTTTTCATGTGACATCATTCGTGTCTTTCTAGTACCCTCTCTCATCAGTATTGTTCCTGCTACTCTTCATTTTTCTTATCTCATTGTTGTTCTCTGTAAGTTTTTCTTATCTCAACCTGCAATCTTTACCTTTTGTGCCTTCAGTTCTTCTCTCCCTCCTTCTGCAGTGGAGAGGTGGGAACTGGGGAGTGAGCAAGCAACACAGGTGATTCTCAGTGGGAGCACTAAACTGGGGAGTACCATTCCTAAACCACGACAACAATACTATTCTCTTTATCCTTAATGTAGGACCTCAATTGGATATACTAGAAATTTCAAAGTACTATCAAGTAAAGGGACAAATATTTTTCTTTGTACTATGTAAGATATTCTATATGCTGTAATCATTTTTAAAAAGGTAGACACCTTTATAGGAGATCTAGATTCAACTCCTCACTTCACTAATTTTCTCTTCTCTTTGGTGACTAAAATAATCTTTTCCCCTGACAACTGTTTTAGAATTTTCCTTTTGCATTTATATGCGTATTGTGGTGTTGCACAAACAGTGAATCCTCCTGCTACCTTGTCCTATTCTGATCCTCTTCTCTTTCCTCCAAACACTTTTGAAGACATCTATGTCACTTTTTCCTCCACTAAGCCCATCTTTTTCTCATGAAAAAGAGTGTACAGGGGTAAACATACATTACCAAGTACTAAGGTTCTTAAGAGTTCATGCATACTTGAACATACGTGGACTAATTTACAGGTGTCATAATTCATTCATGGTCAAGTGTGAAAATCTTCAACTTGTGTAATTCTCTTTTTTGTTTCCCTGTTTTCATCCTCAGCTTATAACTCACTACATATGCTGGAGTTTTTTTTAAAATTTATCTCTCACTTTCTAAGGTTTGTTTTCGTGATCCATCTCACAGAAGTCTATGTCCTTGTTGCAGATTCTAGCCTGCATCCAATCCATTTAACCTGAGTAGTCTAACTGAGCAGTCTAAGTCAGATGCATTACCGCCCTGGGCTGTCTATACTTCCAGAACGTGATTCTGTTCTAAAGTGGGGTGAATTACCTTTTGGAAGTTCCTGTACCTTCATCTGACAGAAAAGGTGCCTCGGGTAACACTGTTCCTAATTTAAGCAATGTCTGAAATCAGGTGGAACTGAAACAAGTCCCACAGCTTACAAATAGGATGCCAAAATACAGACGGCTTTCCAGCAGAACAGACAATTTCAATTGCAATTCAAATGGATGGGAAAGCGGGGGAAGTTAATTTTCATGCAGCTCTGTTCATACCACATGGTACAGTGCAGGCCGATGTTCAAGTTCTAATGATCATTCTGTGAACATATAAGGCATCATAGTTCTGAAGAAATGTCTCTTTTGTACTAATGAACTGCTTTATATTGTGAAAACCACAGTAATCAGGGCTGAAGGTCCCTGATCATTCAACTGTACTAAGAGACAGATCTGTCACATGAAGTGTGTGTGATTAATATACAAAGTGGAAAACCCATTCAAGGATCTGAGATTATGCTAAGAAAAATCATCTTAGGTAACCAATGTAGCAAGCCAAGGCTGTTATGTATTCTGATTAGAAATTCATCTATAATATTCCTTTCCTCTTAGAGGCTTATAATAATATTCCTTGCATTAAGTATTGATCTGTCATCAGTGTTTCCAGTTCTACATGTGTGTCTCTTGGATTTTTCCTATCTCAGTAGATAAGGGCATTAAGCATCTTCAGATGTCATATTGACTTTGAGTACAAATTAATAAATTCTGGTTCTTTGTGGCTGCTAATTCTTCCTACCCAACCAAACCAAATAAATAAATGAGGAGAAATAAGAATGGAGTCTTTGTCATATACCCTTTGCAAAGGCACCGCATATCAAAGCTTGCATAGTCAGTAATGTGGAAAAACACTCAAAATATCTTTGGGTTTGTGTTGGGTTTTTTGGTAGGGTTCTTTTTTCCCACTTACAAAAAATACAGTTTCTAGTCTGTATGGCAGCCCCAATAAATAAAGCATATCCTGTATTCTAGATTTTCCACTGTTTTGTTAGTGTCATATTGTACACAGCTTCCACAACTTTTTCCTGCTGCATACTCGAAAGCAGCAGCTGTTTCATGTTGCTTTCCACTATGGCTGTCCCCAGGCTTTATAGCCTCATCTTTTATCATTATCCTTCAGTTCAGTGCCTGAAATACAAATGCTCAAAGACCTGATTCCAAATGTGTTTATGCAGGAAATGTATATATCTCCATCTTTTGTCCTGGTTCCTGTAATACTGGGGTGATGAGGCTTATAAAATCCAGAGATGTTTTGCATTTCTTCTGAAGAATGAATGAGTCAGTCAAATCAATTAAATGGAAGTTCCTAGCAACTAACTGAATATCACACAACTGAGTCTCATACAACTCAGGCTAGAGCTGTACATGCTGCTGAGTTGAATATTTAAATGGTGCACAATTGACTGCGTTCATGATGCCTGCAATTAGATTCATTTCAACCACACAATGTATCGAGTGTTGAAATGAAGTGTTATACTCCCATCATGACTAATTAGTCGTCAGCTCTGCCACCTTCTGTAAACAAGTGGAGTATATGAGACTTCCATTTGCTATTGAGTACCCAGATTTCCCTCAGATTTGAGAGGTAAACCAGAAAAGGTATGTTTTGACTAAAGCAAGACATTTAAGAGCAGATGCAGGGAAGTTGTGCAGCTGGTGAACACCTGCCTGGAGGGCATTTGACACTTCCAGCCACCTAAAGAATTATTTGAGTGAGTATGGGTACAGAAAAAGCTATAAGGAAAATGGGCACTCTATCTTTTGTGGGGAGATTAAAGAGCTTGATCAGTTTAATCTAGCACAATGAAAGGTAAGCAAGGGCATGGTAGTAGAAGAGCTACACAAAGTGTGGCACCTGAAATACTTAAGACAAATTTGTGGCTCCATCATATTCAATTGCTTTTGGTGGTTGATGTGGGGCACTGTTCTCCATTGTCTTACTAAAATTGCCCTAGCTTACTTAGCTATGACATTGGGAGGTTAGTCATTTCCATTACCACTTGCTTGCACCCTAGTTTTTAGCCACTAACATACACTCATGAGATGTTCAAGGACTCATAAAAACCTGCATAGTTACAGCAGTCTCACATTTTACAGGGCTGGAGACAACTGCCTCTTAGAACTCTAATAAAACCTGCTTTGGATTTGATAAGAGAAACCCATATTACCCGTGTACCTTCTGCTTTAAGCTCCTTGCACAACAGAACCCAAGGCAGCCCTCCTTACCCTATATTTTCTCACCCTTGTATGTAGTTGTAATTAAAAACCTTTTACTTTAGGAAGCTCTCCTGACTTAATCCTCTCTCTCCAACTCTCCTGTCTCATGCAAACTTTTTGCTTACAGCAATTGCAGGATCAGATATCTGTCCCAGCTGTTGTCTTTGTTATATTTTAACATCTGGAAAAGGATTTGGTTTACATACACATGCATGACAAGGATTAATAAGATGAAATTGCCCTCAACTTACACCAACTAACTACTAAATTGTGGGGTTTTTTTCCCCAATGCTTTCAAATATACAAAATATGTTATAAAGCAGGTTCCAGGTTCCTAAGCAAATTAAAGAGCAAAGAAAATGGGTAACAATAGATTTTTCCGAGATCACTAGCATAAATAATTAAAAATACAACTTGCACTTACAGAAATAAGAGTTTGAGTCCCCAGTGAATTCAGCAACAAAGCTTGATTTCTTGGTTGTTGGTTTTTTTTTAATTTCAGAGTAGAATCTGTCAGAATCAAACACCTCCTATACAATGCTGCTTAGTTTTACACTGTGTGAATATGTCAGAATTGTGAAAGCAAACTCACATTAGAAACAAAATATTGACGTCTCCAAAATCTTTCCATCAGCAATCAACTTAGCAGTTATTCTAAATCTCAATGAATTTGAAGGTTTTGATATGGTGTTTTTTACAGATCAATCAGGCAATTATCAATGAGCAGGAAAATGATCCATAAATGAAACTGCTGGAAAAAATGCATTGTCATAATTAAGAAGCTGCAAGAATCAAATATAAATATTCTCTGTATGCCATTAATGTCATGGGAAATTAGATGTTTAAAGAAGGGGAAGGTTGTCAGTACCACATATGAGCACCTATCAGGTTGGTCTGATAGCATAGCTTTAATGTTGAGATTAGATATTAGGAAGAAATTCTTTACTGTGAGGGTACTGAGGCACTGGAACAGGTTGCCCAGAGAAGTTGTGGATGTCCCACCCCTGGAAGTGTTCAAGGCCAGTCTGGATGGGTGTCTTGGGTCCAGCTGAGATGGAGTTCTTTTCCCCTTAGCAGCCCTCACAGTGCTGTGCATTACTAGCTAGACAGGTGTTGACAGAACACCAGTGTTTTGGCTACTGTTGAGCAGTGCTGGCACAGCATCAGCACTGTATCTCAACATCTGCCTCTGTCCCAAGACAAGGGCAAGATCTTGAGAGGTGATCTAGGCCAGGTGACCTAACATAACCAAAGGGATATTCCATATCATATGACATCAGGTCAGATTTAAAAGCTAAGGAAAGGAGCAGGAATTGGGGGGCATTCGTAATTTGCAGTGTTTGCATTGCAGAGCAACCACTCTGCATGTCAAAACCCTGCTTCCTGGGAAGTGGCCACCTCATCACTCGCTAATGGGAAGTAGAGAATTAACCTTGTTATTTTCCTCCTTGCTCATGCACAGACAATCTTTCACTTTTGCTTTAATAAACTGCTTTATCTCAACCTATGTGTCTTTTTTCATCTTATTCTCTCTCTCTCCTGTACAGCTGGGGAGTGATAGAGCAGCTTGGTGGGCATCTGGCATCTGGCCAAGGTCAACCCACCACAATGGGGCTCAGAGCAACATGGTCTAGTGGCCCACAGTAAGGATTTAGAATTAGATGATTTTTAAGGTTCTTTCTAACCCAAGTAATTCTATTATTTTTATGCAAATTAAAAATGGTTCAGATCAACAGAAACTTTTCTTATGTCAAATCAAGTTTAAAGTCAAGCACTTTTTTGTTTGTTTTTGTACAAGATGATCAGTTGAAAAATGTTTAACCCAAAGTTGGTAAACATGTGTCCTGGAGAAAAGAAAGAAAAAGAAAGAAAGAAAGAAAGAAAGAAAGAAAGAAAGAAAGAAAGAAAGAAAGAAAGAAAGAAAGAAAGAAAGAAAGAAAGAAAGAAAGAAAGAAAGAAAGAAAGAAAGAAAGAAAGAAAGAAAGAAAGAAAGAAAGAAAGAAAGAAAGAAAGAAAGAAAGAAAGAAAGAAAGAAGAAAGATAAAATATGAATAAGATGGAAAGACAACAAGTTTATATTCCAAAACAAAAAGTTCTTTTGACCTGAAAAACTAAAACATTGCTTTCTTTCAAAAAAAAATTTCCATTACTATAAATTAAGGTTTATTGAAGATATTAGTATTAAGTGAAAAATGTAAGTAAAATAAGGATTTTTATATATCATCTAGCCAAAATACCTTCAGAATATACTAATATTAAAATTAAAGTACCTGAATATATTAATAATTTAAAAAAAATAACTAAAGTAAAATTTAAGGTACTTATTTCTTATATGGTAATATGCTACTATAGAAGTTTACAATGGATTCAGCTCTCATAAGGATTCCATCAGAGGCAATGAACTAAAGTACACATGGATTTTTCCCCAGTGCACATCTTGTTTAACTAAACTAAGAAACATTTCCACTATTGTTGAATTTGCAGATTTCATTTCTCTAGCAAGTGTTACAGTGTTGACATTCAGAGGCTTTTGATTCCCATAAGGCTTTAGAGCATGAAAAAAGCTCTCAAAGAACTTGTAGGTACATCACTAGTTTTGGTGGTTTTACCAGTTACATGTTAAATTTCATCAATCAAAATTTCATCCGATTTCGATCCCAAGTGTTTTGTTCCTCATTTTGTTCTTGTTCTTGTTATTTGTTTTTGCTTTTTTTTTTAATCCAGGAGGAGTTGCATTTCTTGTACGTAGGAAGCAGAAAATTCCTTTGCCTTTTTTTGTGAACTCAAATCTCTCACAAGCCTAGATTGAGGTGTTGGGAATGCAAGGTATGTATAAGATTGTTCATTCATTTATTAAAAAGAAATTAAAAAAATATAAAACATGTTATAATTTTTTTTTTTCCTTTAGGAAGACATTGAAAAGGAAAGACATGATTTTTCTCAATTTTTGTGGTTTAAGGTACCTCTACCAAAAAAAAATTTGCCTCAGTCAATGGCTTCTTTTTAATTAGATGTTGAAAAGAGACATTATGCAACAATTTTGGGAGTGCTTTGAAAATTTCTGAAAGACTCCATCAAGAAAGGGTTGCTATTGGTACCTGAAAGAAGCATACTGTGAAGGAGCAATCTACCACCTTTTCCACTGTGAAATACCATCTGACTCACATCAGCTCTCTATAAGAACCAGGGAAAGTCTAACTTCCTATTACAAGGAAGCCAATCCATATAACCCTCCCAAGCTCATGATTTTCTATCAATAAGGCCTTTCCTCTAATGTTAGCAGACACTTGAGGTCATTAATACAAGGAGTTGGCTCCTTTGCTTTTTACTGAGCTTGTGTCCAAGTTCTTTGAACTTACTTCTGGCCTTATAAAAGATTTCTCACTATGCAGTGCATCAGTGGGTGACAGCTCATGCGACTTGACAAGAATTTTACATGGCAGAGAAGAGCCTAAACAGTTGGAAAAAATGTATGTACTCTGTGAGTCTCTGGCTGCTGTCATGGCAAGCGTACAGTAGCTGAGAGCTCAGAGAGAGTTTTCCAAGCTTCAATTTTCCTTTCCCAGACTTAAGTTCACCATGGCTGATGAAGCTCCCACACCCTGTGGAGAATTGAAATCAGAGTTTCTGACATGGTGTCAGGATCTGGATGCTAGGACTTCTCAAAAAAATCTTCTTTTTTGAGTGAAACTGGCCTGTCTTTTCCCTGAGTCTGTTTTCAATGTACAGTTCCAGGAACTAGGATACACAAAGTGGGAATTAAAGAGCCATTTTCAGCATCATGAAAATTGTTGGACTTAAAGTACATTTATATGCTGTGTATAAGAGCATATAGGACCTGACAACACCCTTATTTAAATATACTTAATGGCATGGAAATTCTACACAATCTGTGTACCATAATTCGCTGTGGAAATTTTTAATTAGATAGATACAAGAAACTTTCCAGACTAATAGTAGCAGTAGTAATGATAGTAATAATAGCAACCATACCCTCCCACCCCAATCTTTTAAAGGTTAATTTTTCAGTGTCCATACTGTCTATTAGAATTATGATAGATATTGTAGTGGTTGTGTAAGAAAAAAGAAGTTGAGACTGCCAAAAAAAATTTTAAAAAGTAAAATATGTAATATGTATGAAAGGGTTACTTCTTTGTTTGTTTTTTACATTATAATCATACCATTTGGTATGCAATCATTATTCATATTTCATAAAGAAAACAGATACCCATGAGTAATTTACATTACTCTGTAGCTGATCCAGTAGAATCCTAAAGCACAAACATAGCAGAAAACACATACTAAATTTTTTTTTATTATTCTATGAGTATTAAACTTTATGTTTGTTTTGCTGAATCTAGGTCATAAACTGGAGATTGAAAGTGTGTCCACCCTGAAGGCTGCAGTGAGGTGATATGTGTTACATGAAAGTAAAGTGTGTTGTCATGAATGTCTGAGTAATGAATAAGTAGAAAGACAATGACAGTAATTTAATATTTAGGCAAAGTACTGATGCCAATTGATTACAATATTTTATGCAATATCAGAATCAAGGAAATAGCAATTAATAGGCAAAGAGATGGAGATATCATTTTTCCCACCTTAAGTTAAATTAATGATATTGGATATAACCCATGGAAGACAATTTCCTTTGAAATTCCTTGGGGTGAAAAGGGTAGATTCACTGAAAATTGCTTTCAATATAAAGTGATTACTCTTGGTTTTTTTTCTGTTTAAAGAGCAGTTTAACAGTATCGAAAGTGGCTTGACATATATTTTGCAGAAATGTACCTCGACTAAAATTTCAGTAGAGTAAAAAAAAATGTTAAAATATGTGAACAAAGTATTTATATAATAATAAAACAGTTTTCAAATGCTTGCACTCTACTCCTTAATGTCTTATGGGACTTAACAGCTTCCTATATAAACAGAAACAGAACAAAACTGGTATAACTGAAAATACTCATATTTAATCATAATCTTACATTGAAACAAAGGCATAACATTCATACTTCAAACAAGTTTCATTTGTACCTGAAATGGCCCTGCTTTAATAAAAACTAACAAGTTCAAAACCAAAACAGTAAACAGAATATTTTTTGTAATCTTTGCTTAATATATAAACAAAACCACGTAAAATGAAGATATTTTCTGGTTGACTTGACACTGATGGCGGTATCTAAGGATATGTGACTCACATCCATTAGTGATGTGAAGGTTAATTGCATTTTTCAATCATTGCCTAAGACATGGAGTAAGGAATTGCAGAGATGCTGAGAAATAGCAGCAGATTTTCTGATTTTTTTCAGATTCTTACTTGTTGAGAAATAGGGAAAAGAGCTTTTCTTATTATTTTTCTATTTTTATTTTTTTTTTGACAACACAATAAGGCCTCCCACCAGGCTGTTTGTACTCTGCTGAGCAAAGGAAGAATGTGGAAAAACACTCAAACTGAACCCAAAGTGATGTAGTTTTTCTTAATTATGGAGAAGGTTGCATTTCATTAAAGTGGCAAAAGCTAGTAGGTCTAGATGGAAAAGAAAAAAAAGCAGTGTATTCTTTCATGAAAAGCAATGAAATTTCAAAATATACTGTGCTTAATAATTGTTGTAAATTTCACTGACATAGAATAAAAAGAGCCAAAGACAAAAAAAATTTGAAAATTGAAATATTATTTTTATGCTGGCTGCATCCTTTTGAAGGAAAACATAGTGCTTTGGTTTTATAGATACAAATCAGCCACAATATAAATCCAGATCCAGTACTTCCACATACCAAAGTTTGGGTAAAGGCTAAACAAAGGTTTTACTGTGGAAAAAACCCTCCACATGTAAATCCTGTGGCTTGGTAAACTCAAAACCAGGACTGCTTTAAATGTATTCCATTAATTTCTGAGCAACCAATATTCAGAATTTCGGTGTTTGGTTTTTTTTTTTTCTGACCACTATATCTGGGTTTTATTTTTTGGACTTACCGTATCTATTTTCATGAAGAAGTAGTAATTTTCTGGCATGAAACTGTTTGCTGTGGAAACGCACAGTTTGTGACAAGCAGAGCTCATGTCCTAAAGGTACTTTCTGCCAACAGGAGGCATCTTATTTTAACATATTTAATCTTTTTAGCCTCAGTATAAACACTAAAGTTTTCTGCAAACTTCCATACTTGGAAAATTATTGAACACCTAATTTCATTACTTGCTAGGGTCACTTAAGTTATCACAACCATTTAGATCAAAAAACACAGTATGTCTGGGTAGTTGCAAAAGTCTATTAATGAAGATGCTAGAAATTCATTTGACTGAACCTCCAAAAATTTGCAGTGCTTGCATAGAAAATGCTGTTAGTATACTGTCAAGTCAGAATATTCTCCTGTTTGAGAATGCTCTTGTATACAGTTTGACATTTCTTTAAAAACCTGAATCTGTTTGACTTTTTAAATTTTTAATGGAAACTCAGAAACTAGATAAGTCATACATAGTTGAAGTCTGAGATTCAATACTCCTAGTTTCCTTTTGAAGTATATTAGTGATGCTGTAAATTAAATTGTGTTTTCCAATTATTTGTTATTATCAGTACTTTAATAATTTCCTTTTTGTCTCTTCCTTTTAGCTTTGTGAAATATACCAACATGTGCAAAAAAATACTGAATAACTTTTAATAATATCATGAACTTTTAAAGCAAAGAGATCAAATTGAAAGCTAACTCTATGCAAGTAAAAGCTGTTTGTCTTTGAAAAGTATAGATATTTCTAAAATCCTATTTAGATGTACAAGAAAAAGAATTTTTTTATTTCACTTAATAAAAACAGGTATAAAAGCTGAATTTCCGATGTTTGGTCTCAAACCCAAAATGTTTGGCTTTAAAAGAAGACATTTCTGCACTTTTACCATTACTGTTCTTAGGTGAAGTCAGGAAATATTTAATCCACCTGAGTAATAGGAAGTCAACAAAAATTTAGCCAAAAAATGACTGAAATATGGTTTAGCCTGGAGAATGATGCTCAATGCATCATTCTAGGTTTGTTATGTTATGATTTTAAATGCAGATATCATTTAGATTCATGTCAAAGCATGAAATCTAAAATTTCTTAACAATAATTTATTGTGCAGAATTATCAATAATTGATCAATAGGCCCATCTTGAACCGTTAAGTTACGCAGTTAATAAAAAACATATATGCCAGTTTTGATTTCTCACAAGTTCCTTTGTGCTTTCTGTTCTTTTTCCTTTCTTGATCATCCTCTTTCACTAAGAAGAAAGAAAGATATTTTCATTCTTTTCCAGTGGTTTGGGCCTTACGTAAGGCTTTATGTGGTAAAACTTTTGCATGGATGGAAAAAGTTGATAACACTTATATTATGTCTATATAACCTTAACTTTTATTCAGAGTATTACCCAGGAAGACCCTGGTCTGAAATACCATTCTTGTTGCTCAAAATAATTCTTTTCAATCTATCTTGATTCTTTCTCTGTTGCATTTTATTAATATCAATAACACTGGACATTTAGAAACAAAATACAAAGTGTTTAGATGTCAAAATACAAGAACACCAACAGCATGTTTTAATCAAGGACATAAGGAAACTATCCTATCCATTATTTCATATTTTATAAAATATAATCTCTAAAAGTATATAAAATTTATAAATTTATAAAATATTTTATATAAGCAATGAAAACAAACATCCCATCTAACTTGTTCAGAAAATCTAGGCTAGTGTAGATTGAACAGGTCAAAATTTTGTTTAATGAATAATTTTGAAAGCCTGTATTCTGTCTGAATATTTGACGAAATTCAGGTAAAGAGAGTCTTTGGATTATTCAAAACTCTTGAAACGTTCTAAAAACGTTATCTATTTGGTTTGTAATTTGAATTTAACATACTGGTAGACTTTTTTGAAAATAAATATCCAGGAATTTATCCTACTAATCACTTGACCTGACAGAGGCAATAAAAAAAAAAAAGCTTCCTTAGAGACTTGGAAAGATATTCATCATCACAGACCCTAGAATTCATAGAAGGCATTCCACCATATCTGCTAGAAAGAGAATAGGACTGGATACAAGCAATCCAGGAGATTGCTAGAATTGTATTGACATCTATTCCTACATGGAAATAACAGTTAACTAGGGGGTTTACTTACTGTGCTCAGACAATGAGGAGATGGTCAAGGGCAGACTTGCAGTGACTGAGACAAATACTGCCTGATCAAAGTGGTTGCTGTCCAGCTTTGTGCACATGTGGGGAAATGTTGTATACCTTAACTCAAATAAAGTTTGACATAGGCTCATGTGCTATTCTTAGAGCGAAATTGGTGATATATGAATTGGATAAAAGGAATCATAGAATCATAGAATAAGATGGGTTGGAAAGGACCTCTGAGATCATCAAGTCCAACCCTTGATCCACTACCACAGCAGTTACTAGACTATGGCACTAAGTGCCACATCCAGTCTTTTCTTGAACACCTCCAGTGACAGAGAATCCACCACCTCCCTGAGCAGCCCATTCCAGTGCCTGATTACCCTCTCTGTAAAGAACTTCCTCCTGATATCTAACCTAAACCTCTCCTGGTAGAGCTTGAGACCGTGGCGTCTTGTCTTACTGTTGTTTGCCTGGGAGAAGGGGCTGAGGAAACTTCATCACTCGGCCCAGTGGACTGTGTTGCATTCATAATTTATTACTTGTTGCCAGTGTTTTAGATAAGAATTTTTTTACTTACTTATTATTCTTTCTACATTTTTTAAACTTGTATGAAGATAAGCAATTTTTTTTGTCCTTTTCACTCTTAAGTGAAATAAAGTATCTTCCAAGAGAACAGTACAGTTTATTAAATACCAAAAAAGTAGTTTAAAAAATTTCATAGATCTGAATAGAAGTAAAAACAACTAAGAAATTCAGGGGTGAAATATCCCTGTTAACTCATCCTGAAGACTCAGAATGAGGAAAACACGGTGGTAATTGCTCCAGGCATTAGCATTTATATATATCAAGTTTTCAAATTTTCTGCAATGTGAAGGACTCTTCAAACAAAATATTTAAATATTTTATGCATAAGTTGAAAGACATAAGTATTCTTCTTGAAGTTCGGACGATGGCTTCTCCATATGAAGTACAGCCAAAGAAATAAAAGTAATATATTACACAGTAAAGCATAATGCAAGCAATAGACATAAATCAATAAATCATAAATTTCTAAAGTATAAATTAGCTGAATAACTGCCTTTCTTTGGTACTTAGAGAAAACAAAAAATGTTTTCTATGTGTTTCTTTCGCTCACTCGCCCCTCTTGTGTCAAATTCGTAGACAGTACTTCAAAAGAGATGAGTTGCAACATTGATGGTAGTAGTAGCCTTCCTCAGCCTGAAATTATTCTTTTAACACAGAACATTAGGTTTTTTTTCCTCAAGTTTTCTTCTTTTCAATTCTTGACCTAATCACAATCTTTTCCAATGTAATTAATATTTTGTTCCTTTAGTATTGTATTAAGGAGGGTGAGAAAGACTAATCGATTTTTTTTATTTAGAAAAGTAGGATTTTTTATCAAAGAATGATCATATCAAAGGTATTACCTACTTTTAATAAACCTGGATTGTGTTCAACACTATTTTATATGCATACCCTTTATTGTGTTTTCCTTTAAAACTGTATAGAGGTCACGTTACTGCCTCTGTAACTGCTGAGATTAATTTCTCCAACCTCCTTTTTAATTACTTTTAGAGCATTAGAGAGTACTACTTCAATATATTTATTGATTAGGCTTGGTACAGGACTGTTTTCATGACTCAGTTCTTTTAGAAGTAGGAAAGATAATACTTTGTTTTCACTATTGAGCATACCGATCTGTTAGAGCTTTGTTTCCTTCCTTCTGCACTAAGATTTCTACATCTTTCTTTCCATTAGTCATTCTACCTTTGTTCTTACATCAACATTAAAATCCTAATGTAAAGTTTTTTTATCAGGTTTATTAGACTTACAACATGCTCAATACGAAACTCTTCATTCTCCCTGAAAAATCAGGTTCCCGCATTTTCCAAAACACCTTCAGCTTAGTCAAAGCATAAGCCATCAAATCCTGAAGATACCTGGGGTTATACTTCTTCAAATGCAGCCACAACCAGATTGCCAGAAACAGTAACTATCTTATTTTCCTATTTATCCACTAGTGGAAATAAAAAAGCTTCCCTAGTAATGTATTTACAGGAAAGAAGAAAAGTGGAAATAAAAATTGAAATGCAAGTTGACAAGAAGCCTAATGAAGTATCAATGATACGAACAGTTTCTTCCTCAGATATATTGGTTCCCTAAGGAAGACCCAACAGAGTATTGGCAGAAGATCAGCTGTAATTCTAAAGAAAGAATAAATGCTCTATATACAAAATGAAAATAAAAGACCCTTTGACTCTTTTGAATCACAGCTATGATATATAAATGTTAGGAAATTACATTAAAAAAATATATATTGATTGTGGGAGTAATAAGCCCTTCTCATAGATTATTTGCTGAAGTAACTTTGCGTGTAGAATAAAGATAAAAGTGTCGAATATGGATTTTAGAGGTTTTAGCCCCAATTAACGGGACAGGAAGAGTTTATGCTGTATTACTATGCTTGTGCTTTCATTATTTCTTTGACCTTATTACAGCAGTGCATTAGCAAATGGAGGCAAAGGTGAGTGACAGATTTTCAGTTTAAAAGATGTAAGGGTGGTAAAATATATCATGATTAATTTCTGCTTCTCTCAGTCTCTGTAATGGTTCATAGTAACCAAAAGGAGTTGAAAAACCTGTATCTAAACCACCAGGTACCATCCCAGATAGACTTTTACACTTGGTTTGGATACAGATCCTCTTGTGACACACAGACTTGTGTTCAGAACGAGAATGGCTCTGAAGTTATTACGAAATCCATGAAAATCATAACCAAATAAAATAATAATGCAATTTGATGGCTCTAATTAATGTTAGACTGCCATGGGGTGCAGGGAATGTCATGTTCAATTGGTTATATCACATCAGAGCCCTGACTTCAGTACATGGTGTAGCCAAATGTTACCCTAATTAAAAACACACACACAGAAAGAAAACAAAAATCTTCAGTCTTGAAATACATGCACCCACCCAGTTTTGATGAAATGTCAGAAGCAGAAGCACCGTCCAATGAGCTTATACCTGCCAGAGTTCCTGCCATTGATACTGTCTTCTACACGGCTAATTTCACTGAAAACACTGATAATAAATGAGGAAGGATTTCTGTTTAATAATGTTCTAAAAGTACTCATTTTTCTAATGCAAGCTGGAACTTTTACTTTATTTATGTGTCAATTTGCTTGTGTACATTTCTTGCTGCTAATCTCACTCTTCCAGAGAGACTGTGCAACAGTCAACTTTAACATCCGCTTCCAAGGCGCTATGACAATCTTCCCAGCAGCACGTAAGGAAGTCTCCTCCAGAACTTGGAAATTCTGTGCTCCAAGTAGGATAAGTGTAGAGGTTTATGAGGTGTCTTCTGCATCTCCAAAGCCTCTGGATCCGCACATATTTCTATGTGAATTAAGTATTCTGGCTTCTTGGCAGCCCATCTGTCTGGACAGCCTGAAAACTAAATTGTCTCCTATTTCCCTTTCCTCTATTCTGGTTTGGCATGCGCACATAATGATTATATTCCCAAGAAATTCTTTAACTTGTCTGTAAAACATGATATTTATTGCATTTTAACAGGACACAACAATATTTCCATATTAGACTATCAGTATAGATTATTACTATTATGTGCAGTAGATGGCAATAAAACCACCACCTGGTATTGGGCTTTTGCAAACCACTTGGCTTATTTTCCTTGTAAAAACAAAATAAATGCACACCAGTATCGACTGTTACACAAAGAAAATAAGTAAATCACAGTCATTTTACACATTGCTTATGTTCATGTAATAATCATGCAGTCTAAAAATTATTGCAAATAAAGCACTTCTCAAAAATTAGGGTTCCCAGAGAGAATCCACTCTCTGGGGGAGAATAAAGAAGAATCTCTATCATTTCTCTCAGTGTTTCTCAGTTACTGCTGCTGCTATTGGTGACAACAAACAGCAGAAAGGTTTAATTCCTGTCTGAGAATCTCACTGCAGTATGGTGAGCATGTGAACATTTTTCCTTCCAAGTACTCAGTCTTGCTCAACCTTGCTTTCCCTACTTATTTTTCCCTTCTTTCAAAGAATTCCCCAAAAGACCAAAAGGAGCAGAAACCTTTTCAGAACATCTCACATAGTGAAACTTCATTCTACATTGAAATTTGCTATTTCAGGTACTCTTACACCCACATTTGGTCATATATTTAGCCTTTGGCAGTAGCTTTCTTTCTATCAAAACAGTATCCAAATATTTGCATTCCACTGAGGAAGATGCTTTGTAAAGTTTCAGCACAATTTCTACTTTTTTAATTTCCTCTTTGTTTGAGCATTCATAATATCAGAATTTTGCTGAAATCGCTATGTTATAGCGAGTATGAACAATAGGAATAAACTCTGTGAATCTCATTAGCTGAAAATACACTTGAACAAAATTTCTGTTTCCTCAGAATTTTCCAGATAATCAAAATGATTAAGTTTCATGGGGAGAGTCTGTGATAAAATTCAAATAAAGGAATCTGGACAGAAGCCTTATAAGTCTTGCTTGTCAGGTTTTTCTACTTTCTTGGCAAACCTGTCTGCCAGACTGTTGTGTGTGATTTGAAATACCGGGGCTTCTGTGATCTCTGCTGGGGGCAGACCACTAGACAGACTGCCTTGGAGTAAGGGTGTTATTCACTTTCATCGACGCATCAAAGCTTCTTTTTTATTTTTTTTTCCCAAAGTGGAATGCAACTACATTTCAAAATTCTTCCCCAAAACAGATTGTCTTTCTTTACTCTATTCTCAAAATATGGTTGGGCAAGTGTGATGGAGAGAGAACCCAAATTTAAAGAAATGGCTAGTTTGGGGCTACATCTCTACAGTTCTTAAAATGCACACAGAATGTTTCCAGTGACAGACAGTAGACGCCTGAAAAATTCACTTCTGCTAAAAGAAACAGTATGAACAACATCAAACAACAGTTTCCCACAGCTGCCTAAACAGCAGTAGACAACAACAGTTTCAGGAAATAATTGCTCAATGTATTCTGCTTCAGAGACAAATATGAGGACATATTTACCCGTAAATACTTCAGAAGAGACATACTGTGTTTTGAGATATTGAAGAGCTTTATCTTTTTTTTTTTTTTTTTTGGTCCACTTTAGTTGCAAGAATCTCTGGGGTTTTTTTGTATTATTTTTGTATGCAAATCCAAAGCCTATTCTCCCATCACCATTAGTGCTACATTTATACTGAAATACTTCAATGCCTCACAGTCAGGAATTCCCTAGCAACAGGAATGCCTCACCAACCAAATACTGCGGAAATACAGTTACTTTTCTCTCAAGATCCTTGCTTGGATGATCAGACATGAATTGTAGACCTAATAAATCTTAGATACAACTAATGATTGCCTGGGAGATGACTTTCTCCCAGTACAAAGGAGACGAAGAAGATTCATGTGACCTTTGAATTTAACAAAGAAATAAATCCACTTTTTTCAAAGTCTTAAATTGACTAGTCTGACAGAGTTGGACTATTTTAACAAACACTTTGGCAGAACACTGTTTCACATCCCATTTCACAGATCAATCTGTACTGTAAACATATCAACGAATTTGTATAGTGTACTCTGATACAAGTGGCATTCTAGCCAAGTTAAGCAGCAGAAGGTATGCTAACAAATGCAGAATAACTAAAGAGAAACAGGAGTAATTCTCATGAAATCACTGTCCATGCACAGTAATAGAATAAAAGACAAAAATACAGGGAAGGAATTTTCTACCATTTTCCCTTACTAGCCACTACGTGGCCTTACTCAGGAAGGACCAGTTCCTGTTTCAATTAGCTTCAACTACAAGGAATCATGTTCCAAGTCTATTTTTGATACTGGTACTCTTTTACTTCACATAGTGCAGGTTCCATATGGTGGTAGGATAGTATAAAACAGGAAATAAAAATATTCTCATTAATGTGATTTCCAAACATTTGGAAAACCTAGATTCTAAGCTGCACATCAACATTCTTCCTAATGGAGCACAACTATGACAAACTATGACAACTATCTGAAAGAAGAGGATTATTTTTATTTTTACTTATTAGACCGCAGTACCATGTCTTTTCCAACTCCCTGTTATGGGACAGTTCAAACCCAAGGAAATTTCTTGTTGACAGTATTCATTTTTAAACAAGATCTCCTCTCAGCAAGGACTGTAGTTTCAAACTCATCTCACTATTTAGGTATATGTGCAATTCCTATTGACTTTAAGAGGATTTGAAGAATATGCTTAATATTCTAGTAAGTAGGTATGGAAACAGGCATGTGGGTAAGGGCTTTCAGGTGGTTCCTCAGCAACCTTAGTACATAATCCTAGAAAAATCATACAAAAGGAGAAACAGATGTTTTGAACTTGGAGGCGTTGAATGCTGCAAATATTTAGCGTTGGACGTCCAGCACTAGTCTCTGTCATTAGCACAGAACACAGTTCAGCCAAAATAATTGTATGTTATAAATGTATAACTTTGATATGTATCTTATTTATTGTTCTGCCTATCAAGAAATTATAACCATAATTTTACATATTTATCAGCACGATGCCCAATTTCTCCAGTCATTATAGCCTTAGTTTTCTGAGAAATAAATAAGATAATTACATCTACTGTAAGTTGACAGGGCATGGCCTCGCTAAGAGGCCATGTATTTAACATTTCTGGCAGCTTTCCTGAGGTGAAGTATTATAGGTTTAAGCAACTCATTACAAGCAGGTCCATTTGAAATTTCTGAATTAAATAATTACTTATGCATAATAAACTACCAAGCTAGTACATAAGAATGTTTTTCTTTTGTTAATAACTTTGAATGTTTCATTTTTATTTTTTCATATTTATGTAAAAAGGGGAAAGAAAAACAATGCAGTAAAAAATACGGCTTATTCTTGTTTCTAAGATTAGCTGTCATAATTATTCTGAATATAATAGGATTACATAGCTCCAAGTTACTATTTAAATGGTAACATTTTTATAAGCAAAAATGTAAATATGTTTGCTGTAAAAAAAAGTCTTTTTAAACGTAAAAAACTTATATTCATTTCTTCTGAATAACTTGTAAGACATATAACTTCCGTGCATCTCTTTGAAGGAAAATAAGCAATGTTAGTCCACTAAGAGGAACTACTCTACAGACCAGGAATAATTTAATCACATTTTTTGATTAACATCAGTATAAAGTTTTTAAAAGGGAGAGATGAATCAGGTCTCCACATGTTTTTCACTTATGCCATGACACAGTGTACCAGAGGTATATAAAGGACTCATGAAACCAGGAAGCAACCCAAAGCTATTTCTATGGAAACAAGCTCTGGCTGCAGGGAAAGCAGTAAATCAATCTCCTTTGTGTTGTATTTGAGACATGTTTGGATGTTTCCAACACTTGGCTGCCAGGTTACCTAACCAGCAAGTGTCTCTGGCTTTAGTGCTACTGAGTCTGGCTCTGTATTCCTTGCACACCTGATGGACAGCTGTAGCTTTGACTGAGAAAAGCAGGCAGGCATGATTTTAATATTTTTAAAAATTTTTTTCACCTGCAGAACTAGGGTCTATTGACCTTTGCTATGTTGTTGCACATTATATTCTTTTTAAGAAAATGAAATGCTCGAGTAAAAAAAAAACCAACCAAATGAACAAACAAACAAACAAAACCCTTCACAACAACAAAAATGACAAATAACAACTTGAGGTTAAATAGAGCTAGTGTAATAAAACAAAGCTAAGCTTTCATGGTACCCCAGGCCCCAGAGTGATGCCAACACCAAATTGCTGTTGGCGAGCATAGGCTGCAGAGGGCAATGTGCCTCAGCAAAGCACTGTGCTTCCCGAAGAGCAGCCTAGGGGACCTTTTAAGTGTATATTACTTTTGCCTGGGCTGTCTGCTGTTCGTAGTATAAAGAATCAGAAGTGTAGAGTCTTAATGTCAACAGCTAACAACAACGTCCAGAGATTAAAGGGCCACTGCATGAGTACACTGCATGTTTGGAGAAAAACAAGATTTCCACAATATTTCAAACAAAACTAAAAGTTGTTTTGCTATTCCACCATTTAACCCATTAAATGAAAACCAGAAAGTTTGCTTTGGTTTTAACTGAAGAGCAGGAAAGTCAGGATATCCAAAAGCAGAATGCAAAGAGAGACTTGCTTCTTAAAAACAAACAAACAAACAACAACTAAAAAAAAAAAAAACAAACCAGAAAGACAGAAAGAAAATGCTAACCAACTTCAGTTTTTCTGAGAAAATACCAGCCAGATATACAGAGCAGTGTCCATGACTGCTTTTTTATTCAGTCTCTCTACAGATGAGCAAGGTTGGAGAAGCTCCATGCAATATTGCCAACCACAGACCTTCAGAAAACATGAAGCCAGTCCCTCCAAATTGTATGACCAGCTTTTGAACCAAACAATCTTCAAATAGTAATAAATAGTATTCTTCCTTATGGGTTAAGTTATTTGGCTCTGATCCACCATCCTCAGAAAAAGAAATTTCATGTTAGAAAATGAAAGCCAAGATTCTCATATGCCCACTGGACTGAAGGACTGGAAAGGAAGAGGAAGGGTTACATGAGAATGAATGATGTAAAAGAATAGGAAATGGGGATGCAAATGGATAGCAAAGTTCAGTAAGAGAGAAAAGGGAAAGGTTAAGATGTAAAAGGGACTGCAGTTTGTATGATGTGTAGCATAATATATATATGTATATATATATAACCTATATTGCTTTAGGTCACATGATAAAATGATAAAAATCTTTAAAAAGTAATTCTGGTCTACAAAAAACGACATGTGGAACACTCAGCATTGAATTCTAATATATATACATAGTAAAACTCCATGCTGTCATTATCTGACTCAAGAAGACGTATGAGTATAGATTGCCTAGTTTGTGCATTAACACCAGAGTTTATTGGACAAGATACTGTCTAGCTCCATCTGGAGCTCACAACAGTTTCAGATAAGTAAGTACATGATGCTTTGACTTACAAGATAGAGTTCTATAAATACCTAATATCTGCTGCAAAGATATGTGTGATTAAGAAAATCACAGAGACTGAAAGAAAAAGACTTCATAGGTTTATCATGACCTTTGATTAATGGCAATTAGAAATTCTCAAATGAAGACAAAAATAATGAGAAACATCTTCAAGCTCTTTCGTGCATAGTCAGGTATTCAGATATTCCAAAACGTTTGCCTAACTATATTCTCAGATACTAATGCAGTATTCATGTCCAAAATAACCAGGTTTTTTGGTATTTAGGATAACATAAATACTCTGACTTAAAATTTCCCATGTCTTCCACCTACTCCTCCTCCTTCAATGCTTTTAACACACACTGAATATTATTTTTTCCATGGAGCTCTCTTCTCAAACCGTTTCCCTCTCTTCTCAGACATAAATGAGGTGCTGGGCAATGTTCTGACGTCAATGTGGTAATTGCCCCAGGGGGGAAAACAGCAGTTTAAAATAGAAACAGAGACACAGACAGACACATTCATATAGACACCTCTGGGTGCCAACACCACTGATAGACCCAGACTTCTGGGAACGTGTGGCAGGCTTCAGATGCCAGATCACTCTCTGAGCCCTGTATGACACTGTTCTCCCTGTGTCTGGGCAGGATTAAGCTACAAAATTCGGGACTGGCATTGGACTTGGAGCTGTTCCAAAGTTTACCAAGATGCATGGGTATGATTGAGGTCTGTCTCTAACTACAACTATTTTTTTGTTTGAAGGTTATATCCCGGATATTGTGCCTATATTCTTGCTTTCATTTATTATAAGACCAAAGCTATTTACAGATCCCTGGGTAAATGACAATCTACTGTTTAATTTCTTCAACATCCCTAATAGAAAATCTTTGGATAAAAGAGTGGTACCACCACCGGCCACAGGGAGTGTGTTAGCCTACCAGAGTCAAAAGAAATATAAAGGCATAACATCTGAAAAAGAATCTTCAAAGGTAGGAGGCAAAGGTCTGGATTAATTTCTGTTCTCCATCTCTGTTTTAATTCCAAAAAAACATTAAATAAGACCAGAAAAGGTGCAGCGTAGATAGCTAAAGAAATAAAAAAGATAGTTTGTGACCAGATGCTAGAAAGTTTGGTTTGTTTATTCCATCAAAATTATGTCTGAGAAGGGACCTATCGAGTGTTTCTGAAAGAATCACCATAATAATTATCAGATAACTAGCACCAAACAAATAAGAATGAATTGACCATGAATATATTTAGAGTGGTAATTGGAAGACCTTTTAACCATTTTTAAACAGAAATTCTGGCATGTCCTTCTAATAAAATGAGGGATTTAAATTTTTTTTTAAGAGAGTTTAAAAACATTATGCATTAAATCAAAATAAAAAAAAAAAAAAAGAGGTTGTTCTTTGGGCAACAAAGAGAAAATATTTGTATCCCTTCATCGAAAAATGCTAAAGATCAAAATCATAACTGAGTTCAAGAGGAGACCAGTAAAATATTTGGAAGAGAAATCCACAGAAGGTTTCTAAACTGATAAAAAAACCCATGAAGCTGAAGAAGAAAAAACACACTGGGGAAATATCATATATATTTACCCTGTTGTTATTTTTCTCTCATGGCCTGAAGGTGATGTACAACACAGATCAGTTTCTGAGAGAATTCTGTACCTAACACTCTTTCTACAAAAGTCATACCTCTATTTTTAAGCTAATCCTGGTGGCATTCAAGACCAAACTATATTAAAGTGTTTTTGTGCTCCAAGAAAAAATTAAAGGGAGGATCAAGAGACCACAGTTTTGTTGTGTTCGAACTTGCATCCCTAATTTCTTTATCATCAGGCCAGCGTGATCTGATCATCTCCATCTATCTCCAAAGAAACTTTTTTACTCCGAAATGAGTAAAATATTTTTTTTAAAAGCTTCCAAGAACTAGGTGTTGCTTGAGTGTAGATCAGCCTTTAAGTTCACAGTGTCCACCTTAGATAGAAAGTAGGCAGGCTGACAAAAGGCCTTAAATATGTTGTCTTCTCCCTCTTGTAAAAACTTTGGTTTGATGAGGAGACCGGAGCTGTCCTGTTCTGGACACAGCTGTTGTCAGCTGGGTGCAACACGCCCAGCACAGGACACAGATGAAACCGATCAGCCAAGCTGGTCTTACCTCTGTAGAAACATTTAAAAAAGGTCATAGAATGTCTAGGCAATGTGGAGTGAGGAAAAAAGTATGAGAAATACCCTGTGAACAACAAGATCAGAGAAGAAGGATATTCTCCTGCAGCCCGTGGGGGACCTCATAATTGAGCATATGGTTATACCCTGAAGGAACTGCAGTCCACAAGGACTCCACACAGGAGCAGGCTTCTGGGAGGAACTATGGCCCATGGAGGAACCCTTCTGGAGCAGAGGAAAATTGTGAGGAAGAAGGAGAGACAGAGAGGAAATATGAGTGCACCACCTCTTCCTCCCTATGTGTCTCTGAATGGGATGGAGGTAGAGAAGATGGCAATGAAGGAGTAAAAATGCGCCCAGATCCCCCAAAAAAAGAATGGAGGAAGAGGTGTTAGTCCAATTCGTCTTTGTTTCTTACTACCCAGCTGTATTTTAATTGGCAGAAAATATGGTTAATTTTCCTCAAGTGGAGTCTGCTTTGCCTGCAACAGTAATTAGCAAGTGATCTTGTCTTTATCTTGACCCAATCAGCCTTAATCTTCTTTCTTCTACGGATCTTTTGAAACAGGCAAGTGAAAGAGCAAGTAAGTGCCTAGTACCTAGCCAAGGTCAAATCACCTCATCACCCAAGACAGTTCTTGAAAAAATTGTTTCCAAACAACTTAAGAGAGAATTTTGGGGAGCAGAAGTGATTATTAAATCATCTTTGAAGACAGTTTTCTTGAAAGAATTGAATTTCTCATTTTTCTTTTGTATTATTAACTTAAAAAGGGGGATTTAAAAAACAAAAACCCAACATATTTTTTCACTTAAACCTCCCTATTTTTAAGTTCTTGCAATTTAATCCATATTTTAAATGTTTCAGTTGGGTTTTTCCAGCCTTTTAAGAAGTATTTCTTTTCCATGTAGTATACAAAAAAAAACATGAGTTCTTGGAGCCAGTCTGGGTATCTCATGATAATTAGAAAATACAATGTCACCATTACAGGCAAAAATCTTTGAAGAACAACTTTTGACTTTTAAACCCCACCAGCTGCTGCCATTGTTGAGAGAGATACTAGACATGCACTGCAGGAATATGTGTATCTGTCAAAAGAACAAACATAAGAAAAATATTTTGGAGCTGCTGCACAGAGTCAGACAACTGTGAAGCAACAGTCTAAAGTACCTTCTTCTAAAGAAGAAGGGCGAACAGTTAGCTTCCGTGGCAGTTTTCTCTTTGCCTTTGTATTTAATGGATCAGCATAATCTTTCTTCCTCACTACGAGCTTAAGAAAAAGAAATCTTTAAATCAGTTGTGCGACATTGAATCAATCACAGTTGTGCACCATAGAAATAGCAGAAGACCTGTGAACACTGAATGTTATTGATTATTAGCATATAAACTATAAAATGTTTAATTCTGTGCATGGGTTAATAAAATAGGTGTTGTCAACAAGTGTTTCTCATGAGTCCTTACAAAGATACTCCTCTTCTCTCACAGTCTAGCACCCTTCTAGTTCAAGCAAACCACACTCAGCCTTCTACGAGCCCCTAAAAAAAAGATATATTTTTTATATCCTTTTGGAAGTCTGACTGTGTCTTGCTGACAGGAGGTTCTTGTCTTCCTCGTGCAGCAACTTTGCCATCTTCCTCACTCCCTGCCTGCCTCATCCCAAAGACCAGGCACTGCTGTAACCTAACTTTCCTAGCCCAGTAGCTGGGCATGCAGCAACCTCGCTTTCCTACCACAGGAGTTTCCCCACAGTGCAGTGTTTCACTTCAGTAGCATCTGAGGCAAACTGGCAGCCTTCATCTCTGCTGCCCACAAACATCTTTCTAGCAGCGCAACATGAACAAATCAGTAATATCATCCATCATACCATCACACCTTATTTGTTTATGAAGCCCAAACAAATCTTTTAAGACACATTCTTTCTACACAATCACATGGAGGTCTTCAGTGTTGGGCGCAAAAGCATGAACTGGCACAAATTAACTATACTAATCCCATAGTTTGCGGCTCAGGTTCCTTTTTCTAAATGCAGCTGTCTGGTAACACTCTAATTCATGTTATTTCTTAGAGTGAATCCCATTTTTTAATACCAGAATTCCAATAAGTGCTGTTCTCCCCATTCCACTTTATTCTACCTGTAACACTAACAGTGATTTTCCTCTTACTTTGTATGTCATGTTTCTTCACTTCCTTGCGGAGTGGGTGTATGAGAGCTATGGAATCTGAGGACACCAACTAGTAAGCATGGCATGGTAAAATCATAGCCTGGTTGTTGTGACTACAGGGTAGTATGGAAAAAATATACTTTCCAGAATTAAGTCTACCTTTGTATTTGTCTGTATGAGCAGTTATTGTATGGAGCATTATGGGTTAAGAAACAGTTATCAGCAATTTATAATAAAAGGAAATCAGTTCTGGATGATTAGAGGTACAGTTTCAAATAGCTTAGTAGTTTTATCTTTCTTCAATTAGACCTTTCTCTGTTTCAGAAAAATAGAAATTGTATTTAAAATTAGGTAACTCAATAAAACACAATTCACTGGTTTTTTAGCTCAACTACAAGAGGAAAAAGTTACACAATCCCTCATTACTTTTCATACATATATCTCCAAACAAGTGAAATCCATCACAATGCTATTACAGGGAAACGAAGAAATGCACTTATCATGAAGGATTTGAGTGTGCCGGACAATACACATACACACACGCACACACACAAAAGATTATTCTGCCATTAAAATATTATAACTTTATAATACTGTTATTTTGGAACAAGATATCATAGATAGACACACTCTGTAATTGAGACAGTGCTGGTCAACATGCTAGAAAATCACCTTAGAAGCTTTAATATCAGTAAGGATTTTTAGGTAGACATCATTGAAAAATAAAGTCTTAGGGATAATTTTAAATAGAACCATTAGATTTACTTCTATTTCTCTGATATAAATCTCCTAGATCTCTCATAAATACATGAACAAAGCATTTACTAATCCTATAATAAAAAGAAAGATAAATTATTGTGTTCAAAGGCATTCTCCTTACCAAGGGGAAGTATAGTCTAATACATGAAGTACCATATATGTCCTAGAGGTGGTCAAGTTAAGATGTTGTTCCAGAGGCAAACACAGTAGTAAGAATTAGTTATGGCAAAATTGCATTTCTTTCTTAGCTTTGGTGGGTCCTGAGACCAGGAAAAGAAACACAATGTTTCCAAGAGGTTCATCCATTCATGTAGTTATGAAAACCAGGAAAGACCACCTGGGTTTCTGATGATTTGAACTTTTTCTGGCTAAATGTCAATGTAGAACATCTAGAATCCATACTAAAAGACTTAGAACACTTCTTTTGACTCACAAATTCAGAAGTTTACCACCTTTCCTGAGGCAAACAATAATTTGACCGTGAAAAGATTTGGTGTTAGATCAAAGCTGGAGTACTCTTTGACACTAGAGTCTCCTTTCAAAATCTGCATCTGATGGTTGTCCATGGTTCAAGACAACTCACAGCAACTATTCTTCTGATGAAAAATAAAGGCATGATTGGTGGTTTAGACAAACACTCACAGAAGGTGGGGTCTAGTTAATGAGGCCCGTTCATACAAAACTACATACTTCAGGAGGAACTGCAAACTTTATTTCTGTATTTCAGAATTTTAAAATAACTTTATTCATCCATATCATAACATCACTTAAGAGCACTTTTGGGACTCTGTCTCTAGAAAGGACAGTCAACAAATGCCTTTAATGTTTTTAGATTGTAGCTTAAATTTAGAGGCATTCAGGCACTGTATTTTTTTGCGGCCAGGGAGATGAAGTTCTTAAACAAATGTAACAGATAGAAAATGTTTGACTCTATCTGTGCTGCCACTAATTGTGTGTCATCCCAGGAAATGCTTGTGTCAGTCTCTGACAGCAACTTTCAAATTGTACTGTGCTCTGTAGCTTTCAGGTTTTAAGAGAATATTACCTAAACTTCAAGTTCAAAAATACACAACTTATTTTCCAAACTATTTAATTTTCATTGATTAATTTTTGCAGTAAATCACACAAGCACATTCTGAAATGGCACATTCACACATGTTACATTTTGCATACAATTTGAACCAGCTGCTGTATGATTTTTCTATTAGAAAGGCAGTGGTGTTTAAAATCTGCTTCTCTTTCCATCATTCTAAAGAAAGAAAAAAAATTAAAAGCTAAAAAGAGCATTATGCCCAATCCCAAAGGAAGATGTGTCAGATCAGTGAAATTATACAGTAAGCTTTATGTGACAGAAATGCTGAGCAGCGGAATCAGTAAAAGGTGAAGAGGATTTTTATAACTTTTTGAAAATGTATGGAATTCATGTGTCAGACTGTATCTTGCCTTCTGTCTGCAGTCTGAGTTTTAATTTTCCTTCCCATTTAGGCAGGATGTGCTACCCTGAAGTATAAAATTCTGAAACAAGACTGTACTCTCCTTGCCATTGTAATAACCTGTGTCCATCTCTGAACAGCATGTTTGTTAGGCAACCTTACACATTCAGCATTGTAAAGAGATTTGATGACCTCCAGCCTCAGGAGTGCAGACCTCTTCTACCTGATAAGCCAAAGCAGTAACTTAGAAAGTGAAAAATGCATTTCAGTGACTGAAACACATAGCTTTATGCAAAACTAAATCTCAGCATAATGTAAAGAGTAGACATAGAAAATGTCTAGCACAAGGTAACTGCGTTAAAAAACCCTAGCGCTCTCTCTAGGCTTTATCCAAAACCCGCTGGAATACACTCAACCCTGCTCATACCCTTTTTGCTGTCATAGTTCTCAGACTGTGATCTTGCACAGTGAGAAGGCAATGCAGAGATATATTTTTTCAGTATCCAAATGAGCAACTTTCATGGAAAACAAGGGTATGAGAGAAAGTGTTTGCAACTGAAGCTAAATTGAGTTGTTCTTTGGTTGGAAAAAATGGCACATAATTCTTCACTTCTCTGAGGCTTCCTTAGCTGGGGAATGGAAACAATCTGTGAAGGATGCCAAATTTTATTATTTTTTTTAAGAACAGCCTGTGATAGTTCTTACATGGACCATGTACAAGGCTCACAAGCAATAGAAATAGGGACAAACAAAGGCTGTGCAGTCTTCTAGCACTTTCCCTCTTCCTCTGCTAGTCAGTGGAAGTGCTTTTAGCCAAACACATCTGGACCCCAAGTGAATATGTATTCAATATTCAGTTTTGCAGAGAAAAGCTGTTCAATATTCTATTTTTCTTCTGGGATAAACTGGAAGAAAAAGTTTATTTTTCTTTTTTCCCTTTCTTGACCTTCAATACTTAGTCATTCATGTACCTTTTTATTTTTTTATCTGTGAAGCTATTTTTCAAAACCTGTAGAGATCATCCACTTCAAAGCAGCTGAGAGCTTCAGCTGATTCAGGACACAGTCATCTGTTTAGACAGACTGCATCACTACTCATAGATCAATTCAGGAGACTCAGTTTTAATATCCAACTTTCTAGAAAGGTTCTGGCAAAATATTGCTGTGTGCCTCAGTTTCCACAACTATTGAAACTACTACATTTTTAATGTATAGATGCATAATGAAGATGAATTAGAGTGTGAAAGCCATGGTACTGCCAGGTATCTAAAGTGAAGCTTTGTACAGTGACATGAGCATAGACAAGCTGGTGCTGACAAAATAGTTTCTGTGTTCTTGGACATGAAAGTACAATTAAGAACAGAAGCAATAAAAATGCGCTGGAGTGGAACAAAAAGCTCTGTGTTAAAAATGAAACCAAACACTTTTACTTGTATCCAAAGCATCTTTTAAAAATTAATGTAAAATTGAAAGCCAAAACTTATGCTTTTACTGAAAAATCATGGTGATCACTAGAAACCTGGAAAGAAAGTTGGGGAATAAATCAATTTGTCAGCCAGGTGGCCCTTAGTATGTTTTCCTGAGGCCAAGGATGCATATGGCTTGGAGGAACCCATTTTGTCTGTCACCCAGCACGCTGAAGCAGAACAGCAGTCCAAGTAGCAACAAGGTCATCAAAGGTTATTTGTCACTCTTTCTTAATGAGCTATTCAGACTTTCCGGAATTCATATGTTGTATAAGTACTGATTCTGTCATCCCAGATCACAGCTTGATACAAATGATAGTCTCACCTGTGCTGAAATGCCTTGGCCATATGTACACCTTTCTGATGGTCATTCCTTCTTCCCTGGAATGAACACAACTGGCACATGTTTATGCATCCCTCCACCAACTACATCTTTTCGGGAGAGAAATATCATTACTCCACACCCCATCATCATACATGGAAGCTGTTTTCAATTCTCCCTTCAACCTGAAATCTATTCTCTAAAATACACAAATATAGCTATAATGAAAGTATCTTTTAAAAACTCAGTGCTTGTTCTTAAACAGTTAAGTAAACAAATCAGTCATATAAACTTCAAATTACTTTTGTGTGTACGGACGAGCAGATTCCTGATAACTGGTATGTTTTGTTATATTTAACTGTACTCCAGATTGGAAAGTTGCCACTGAAATGTTAAAAATGCCAAAATTAAAGTTGTCCAAACAACTTCAGTGTTCCTTCTAGTATTATTTGCATATGATAAAATAGTTAGCTACATAACTGTATACTTTTTTTCCCCATTGGCCCTTTATCTCTCCCCAGAAAAAGGTGAACATTCTCTTTTATCTCCTTTAGTCAAAGTGCGACTCCAGGCATTATTTTTTTATTGTCCACTCAATACATGGAGGCCTATTAAGTTTAAAACAAGAGAGATAACTCTTCTAATGCCAAAGTAATGTAATGTAAATACTGTTTTTTTCAGAATAATTCAAACTCTTTAATAGTTTCTCTATCAACTTACATACAGCTTTGAATGTTCAGTGCTTCTGCTAATATTAACCCAAGTGTTTCAAGTTGAATTAACTAAGCTAGATTCACAAAACCATCATGAAGAGCTAGACTTACAAAAAGATTAAGATGCACTCACATCTACTGTTTAAAGCAATCAGTACCAATCGCTGCTCAGCTACTCCTTAGTTTTGTGCTTATATCAAAGCATGTACTTCATGTGTCAAATTGCTCAAAAAGGTGGATACCTCTCTTTGGGCAAGTAGTGTAAACTGAGTAAAACAGGCACTGTTGTACTAACAACTGTTTCCAAATTTAATATTGAACAAGGAGTTTGTGTTTGTGTTTTGTTTTTTTTTAAAGAAGTAACCTCCTTCCCTGTGTGCAGTTTTCTCCTCAATGAAAGCATATTTTCCATTCCACTTAAAACCTACAGTCTGTGCCGACTTTGTGGCAGGCTGAATCTGTCAGGCAAAATTATTTCTAAAACTAAGCAAATGGATTTAGTATCATTTCCTTATGATCAAACAAAGTGATGCAAAGACTAAGAACATTTGTGAATCCTCAGAGAGCAGTAGGAAGAGGAGAATGGGTGAGCAGAATGAGATGTGCTCATGGAATAATTGATCCATGAATAGGTTTTCATTTACTGTGCACGGATATTGTTATCTCGGTAAGCAACACATTAACTTTTGAAATATTTCTTGATCATTCTTCCACTATTAGTACTAGAGTTACCCAAATTAACATACATATTAACCTACTTGCCAACAGCAACCACGAACATAATGTCAGTGAAATCCTGAAAAAATGTATCAACCATTTATTGGAGGAAATACACAGATGTAAATGAAAGAAAATACTTATTTATATGCAGCACCTTCTGTTGAAGATAGAAAGTTTATGGAACTGTAATTTTATAAAACTCTATTTTTATGAAAATTTAAACTGGCAACAGAATCTCTTAGAGGACCAGGGAAGTCTCTTTTTCCAGTGTAATCCTTAACACTTGGCCAGTGAATAACTGTTACATCTGTTCCTAATGCATATAACATGAAACCATGCTAGACTGGTTTAATTAGGGCAGCCAAGGCCAAACTCATCTTTCTCTTTAAAAAGTAACATAACTAAACCTGCTAGCTAGCTGCACAAAGATGAGTACCTCAAAGCCCTGAGTTAGGCCCCAGTCTACCTCCAGGGGCAATTTACCTCCATGTAAGCCAGACTGTTGAACAGGACATCTCAAGCAGATCTTTAAGAACCACCATTCACCAAGAATCAGTGAATTAGTCAACCATCGCTGTCTATAAGACAACCCCTTCCACTTTCAATTCACAATTACAAAAGCTCTCACCAAGCCACCTACAAGCATCCTGTAAATTATGCCAGCATAACTCTTGAAGGTGTTCCTTTTTCATTCAGCAGCATGTAGCTGTCATACAGAATGAAATCTTTCTTCTATTCTCTGAGAATTTAGCTTGTGCTTCCCAGCCCCTCCAGTGGCTTGTTGGAGCATTTCTTGGTATAACTCTTTTACTTTTGTCCCTTCTGTTCAGTTATTCCATTTGCACACACATTTGAAGACTCAGCATGCTAAAGAGGAAAAGGAAGAGAGTTCCCAGGAGTGAACTCCCATCACGTTTTAGTAAACTAATCAGTGTGCTCACTGCACATTTGCCTGAGCAGATCCCACAATGAAACAGTAAAAAAAATTTTTGAATTTGTAACTCTGTGGGTCTGAAAAATGAACAAAGCACCTAAAGGGCAGCACAGCCTGGGTGAGGGCAGTTCTTGTAGTGTCCAAAAAGAGTCATTTAAGTACCCAGATGAGTATCAAGAAGCTTTAATTCCTAAAAAACTGGAAGGAGCTACAAGGTTAGGCAGCAAGAAACTGAACTGGATCTTGGACTTTGATGATGCTTTAAGTGCCAAACTATTTTTTAGGGGCCAAGTCAGAGCATTCAGCTATGCTGAGTTTACACTTGTCACAGCTGAGAGGAAAAGGTAGCTTCCAGACTAACTTTATACCTCCCTTATTCCTGGGAGCAGTAATGTGCCAAACCACCCACTGGCACAAATAAATCAAAAAATCAAAAGCTGGCAGGTGGAATTATGGGTAAATGACATGCAAATAAGGCTGATCAGAACTGGCTTTTCTTCTTTCCTCTAAAAAGAAAGCGGAGTATTCTATCCTCAAGGCTTTCTGGCTAAGAATCATACAAAAGATAGTCTAATGTCTATAATTGTTTACTATTAACTGAACTAGACTGTGCAAATCTTGCTTCTGTGGATGAATACTTATTCACAGTAGTCATAGAGTTTTTTGTTAGGCTGTTTTGTGGTTGAGGTTGTTTGGGTATTTTTTCTCTCCTTTTGAAACTGGTAGCTTTTTTCCTCAATAAATTGTTATTAATATGAATAAAGACTGTGCAATCAAGCCAAAAGCTTTGTTTTAGCTACTCAGAAATACGGGCTTGCAATTTTATCTTCTTCATATCTTTTTTTGTTAGGAACAAACTGGATCTCATTCCAGCCTCATGCCACAGGCTAGGAGTTCACGGAAAAAACCAATCTCAAAAATGTCAAGCACAATGTAAACGTATGAAAGCACTTTCATGTAAGACCCATTCCTGTGAGTCTGAGTCTCATGCAATCTGCATCTTCTAGTTAAAGAGTCTGACCCAGAAGCAACAACTAAGTATCCCAGACAATTTCTTCTGAATTTTAGCCAACTTTGTTGGGAAACTAGTTATATAGAAAATATTTCTTAGGCTGCCTAGATTTTTAAGGTGTTTAACACTTTACTTATGAAAGGATGCATAGTGGACAGAGTATCATCATTTATCTCAATAGTAGTTTGGATGATTTTCCAGGTTAAGTCTCAAATGGTGAATAAATAAGACTTTAAAAAAAAAAAATTAAGAGTCAACTGTGACAGTTTGAGAAGCCCTTAGGTCCGACAGAGAAATGATATCAGGCTAGGCTCTCTTATACTTTGATTGAAGAAATCCAGCTTTGCGTATAGAGGTTCATGTCTACTCCAACAGCATTTTCAAATACAAGAGTTATGCAATAACCATATCAAAGACTTTTTCACCTTTCTTTACTCAAGGGATAGTATCGTATTCTCTTTAAAAAATAAAACACTTTGTGGAGAAACATCTCCAGCTTTCTAGATGTAAAAAGATTTAATTCCTTTAGTTAACTAATTTTAGTTGACTATCTAGTAAATAGCTATAATGATTTCTATAGTCATCTGTTTATGTGTCGTCCTCATTTTGTTAAAATATGAACTATTCCTTTTCACCATATAGAAGCACTTTATTAATGCATTCTATGTCAAGACATTCTCTATATGCTACTAGACATTACAATGACACAAGACAGGGAGGATAAACTTGCAAAAAAAGTCAAACTTAATGAAAAGTCTTTTTTCACCTTCTACATAGTAAACAAAGTTTTCTCTCTACTCTTCCTTTCTGTAACACCACTGATGGATGATAGAGGAGTTGGAACCATAGCAGTTGTAAGAGCTAGCTGCTTTTACTGTCTGTATTTGCAGATTTTGGTTCATGTTCTGGGGTTTTTCTTGTGGGGGGCAGTGGGTTTTTTAAATATGTCTGCCTGGATTTCAGGCTTATTAACTGACTCATCTGAAAGAAGATTAATTACCTGAATGAGTCAATTGACAGTTTTCAGAACACTTATATTGGTTATATATTAGTCATTAATTAAGTCTTATAATACAGGCACCTGAATATAACAGTCAAATATTGGAAAATATCCAAATTATAGAAGAGCTTTATCTAAGCAAAAGAATGAAATTTTAAGAAGCATAGAGTGAACTTCTTCAGCCAGAATGAAGCACTTTTTTCCTTGCTTGGCTGAAACTGTTATTTTCTGGTCACATCAGTATTTTTAGATTACTCAGAGCTGGCATGTACCACCATAAAGAAAAATCAGAAGAGGTAAAAACTGTCAAAATTCTAGGGTTCGTGCAAGATTTAGAAACAGGAGTTTGTTTTTAAAGAAAACCAGTCACATGGAAGGCTAATTTTCTCTCTGCTTTTCATGTGCCACTAAAATTGTAATCAGCAAATTTTTACTTTATTATCAAACCAAAACTGATTTCTTTTTGAAAGGGTGCATTCTCTTTAAGGGAGCTTTGCATTAAAATAGTGGATTGATTTAAGTTATTGGTTTATTTCCTTCAAAAGCTTTAAGGAGTATAGGAATATAAAATAACACAGGAAAATTACATCCATACATCTTAAAATTCAGTTTATTACTCAGAAAATTTTCTTGTGTTCTTTTGTGCATTCTAAATGTCAATTAACTTCTTGTTGCTTTGAAATGTGCTATTTTTGAGAAATACCAGAATTTTATAGTAGCTTGTCAACAGCAATTGCCAAAAATTGGGAGACAATACTAATGTGCCTCCCATTCCTCTTTAGCACTAAAATAAACAAAAATAGCAAGACCAACTGAGTAGATGAAAAACTAGAAAACCTTCTGAAAACAATGAGAGGCAGCAGGATTCCAGAATGCAGTTGGTTTCGGCCAAGAATATAGTTTCCTTTTTTTGCAGAAAGGAATCTGGTAACAACTCAGAGTACAATGAAACAAACTGGGAAATGGTGCAACAGACCTCCCATGTGGATCACAGTGCATAGCTCAAAAAGAAAACAACAGTGAACATATTCAGAACAACCACATGAAAGGGAAAATTTTGCATTCACTAAGTGACATCCTTTCCATGGTGAATCTGATTACCCGTAAAACAAGCTATCATCCATGTTAATTTGAAAAAAAAAAAAAAAAGACAGAAATTTAAACATATGAGCATTTGATTTGGAAACACTTTTTATGACCAGCAGTTTCTAGATTTTTTTTTCACTATGTATACTTAACAAGTTTAATCATATTCTCTGAATGTGCTTCCTGCAATAAAGCTCCAGGAACAACTCTGGCTTCTTGTTTCATAATGTTTTAATACATACACCGATGACAGGCTGTTATGGGCCGTTCAACACAAGAGTGCTTGACTTTAGTTAAAAAATTATGTCCTACCACTCTACGTGTGAAGGTAGACAAATAAAATACTTGCATTTCACTACTGAGATCAAGGTTCAAGGCTGTGGATGACCTTCATAAAATGGATTTAACTCAGTCCCTTCATCTGCCATCCAAACAAATATATCACCATGCAGAACGAACATGACAACTTAAATTGAAACAAGATATGAGCTTATGAAGAAATGAATAATGAACTAATTCTCAACAAAGACTGTTTCTTTCAGGTAGAAGATGAGGTCAATGTTAGGTCAGTGTTCTTCTGAACTTCATCTGTCACAGCTTTGGATTATTTAACTGGTATCAATTTAGCAATCTTTAAAATAAGAAATATTCACAATACACAATTAAAAATAATGACATCGCCTGAACACGTATTTACAGAGTGCCAAACACCAGAATGACTATGACAGGGTGTTTATCAGGTAAATAATATATGTTTTACTTATAAATATTTGCCTATTACATCAGAAGACTTATTAATAGCCTTTCCAGTCCCTTGTGCACATGATAAGCTTTTAAACATAGAAGGTAATAATTATGTTTGCCAGAAGGACCAGACTGCATTTAGAAAATAAGTAATTTTGTATCTTCCTATAATATTTTCTAACAGAACAGTAATGATTAAAATGACAAGTAAATACTGTTATAACAATGATGGAAATGTAAAGGAGAAAAAATGAGCCAAGACTGCTATGCTAGACCTCAGTCAATTTTCATCCAAGTGAGAATGCTCTAGGCTGGAACAACTTACTTACAAACACCATATGGAACTCCAGAATATCCCACAGATTTTTACGTAGTGCAGGATGAGAATTGTTTGGGCACACTACCCAACTCACAAGTCATAGCCAATCCCTTGCAGGACCATTCTAATACTCCCTTTGAACCACACATGTATACCATAGGACATTATCCCACCAGTCAGTACTAAAACATGCCTCATAAATATATAAAACTGTTTCCTTATAAGTTATGGGACAAGTTAAGAACACCTTGGGACATGAGCTATATGTTAAATATCACATCCTAGATTTACTCAAATTGCTACTGCAAGACTTAGGTGCCAGATGGAGCTCAATATTTTGCTTGTGTATTTGGACCATTTATTTTTTTTTCTTTTTTTTCTTTTTTCTTTTGTCTTCAGGGCTAGGATACTTTGTTGAGTTCATAGAGGTTCCTTAGTTATCTATCTAACTTTATTTATGCATTAAAACATAAACATTTTTACCATGGAGGGATACTACAGATGTGTTTGGGAATCCAAGCATGTTCCTGTACAAAGAGGCACGGAACAGCACAGTGCAAGTTAGAAGATTCAAAGTCTGTTCAAGAACAGAAGGCATGGGACATGAAGTCCTTTCCCATGTCACTGGGTCAAAGGATACAATACAGTTTACTGACTTTATTCCTGTTGACTTTTGACTTTGTGACAGTTTACAACAGAATATTTTGTTTTTCTCTGTCCTACAGTCTTCAAACAAATTCTCAAATAACAGGAATACCTATAGTTCAGTTTTCTGTTGTCAGATAGATGCCACAAAAATCTCCCCATACTAATTCTGAAAGTCACAGGAGAACAGAAGCCAAACTTCACTTTCCTGTAGAGGAAAACACCACAAGTGGTAGGCAATGTCAAGAGGAGTCGTTTTCAGGAATTCAGGCAGTTTGTGTAGATAGAAAAGTGTGGTCTGTGCTATACAAAAGAACCCAAAACATACACAAAAATATATCCAAACACTACTTAGGTTTATGTTTGACTTTCTCCAAAGTATTAGACTCACAGTCCTTGCCTTTCCATATATCCCATACACAGACCTTTTCTGTACTCAGCTCTGGAGATGATACAAGATTTTCTATTATATAAGGAAGTTTTCTTCTCTTCCAGGCCAATCACCAGCATGGCAATTTAATGAAAGAATTAGACAAAATAAGGCTGTGAATCTTCCCAGAGAACCATCTTTATGCTGTTAGTTCATCCTCTTTCTCTAATAGCTTTGGCTTTAAAAAGACACATATATTTCCAAAGACATTTGTGAGTTGAAATAGCCCTGCAAAATGGGAGAGCTATTTGTGGCAGTGGAAGCTCTTAACTGGCAGGATGAATCTGCCCAGAGCTATGTGTGCTATAGCTGACCAACCCTTGCCTTGTAATAGCAATGTCAGAGACATACTTTCTCAGTGGGCAGCCAGAGGCAAGCATGGCCTCCTTTGCCTCAGTCAAGGCAGCAGAGGAAGTGTTGGCAAGTTCCCACCCCAAAATAGTCCAAATTATGGGACAATACCAATCTGAATGCCTGTCTTTTCTAAACACCTTTTGGTCATGATGCATCCTGAAGTTAAACTGGATGAAGTCAGGACAGTCTGTGGTAAAAATCTTGATGAGACTGAGCTTGATAAAGATCTTTTGGAATAACTGTGTTATCCTAGTGCTGCTAAGACTGTCTCTTTTATTGTGGACCCTTAAGGCTGTGCTCCATTCAGATGGGCTTCATCTGCATTGACACTTTTTACTTTGAGTAAAAACTAATCTCTGAACTGTATAAATAAAAACCAATCTTTTTATGTCTTTCTCTATACTTGCAGGGGAAAACAATAACCTGTTGAAAAGGGGCGTCACTTGCTACTTGGGTGCTGACCCTCTGTTTGCAGGTGGGACGCGAGCTGGCAGCAATGATTCACAGCAAGGGCCAGGTGCCTTATGCCTGGTTCCACAGACAGAAGCAGAACTGAGGAGAATATGCTGCCCTTCACATTGTTTGTGAGGGACTCCATGGATGGTGTGAAGCCTTGTCATTCCTCTTCCATTTCTCAACTAGTTGAACTGCGTGGTTCCCACTGAAACATAAACCATAAGTGTGGTTCTCAAGGTATTTTATGTCTGGAAAAGTTACAAACAGGCAGTAGAGTTGGTTTACTTAATTTGCTCCATCAATCCGTTGAATTGCATCCTGGTAGGAGTTACACAGAATTCAGGAGGACACTATACTAATAGTCAGGGAAAATAAGAAAGAGGAGAGAAATAAGGGAAAGAAGAAAACAAGGAAGGGAGCAAGAACAAACTCCAGTCTATTCCATAAGGACATATGTGCTTGTTCACAAGGGGTTTGCCCTGAGGAGCAACATGAGCACAACTACTGAGGAACATTGGTCTGATAGCTGAGGCCACTTTCTTGACACTGACTGCTGTAAATCTGTCAGCATAGATAAATTCCCTGTTGCAAATGGAAATCAGGGCAAAGGAATGGGTTCCCTTGCAGAGACCCATGGCCAGTGAGGCTACCTAGGTGGTCTGCAGAGCATCCCAGCATTACCAACACCTAAATAAATGGCTTAGAACATTCTGATTTCTTTAAGCTCTCACTTCCAAACCACAGGGCCTAAAAGGGCATTTCTTTCCTACCAATATATCTATTAAGAAAAAAAAAAGCTTGTAGTTATGCTGAAGAGTTGTATCTTGCAGAGACCCCAAAACACCTGGAGTTACTTACCTCAGAAGTTTTGTACCTCAAAAGAGTAAACCAAGACAAACATTTAGGCGAGACCAAACTTGGAAAATTTTACCCCCAAAGAAGGATTGTTCTGAAATTCATCTGCACATGAAAACAGGAGATTCTAATGAAAGCTCAAAAATAACCTGTAATTATATTTTGTACTATCTCTCAAGGAATAATATGCCTTATTACTAATGAAGCAGAAAACAGTGGGACACACAGTAGATGGAGAAAACCTTTTGTAGTTATGTGTAATTATATATAATTTTTGGTGATGACTCCAGAGTAACTCTGAAACTGAGTGAAATTTTTGGTCCAGCTATTTCTCCTTGCATGTTTTAAAATGGGAATACTTATTTAAGAAGTCAAAGAACCTACTGTGTTGTGAAATTTAAATTAAAATATAATATATGCCTTTAATTAAAAAAGTAATTTTGCTAGTGTTCTTGGTATGACTTTTTCACACAAAGCAGAAAGATTAGAGATGCTGCTAATAATTAATATGCTGTAACATATATTTAACTGCAATTCATTGTCAATGTATACTTCTGAAAACTTGAAAAGAAGAAAAGAATGTATAATTCTTGAGGTTTCTCTCAAAGCAATTAGACAGTTTTGTTAATCCGTACTGTAAAACACAATATTATACCTGACATCAATGCTAGAAGAAAAGGAAGATTTGTGTTTCATAAAAATAGGGTTTCTATTGTTTTTCTTTTGTAGTTTTGCTATGTACCAAGTACTTCCTTTGCCTTTTTCTGAATGCAGGAGGATGATAGGGGACAACATAGGTCAATTTATTGCATAGGTAGAACTGGCAGCTGCCTAGGATAGCAACTTGTTTTGCATAGACATGTTTTCTGCCTTCTTGTGCCCAGAGATACAGAATTAGCCTAAATAACATTAGGTTATGGAAAAGTGTGGAGCTCAACCTCAGAGGGAGGTGGCAAAGAGATGTAAAGGGCAACTAAGACTGTGGTACAGGTAATGAACCTTGTGCAGCATCAGCCCAGAGAGCAGAGGTTGAAGAAAGCCTTGGATCTTAGGCCACTGAATCCTGACCCCTTTGGATCAGGCTATTAGTCCTAGCCTATTTCCTCTTCTTTTTCTCCCTTTTCCTTTCTCTCATTATGCCAAGGTGTGCAAGAGATTAAATAAGGGGTTTTTTTGAGGAATAAGAAGAGGTGATGCATTCTTGGGGTAGATACACAAAGGCCTGCGTGACTATGGAAGCTGGGGTGCATCAGAGAGAGGAAAAGGGACAGAGATTTTGAGGAAGAAGATGGGAGATAGGAATGGGGCTGAGAGATAGTTACTCTAACTACACACCTGCCTATGTGTTCACTGATGTATCACACAGTCTGATGAAAACCTACTATCTTCTCTCCTCTTCTCTCCACTGAGGTACCTCTTAACCTCCTTCATTTTGCACCAAAACCTTTCACTGAATACTTTCTTATATCACAAGAACTCCTTAAACAGTAAAAATTTTATTTTTCTTGCATTGTAAGGAGCTCAGAAATTGTTCTGTTTCTGTGGGCCCCACTTACAGCAGCTGAAGACTTCTCTGTATTCTGAACAAATTTAAATTTTTCCATTTTCAAAACATGAACAAAAATCTTTCATACAGTCCAATTCTTGTCAATATCAAAGTCTGTGGCGGTGACAAAGGGTGAAGTTGCATAGGAAGACAGCAGAGCCCTGTGTATATACTCCTGGGAAGTTTGCTTGTTCTCTATAACAGGAACCATTTGGAAAAGGTGGTGCTTGTAGAAGGCAACTCCTCAAGAAACAGCATGTTGAAGAAGCTGCAGCTATATCTTTGAGATCAGGAAAACCTTTTTCTCTTTTGCTTAAAACTGTGTTGCTACTTCCATAGGCAACAGTCTATGCCTACAACAAGACCTTTAAGCAGAGCTTGCTGCTCTGTACATTTGAAGTGGGACTCATCTAACCAAATGTAAGGACTTTTTGTGTATTCTCTCTTTATAGGGAGACTTACTGACTTCTAGCAAGAAATTTGTTTAATTTTAAAGTAGACATCCAACATGGATGAGATTAAAAGCTCCCTGAGCATGCCCCAAACATGTTTATCTCCCAGAAGACTACCTCTAGGTTGCCCTACTCATATATAGACAAATGTTCATCCTGTCACACAAAATGTCTGAGTAGTCACAGAGAAATAGTTTCACCATCTATAGATAACACAGACACCTTTTGGGGCATTATAATAAATCCTGTGATAACAAGGAAGAAGAGAATTTGCCCTTACATTTCTATTCTGAAGATATAGAATTTTTAACTTTTATGGCTATCCTATCCTACTTTTCCTGAACTTTAATTTTTTAAGAAAGGTTCTAAAGGAGTTAAAGAAAAATATAACCTAGGGAAAAA